>VZRE01005067.1:0-299539 GCA_013396775.1 Cephalopterus ornatus
TGCACATTCCCTCTTGGAAAATTCACATTCAGCACACAAAACTGTGGCACCATCAGAAGCATCTGTTGCACGTGACTATGGGCAAAGTGTGGAGGAAGCTTTGGAATTCTGGTGGAGGAGTGCTGACAAACTGCCTCTGTAAACTGGAGCGGTGATCTGCACGTTACACTTCTGCACGTTAGTATCTCGATGCTATTTTAATTAGGTTAGAAGAAGAGACTTTAGTGAATCAATTCTTGTGGTTTATCTCTGTTTTAAAAACGTAGCCGGGCACATGGGATCAAATAGTACATTCCCTTCAAATTAGAAAGAAATAAACGGTCTGTTTAAAAGTCCCATTACCCAAATGAACCTGCTGCTGAATCCATTAACGTGAAAGTTTTATGGAACTCAGCAGCACCGATTGGTTTCAGCAGGACTGTTCTCATTTGCTCTTCGAAGGCGATAAGAGCTGACATGGGGTTAGGGCTGTCAGAAGGAAGAAACGTGGCTGCCTGGAGTGGAGAGCTGCCTTACTGCTGTTCCTGCCTCTGACTCCCTGTGGGACAGGTACTGCTGGATTTTGGGGAATGGACTGACCCAGACCTGAACAGCAGTTCCAGCTCAGATGGGATGCACGGACACTGACCCCATTCCCAGCCCATCATTTGGAGTACCCCTAAAACCCGAGCTCTACTGACAGGCAGAACTATAACAGGAGCAAGGACTGGGGAGGTAGAAGGGGTAGAGGGTTTTTTTCTCTTTGGTTGTTGAGCAGGAGAAAGGTGGATCATTTTCCTGTGCAGAGGATGGTGCTCTGCTACAGCTGGAGTGGTCCTTGTCAGTGTCACTGTTGTCACTAAAATCTGAGTTACGCTGAGTTACTTAATTGAACGAGAATGGGATAGGGATATTATCAGAGGCTTTATTATAGTAGGCACAGCTTTGAGACACAAAAGACATATTTAATAATCATGGAAATACTGTGTTTTCCTGGCTCCATTCATCTTCAGAGAGCCTGTAAGAGGTTTATGGGCTGCCTCAGACTCACATGGTTCAATTTAGTTGAGCTAAAATTTCCTGGAGAGTGCAGGGGTTCCATGTTATGTTCAGCACTTTGAGAAAACCAGGTCAGAGGTCCAGGATACCTCTTGGGTTCTGTCATTTCTGATCTTTTATTCTGCCTTGTCTAAAAGGCAGCTTGGAGAAGCTGTAGAAGCAACAATGTGCTTCCAGTACATGTCCAGAGAGGGAAGGAAAGACTTGGAGCTGTTGAATAGTAGTAATATAATTCTAGTAGTAATTTATTTCCAGCTTCCATGTGACCAAGGATAGAGACCGGTTTCCTTCTGCTTTCACAGTCCTTGGAAGTTGTACCTGCATCAGAAGAGGACCATCCTGAGAGATCTGATCCAAGAAATGTAATTCTGTAGGCACAGTTTGTCCTGAACATGAAGAGGGATGTGAAGCTCTCTAGCTATGGGATCTGGGCGAGTATCAAGGGCATGTTCAGAGGATGTGCCTGCAGATCAAAGGTTGCTGGATACTTTTCTTCTTGCCTGGGGCTGTCTTTGTGTGTACAAAAAGGGAGATAAAGGCTTAAAAAAAAAAATGAAGTTTCTTAGTCCTTTTACTGACAGCTTAATCAGCTTGCTACATTATTTGCTTTCGATCTTATTGTGTCTCAGTGCCTTTAGAAGAGCTTGTTCCCAGTGTTTCTTGCCTTTGGCTGATGGATGCTGGGGGTAGGTAGTAACCATGGCAGGCTGGGGTCTGTCAGGGCAGCAGAATCCTCCAGCACGAGCTGCAAAACCCCATTTATCCACAGAGACAAGAAGATCATAGAGCAGAATTTTTCCTATGACCTCCTGGTAAATAATGAATGGTAGAGCCCTGCCTCTTTGGAATCGCTTAATTGAGGCTGACAACTCTTTGTTGTATTACAGGATCCAGCTTGTCAGGAGAATTTTAACTTATTTATGAATATTTCATTAACCTCTAAAGACTGGCTGTATAAAATCAAGCTCCTGCCAGGCCCTGTCCTGTTGATGCTATGTTCAGTGCTAATGTCATCCCTGCACATCTATTACACCTTCCTTCTGAGCTGGGCCTCGGAGTTTATTACTGGCAGCAGCAAGAACATGTTCACCAAAGGTTAAAATGCCAGGCTTCTGCTTTGGCACCAGAACTGAACATACGGTGTTTGAGAGGGAATTGCTGTTTGCCTTTCGTTCTGTGACTGCTGCTGGCAACTGAAGGGCAGCACAGGCATCATCCCGAGAGGCTGAAACGGGCAGAGCAGTCTTGGCAGGGCCCTGTAACCTTTGGGTTTTGGCATGAGGAGGGAGATTTCTCACTTTTTGCACATTAAAAACCCACTGCTTTTTGTCACAGGTGGACCCCAGGATGGGTCATTTAGATAGAAAACATTAAACCTGCTCTTTTTAGCCTCTTCTTTGGGCAGGGTTTCAGGGAACAAGACTCCTCAGAGGCTCTGCTCCTTCTCTGAAGGCAGCTGGGAGGCTCTGTCAGGAGAGCTGCTGCTTTTCCGTAGCTGGATCCCTTGCCCCATCCTCATGTTTCCCATCTCTGGGAGTTCAGAAAGGACCTTGAGCAGCAAGCTTTGCTGGCCCCTGCTGACCCTCCCTCTCCCTGCCAAGTCATGCCAGAAAACAGTGCTCCCAGCTGTAGTGAACTCCAAAATTGGGCTGGAGCTGCAGTGGGAGCGAGAGAGCTATTCCTAAAAGCATGTTGAAGTACAGGCTGTGTGTTCTTCCATGTGAGTCAGAGAAAGAAGATTAGGTTCAATTTTCAAGTTTAGCACTCAGTGAAGGCTCCTTTGCTCTCTTGCAGTATTAAGCAGGATTGATTCCACTGTATTCATGTTAGAAAACAAAGGAACAAAAATGGATGTTGGATTCCTCTTTCCTCTTTGATCTTCCTAGGTGTTTGTTAACTGTATAGATTCTTCTCTGACTGGTTATTATGTGATGATTTTTCAATAAGCAAACTGAAGGGGGGAGTGAGAGATGGGATTACAAGCTCCCGTTTGATGAGAGCTGTTGAGTGAGTGCTCTGGAAACTCCTCGAGGCTATGTTTTCAGGAAACAAACTGTATTCAGACTTTGTACGAAGGAGGTATGACATCTTTGCAGATTTATTTGTTGCTTTGCCTGTGAATTACAGCTGCTACAAGACTTGATTCTGGCAAAAATGCCTACTCCTGCGTGAAAGAAATGGCCTGTGTGATGCTCTTCGTGAGAGCAAACAACTTCACTGCACCTGTGTTGCGGCCGCACTGGACGGGGAAGCGACACATTCAGTCTGGCACCTTGACAGGTTCCCTAAAGAGAGTCTTATTCTGTGGTTTGCTGTTCTAACCAGAAGTAATGGGTAGGAGGTGTCAGCCAGTTAAGGCTAATTACTCCAGAGTTTCCTTCTCTCGGTGGACACCAGCTGTTTTGCTCTCCCTGGTTGGGAGGAGCTTTCGGTAGTAATTAAAGGAAACAGTCATCTACACACTGGTGAAAGTGGTGGAGCGAGGCTGATAACAGCAGAGAGCTCTGAGCTGAATGAACATGGAAATTAGGTGATCCTTCTTCGGAATGAGCTGTTAGAGCAAAGAGAGGGGGTTTGGACGTGAAGCTGTCAAGGTGTTTTGCCATCACGCAGTGGCAGTGAGGTCTCACAGCAGCGCCTGGGAGCGTGGGCACGACAGGCTGAGAGGAACAGATTCCTTGTCTGCTCCTTTGTCAGAGTGAGGGTTGAAATATGTAATTATACTTGAATAAACTCATAGGTTTAAATTAACATCTCCAGTTTCCCTTGCTTGGTATGTCTCTTGCTCAAGATGTTTTCTCTTCTTCCCTGTGAACTTTCCAGGGTTGTTAATCTTGAGCTCTGAGGCAGCTTCCATCCCGCTGAAATGTCCAGTAGTGTTTATTTCCAAACTCACATCTTGCACCCATTCCAGGCTACCAAAAACAAATAAATACAGCATATAGTGGGGGACAAAGATGAAGACAAAACTGTTGGTACCCTCGTGATGACTGGTCTTGCATTGTGCTGGGGCCCAGGGCAGTTGCTTCCAGATGTGCTGTAGCATCAGCAGAGCATCTGTCCTCAAAAAAGAGGAATGGGCTCCTTCCAGAGCAGCTGTGGGTTTTGTATATTCAGCATATATTCCTCACCTGTGAAAAAGAATCATAGAATGGTTTGGGTTGGAAGGGACCTGAAAGATCATCTTGCTCCATCCCCCACCCATTGATCATGTTGCAGGGGCAGGATACAGATCCCACAGGGATCAAGTCCAACTCCTAAGTGAATGGTCCATACAGGAATTGAACCCACAGTGTTGGGGTTATTAGCACCAGGCTCTAACCAACTGAGCTAATCTCAGATTAGATGGACCAAGGGAGGTGGGTGAGTGGGGAGGGTCAGCATGTGGTGGTGTTGGGTTGTGATAAGGTACTAGAGAGGGGCAGGAGGCTGAGGCTTGAGGTAAGAGTGTGTTGTAGGTGTTTGGGGAATATGTTGTTGGGCTGTGCAGGAGGAGGCTGGGACTTTGGAGGGTGTGATGTGATGAGGATTCCTTCTTTACATGCTTGCAAGTGGGCAGGCAGCTCAGGCTCGTAGTTGATGCTCATACAGTGTGGTAATTTTGAGACCCCTGTGGCATTTGCCTTATTTTGCAGAACAAACTGTTTTCCTGTAACAGCCTGTACCACTGTGATTACACATGGAAACCCTAGGATAACTGGTTTAAATAGGGTGTCTGTGCGTTCTTCCTCTTGTTCCTTTGCAGAAGGGCTGAGTTTGGCTCACTGAGCCCGTCTGGAGTTTCACCAAGTTGTGCTGGTGCCACACAATGTGGAGGGGAGGTGTTGGAAGGAAAGCTGTGGGCTGCCTGCAGATTGGGAATCAGAGGGGAGAGGTGAATGCTCGTTAGGGCTCCCTTGGGATAGATGAATTAGTTAATGACTATGCTGTGCTTTGAAAATGCAAATGCTATGTCAGAGCTAAGTCTGATTATAATAATCAATCTTCCTTTGGAGAGGGTACTGGAGATGGGGAGGGGGGAGAGGGATGAGACTGGCACTGAATTTTTAGATCGCAGATCCGCATTCCTCCGCTGTCGTTCAGGAACCCTGACGTCGCCTGAGAGGTCAGCAGGGGAGAGGCAAAAGGTGGGTTTGGGAGGAATCGCCCGTGCCAGGCTGAAGTTAATTTTGTAATTTTTTTCCTTTATGATTGTCCTGCCTGGAAAGGGAGGGGCTGTCGTTTGCTCCTGTGTGTGAGCTACCCCTGCTAACGGGAAAGATAGAAACTGCCTCATAAGCAGGATCCTCCAGGGATGGGAGAGAGAGGAGGGTGGCTGCTGCAGACGTCCAGTGCTGACAGCTCCTTCTCCCTTGGCACTTTATTCGTTTATAGCAAGCGTTCCTAGTAATTACACCTCTTAATTTAGGAGAGCGAGTGGGAGAAAGGAATATAAATTTGTGTATTAACTTTAGAGATTGGAAATAGGGCAAGCGAACCTTCTCTCTGGGAGATTATATTTGGAAATGAAATAGAATGACATTTGGTATAAACTTGAAAAATTGCTCTCTTTTTACTGCAACAGGAGGAGAAAAGCCACAATCCAGACTGTATTGGAGAGAAGCAGAAGTCAGCATATGTCCATTTCCCAGTGTGCTTGTATCTACAATAATATATATGTATGAGTACATTTTTAGGGAAGTGTTTGCTGAAAGGTTGCTCCTAGCCTTGTCTTCTCAGTGATAAAAGCACAGCAAGTTTGTTACAGATGGTGGAACCCATAGAGACTGGCGACTCCGATCCAGCCAGCCTTTGCCTTTCAAGAGGGGGAAAAAAAAAAAAAAATGTATTTTTTGCTTCAGCCAAGTGGGAAATAGGTAGTTCTAAACCACTTTTTATTGAATATCTGATTTTCTTTGGCTTTATTGCTTTTGTTTCACAATGGCATCAAGGATTAATTTTCCCAAGAAAATGTACCAACTGATCCTGGGCTGCTTAGCCTGTTTCTAAATGGCAAGTAATATTTTGGTTTGCAAGTGTTGTCCTACTTTTTGAAGAAGAGTAAATTTCACTAAGAAATCTGGTGAGGCTTAGTTCTCCCCACGTGTGCTTCTCTGCAGACGTTTTGGGCGAGCAGCCCTCCAGAATGCCAGTGGGATGGGCCTATGGAAGAGGTGGTGCTGCTTTTGCTGCCCAGAATGATCTCTGGAAGTGCTCGGCGTGGTGTCTTACTGCCGTGTGGTGTTGCTGGACACCCAAATGAAACCCCCTGGCGTTCATGCATGTTTGATTTCTGCCCTGGTGCTGGATTTATAAGCTTATAGACAACACCAGGCTTGCTGTGCTGCCTTGTGGGAAGAGAGGCAAATAAGATCCTTAGTCACTGCTACCTCCTATGGAGAGAAGCACAAATAGCATCACTGTTGTATCAAGGTCCTGGTTTGCCTGTTCTCAAACCTCGGTGTATGGGTCATACTCGGGGTCCCATTTCTCTGTTCTTGTCTATTATATGTACACTCTTCCTTTCCAAGTTTGCTTGGTTTTCATACACTTGAAATATTTATGTTTTGAAATGGCTTCCTGAATTGTGTTGAGACTTGTAGTCAAACACAACCTCTCAGTTCACCTTTCCACGCTGGCTCCGTGCAATTCAGTTCTATTTATCGCCGCTGTTCAAAATCAGCCCTTCTGCTGAGGAAGGCCTTTCAAAGGATGTTGCATCAGCCCATTGTTAAATAAACCTTTAGACATTTATAATGGATTCAGCATTTCCTGCTTTTTGCAGTTCCAAGAATGCTGAATGACGTGCAGACACACTTCATCAGGGTAAGATTGCTGTATCAGCCCCTCACTAAAATGCACTCATTATTCAAATAATAACTGTATGTCTGCAGCATGTGTTCTGTGAAATGTGTGTACATGATGTGGGCGAATAAACCAGCCCCTTTTTCTTCATCATGCAAATCCTACTTTAGCAGTGAGTTGAAATACTTTAGATTTCGAGTCCTTTATTACCCAAAATGAGGCACCTGAACAGAGATTTGATCATTATTTTGGGCAGCGTGTTAAAATTATCAGAGGTTCCTAAATGTGGTTGTCAAGGGGAGGGCTGATTTTGACCTGGGATAAGCCTCATGGAGTCTGGACAGCAGTGGGCACTGGGATGTTCTGGAAAGGCTTGTTTCTATCAGTGCTGAAGCCCACTGGAGTTGTGTGAGGAACAACAGGTCCGTGGCATTGCAGAGGCTCAGGGTACTTGTTTTGGAGGGGACAAATATGGGTCAGAAATGACAAATGCCAGAAATACACCAAGAAAATCAGGTCTCTGAAGTAAAGTTTTGTTTCATCTAGCTGTCAGGAGATAAATTTATAATTTTATGCTTCACCTGTCATCTCATATTTCTTTAAATAATTGCAACAGAACCAAGAAACGGCAAGGAACATATTTCTTAACCTGCTGTGGGTGTTTGCTATGTCATTAACACTTGGAGGAGAATCACCTTCTTGGAATCCTGTCCAGGCAGGTTTAAAAGTAATGCTGAAAGAAGAATGATATTTCATATCATTAAACACTAGAGGAAATTCCATCCCTGCTCTTCCTTCCTCTCTTTCTCATTTGGTAAATAATGATGGCAGTGCTTACTTCGGAAAAAGTGTTTGCATTTCGTCTTCTGGGGCACTTGCATATTTGTGGAAATGGACATTCTAAAATTAGTCTATATACTGTGTCCTGATCACTTTGTATTGAGAGCAATAAAGCTGGGCTGGAATTCAGGCTTATGAAGTGAAAGAGAGTAGAAAAGGTTCAGGATAAATGGGGTCATTTTAGGTTGAGAGCAAGAGGCCCCAGTATATTCTGAGAAGAGAACAACACATCCTCAAAACATCTAAGTGCCTGTTTTTGTGTTTTATTCACAAGTCGTGGGCTCTGATATTACTCATTATTCTGCCTTATCTAGTGTCATAAAAACCTTGGATAACTTTTAAAAAAATTAAAATAATAGCTGGGTTTCTTTTTAAGATGCTAATGTGTTCTGTGCAGTGGGGATATCGCTGAGGGTCTGATCCTGGGTGATATTATCCCCGAAGCTCCTGCAGATGTTGTAGGTCCTTGGGTCCCTCTTTGTAGCTTCCAGGATAAGAGTTGCAATGCTGTATTTTGGGACAATGTTCCCTCTCTGCTGTCAGTGCTAGTTAAAAGAACAAGATCAACATGAAAGAGAGCTGAAGGATCCAAGGCTGACCTGGGTCATTTGGTATGGAATGGGGGAATACAGCAGTGAGCTGTAATTTGAGCAGCCCTTTTCCCCTCTCTGCTGGCTAATGGCTTCTACTAGTTTAATGTATTCAAAGTAATGAAAGTTTAACTCAGCCAGTTACATAAAATTATTGATAAAAATTGGAAGAGTTTAGACAGGAACAGTTAGTTGATTCAAAAAGCAGAAAATGCCTGCTGAAAGTGGCATCTGGTGAGCAAGAGAGACCAGGAGTGGAAATTAATTGAGGAAATTGGGAATTAAGCAGAGAAAACAGCAAGAGAGGGGTTTGGCTCTTTCTCTCCTTATCCCTCCTCGTGGCTGTTCTTTGGCACAGATACTGAGAGGACATGTGGACAGGAATGGACAAACTGCCACTGTGGTGAATCGTTTCGTGCTCATCACCCAGTCCTGGAGCTATCCTCAGGCTGCGTCAAAGGGAACATCTTGGGAACATCCTCACCTCTTAGACTTTATCAACAGATTCTTTATTTTTTGCTTGGTTTTGCCATTCTCTTCGTTCTTGTTTTGTGAAGACCTATTTTCCTCCAGTGTCTTTTCTTCACAAAAGCAGAATTGGATCCCAACAATAAGCCACTCCGTCTCATCTCAACTAACTGTTTTTGTCCTGGAGAGGACATTAGTAACATTTTTAATAGCTTCTGTGAGATTGGCAGTAAGGGATGTTTTCCTAACCTTTGTTAGGGGTGAAACCCTAACAATTAAAATAAACAGCATCTTTTGAATGAAAGATTTAATACATTAGCTGTTTTACTTTCTTTTTTCACAAGTGGTTAGTGAGGTTTGAATGGCAATAACTCCCTGTGCGCACAGTTGTGTGTTTTGTGGCACAAAGTAGTTTTAATCCTAGTTCTGGGAAGCAGGTCCATGTCAACATCTCACTGCCCGAGCCAGTTTCATCTGCACTGAGATCACTGCGCCCTCCTCTCCCTTCTCGCCTTGGGCACATCAGATTTTCAGTCCACGTAGTTTTGGCGCTTGGAAAGTGGGAGGACACAGAAATGACATGAAATGCCCTTACAGTCCATGTGCCCTTCCTTGCTTGTTCTCCTTCAACGGCTTATTCTTAGAAACCCAGCAGAATCTCACCCTGCCTCGCTGAGCGTACCTGGCACTAATTTGTCACCACTGGGCATCAGGCGAGACCTGCGCTGACACTCCACGGCAGCGCTCACTCGAGCTTGTGTGCATTCACTCTCCTGTCTCCTTTTCCCATTACACACTCCATTTTTTCCCCTCTCTGTGCAGCCAACACAGAAGACCCCAAATCACAGCAGATCGCTCGCCCACTCCCCTGTCCCTCCTCCCCCGAGAAGGCGGCTGTGATTTATCTGCTCGTGTGCGTGAGCAGGTGGCAGCAGGACTCAAGGCTTAACCAGTGATAAATAACGTACTCACCCGCCCTTCCATCTTCAAATGCTGTCCTCACACATCCCAGACATCAGCCCAAAACTCCTAATAGCAAACACATCCAGGCTTCAGCAGGCACGGGAAACAGGAAGCATAATGAGTGTTTTCCTGCTAGAAGGCGGCTGGAATTGAAGCCTGCTCTTCATCCCAGTACCTTTTATTCACATTCCTGGAATTATCTGGTGTGCTTGCTTTATCCCCAGCCATCTGTGATGGGCTGAGCTGGGAGAGATAAGCTCAGTAATCAGAAAATTGAGGGAAGCATTTCTGGCTGTGATAATCTTATCAGGCAACTAATACACATTAAAATTGGTACAGCCTGATGATGCAGGTGGGCCTTTGCTTATTTTTTTATTCCTGGATGTTTTTTGACAGGCAGGGGGAGAATGGAGGCCTTCGGGGTGCCAGGGGGAAATTTGGTTAAAACATCTTTTCGACCCTCTCTCTTTTCTGCTCTGTTCCTGTGGTATCAGAAAGGGGAGGGAGAATAATCCAACCGTCCATTTTCTGCCTTTCCTGCTAACAGCTCTGCCTTGCTCTGCCTGTCTCTTCTGGTAAGCACGGAAGGGTGAAGAGGCAGTATGTCAGAATTTCAGTTCTGGCTGAGCAATATGACTGCCTGTGTCAAGATGCTCCTTTTCCTTGTAAAATTGAGGAGCTTCTGCAAGAAGCTTGCAGAAGTTTGCCATTGCAATGCGATTTTGCTCTGCAAGTCTAATCCGTGCTGTTGCAGGGAATGGTGAATTAATGGATTACTTCCCTGATGCTGAGCACTGAACTCTCTGTAGTCATAAGTTTTGCATCTGTAATTAAGTCTGGATTGCTTATTATTTTCCTCCTGAGTGAAAAATATAGTTTCTGTCAATAGATTTATTAGGGGAATTAGCCACCAGGTGGTAAAAGACAGATGACAAAAGGAAGTCCAGACTCTCAAGGATGAGTGTGAGGAAGGTCTGTGCTGGGAGAAGGTGCTGGAACAGAAGTTTGAGTATCCTCTAGGTAGTTTATCTCTGCTTTACACTTCATAATAAATCACTTTCTAAGGGGTTTGGAAATAAGTAACATATGGAGTTTATCAATTTTTGTGTTGTCTTGATTGCTGAATTAGGGATCCAGATTGCTACAAGTCAGGGAGCCTGGGAATGGGAGAGTCTGGGTAAGAAGTTCTCATGTCTGTAGAGTTTTGAAGTACTTTCTTGTGAGTTCCTTCCCAAACAAAGCCAGAGGCAGAAAGTATTCTTAATTCTTTGTTCAGCCAGAGCTACCTGAGCAGCTAGAGCTGGAAGTGTACATTGGAAAATGCTGGCAATATTCCCCAGTCTTTTGGAGTCAATGTATGTGTCTTGGAGTTGTCCTGGACAAGACAGTGTAATCCTGTGGTTCATTTCTTCTGGGGAGGAATTGAAGCTACATGAGGTTGAACTGTCCATACTGAATCTCGGGTACCCACGAGCTCCTAATGCCACACAGAGTTTTCTGCATGCCATTATCCGTGGGGGACGATAGGGGAAATATCTGTAAGAGAAGCAGAAGCTTTGCTAGTAAAAGTCAACTTCTTGTGCCTCATCTACCTTAAAGAAGATATTGGGGAAGGCAAAAGGGATTGCAAAGGGAAGCAGGGTTAAGTGAGATTTTGTCACTCAGCATGTGAGAAGTTGTGCTTCACATCCATATTCTGAAAAAACTCTGATCTATGCAGAACACTGTGATTTCCTCCTGCTTTCTTTGCTGTTCATGTGTACCCCTTGCTAGTGCTGGAGGAACTAACACCTTTTCTCTTCTGCAGCTGGAGGTGGAGATGAAGGTCCTGAAGTCTCAGCAGTGCACAGCTGAGCAGAGCACTGTCATCACCAAGGAGGAGGTGGACACACTCAGGTAGGCAAAAAACAAGGGGAAGGCTGAGCAAGTTCTGCTCTTTTCAGTGGAACTGATGAGAAGGAAAATGCCCAGGGTAGTTTCACTGCCTGCTCTGGTTATCGTCGTCTCGTGGTAGAGCACCATGTACAGGACCTACAGTGCACGAAGCGTATGTTTGCAGACTGCCTGTGTTCGTAGGCTGCCTTGTGGTAGCATTGATCAGAACATATTTTCTGTGTATTCCTCAAGTAGGATGCTCTCTTCCCAGGCACACTTTTTACTTT
Source organism: Cephalopterus ornatus (assembly GCA_013396775.1). Taxonomy (NCBI): domain Eukaryota; kingdom Metazoa; phylum Chordata; class Aves; order Passeriformes; family Cotingidae; genus Cephalopterus; species Cephalopterus ornatus. The sequence continues at coordinate 11,846 of VZRE01005067.1, forward strand.
CTCACCAGCTTTTATGGATGTGAGAAATCCACAAAGCATTAACAGAAACCCTCAGCCCCTGATCTGTCCTGCATTTAGGTATTTTATAAGCTTTGCTATCTTTTGGGAGGCTTCAGGCTCTTCTCTTTTAACGTTTGGGGTCTCCTGCTGTCAGTTAGTTCATAAGACTGGTTCTTGCCTCACTATTCCCCCTGTTGAATTCCTTTCCTGTGGAAACAGCATTGCTGTTTGTTTCTTGTTTTGACCAAATCTCGACTGTAAATGCAGGATCTGTTGGCATGTGTGTGAAGAGGTTTAGAATCCAGCTTTTGTACTACTGATGCACGTGTAGCACTGGAGATAAAAGAGGGATGTTTCCCCTTGTGCATTGCTGTAGATGGCAGAGAGGTACCTGTTGTGATTCAGTGAAAGAGAAGTTACAAAAAAGCATTTCAGCAGAGGATACATGAGCATTTACAAAAGCTACAGTGAAGCTAGACAACCTTTCCATGTATTTATTGAAGCATTTATGGCTTCTATTGCAAAGCAGGTGACACAATAAATACTGAGAACAGAAAAGTTCATCTGTTTCTGAATGTTTAATAAAGTTCCTTTTATTTAAGCTGAGAAAATCAGATCTTGACAGGCTGAGTTTTTTATTCTCAGCTGATGTAAGACTTTGGCTGGAGTTTTACTTCTTAATTCTTTTATATTTTCAACTCCATCACAATAAAGCGTGACTGCCTCATAGGACTGAAAGCAAGATTTTGCAGCAAGCAGAATCCTGCAGAAAGCAGAAATTACTGGCCTGTATGTTATGACTTTGCTCTTGTGCTTTGCCTCTGGAGCTTGTTTTACGGCTTTGAAAGCCCAGTTCCATAGCAGGAGGGAGGTGTTTGAAAATAACACATGTTCAGCTAAGCTATTCCAATACGTTTTAGGGCTGCACACCTAATCTTAGGGACTCACTCCTATAGTTCCCTCAAGGTGCTGTAATAGTTCTGGAGGCCCAAGGCATACATCTCCTTTTTTTATTCTATGATGTGTTTGAGTTCTGGTAAAGGATAGTACACTGTGGCTTCCCTTTTTCAGTAAGATAAACCTGTCTCCACTGGCTTTTCCCTATTGTGGAGGTTTGTTAGCTCATTCTGTTTTTTCCTTCGCTAAGGCACATTGGACCCTCTGAAACCTGAGGTTTACACTGCTGCAGGAGTATTCAGCACCTCCTTGGCAACATTAAACCCATCATTCCTGATTAATAACGTGCCTGTGTATCAACAAAGCCAGCAGCCTGTTTGCTGTCTTCTGGGAGCTGCAGGTTTGCAGAGTATTTCTACAGTACCTCCTCAGTCTCTTCCTCCCTGTTGGTATTGCTGCAGCACCCTTTCATCTAGGAGACATTCAGTCTCTTTATTTTCCCCTCCAAGACTCGTTATTTGGTGTTTATCTTCCCTGAACACCGTTTGCCATCTATTAATTGAGCAGCTTCAGGGACAGCGTGTGTAGGGGGAAACAGTTGGATTGCCACATAGTCCAGCATCACTCCATATTGTGGCAGGCTCTTGGCAGTGGGGATGGAGATGTCAGGCTCTGCCCTGAACTAAAATCTATTTCCTAGGCAGGCACAAGTGAAGCTTGCAAGTATCCCTGTGTTACGGCTTTGTGGTGTTTGCTTCTGCTCTTAACTCTTGCTCTGAACTCCCCTAGATAGTGTTTTCCACTCTTTTATTTTAAAGAATTTCTTTAACCACTAATCTCATCTCTATCCTCTTTTCATGAAGTGGTGTTAAATGTCTCACTCAAAGTATGTTACAAACAGAGGCCAATTCCCAGTGCAGTGTTTGATGGTGCAGAGCTGTTCCCCAGCCATGGGCTCTGCATTGAAGGCTGTTTCAACAAAAAGGCCAAGTTTCTGCAGTTGCTTCATGTTGATGTTTTGTCTTTTCTTCTCTCTCCCATTTCAGTACTGCTTGGTCCCGAGGCTGTGGATGCACAGCAGCCACAGTCCCACATTCTAATTCTAGACTGCTTTTTCTTGTCATCTTTTACTGAACCACTTCTTGTTGTTATGGCTGATTTAAATACTTGTCCCAGGCCCTGATGCTTGTCATTTAGCTACAGAACTGTTCCAAAAAGCATGGATTTGTTTGATTTTGATGACCCTTCGCACTGCTCAGCTGTAACACAAAATGACTGAGTGCAAGGCGTTCTCTTTCTGCTGTAACTCTCTTTGCTGGAGCACTATAAGCCAGTCCTTGCTCCTTTTTCCGTATTGTTGGCTACTATTACTGCTTCAGGTGTCTCTTCAGAGTCTCAGGCACTTCATTCAGCATTGCAGAATTAACTCCATAGAGATTTTTTATGTTTCTAGACTTAAGCTATCAAAAGATGTGGTTGGACCTTACTGTGCATTATCTGTGCATTGGACAAGAAACTGGGCCAGGTTCTTTCTTCATAGAAGAGGCTCCTTCGCAAAGGAACACAGAATCAATCACTCTATTCTCCCAGTCCTTTGGGGTCCAGGAGTGATGTGCTGTGATCCACATCAGAACACTTCTCTTGGCTTGGCTGGATGTGTCCTCTCTGTACAGCAGCAGTGAAGTGGGTAGCTGTGATTAAAGTACAGAAGGGGTTTGGAGGAGAACAGAGATCAGAATGGGATGGGATTAGATCTGCTGTGCTCATCTTCCTCTTGTGTCCTCTGGGCCTCAACAGGATCGGTTTGCTAAGGAGAAGTGAACAACATGAGCTCCGCTATTACTCCTTTCTTCTGCAGACCACTGCCAGAAACTAATTCTGGGAGAAAACGGGGAAGAATGCAAACTTGCAGATTGGAAAGCGGGGAAAGAAGTGCCACATCTTATGAGGGAGTTATTTCCATTTCTGTAGTTTATTATGGTCTTTGAAATCCCATAACCTGCAGTACAGTGAGCCCAGACTTGCCTGTTAGCTGCTCTCCTGAGGAATGTGAAAAATAGAGGAAAACCAGCAGAAACCAGCGAGGGGAATCTGCAGGACAGGATTGGGCTGAGCCTCCAGGCATTTCCATATAGACCCCATGGTTAGGAGCTTACTTCTGAAAACAAAAGCAGGAGAGACATAAAGGAGGGAAAAAAAAAAATCCATATTAATCCTTTGAATCTGTATTCACCCCCTGTGAGTGAATGAGAGCTTTCAAAAATATATCTTTTGTCTCATTTTTCTTTAGTATGGAAAGTAAATTTTCAGCCAGAAACTTGAAAGACTTTATCAGTTTTTCCTCCTTCTCTTGAGAACAGAGTGCTCTTTCGTCAGACCTTTTATAACTTTAAATGTGAAACTCTCTCCCAGCATCATCGTTTCTGAAGAGACAATAAAAGCCAGTACTAATGCTGTCATTTCTCACACTTTTTGCTGCTCCCTCTGAAATAGTACTTGTTTATATTCTGCAGATCCTATGAGAAGAAACAATGGTCAACCTGTTGAGTTCTTGCACTGTGGGAGCATTTAGGCATTAGCACCTCTTAGAGGGAAGGTGATAACTGTGCAGAAACTAGTATTTAATAATCTATAAATAAAAGGAATATATTTGAAAAGAACTTCACCGAAGACTTAAGTGACGACAGCTGAAGGACCCTTTCAGCTGGAACAAATCTGAACTTTTTCCTTCTGCTGTCAAACTGCAACCCCAGTAAATCCTAAATGTTTTCTGTGGATTTAGTGACTGGGTAGAGTTACAGTAATTCAAAAGAAATTCATGTCCTTGCCAATGCCCATTAGTCACACTTGCTGGAATTCTGTCTGCTCTGCTCCTAACACCATCTCAATGCCATCTGGATCCCTTAATAGCGTCTTCCCAACACATACATTTTCTGCTCCATTCAATAGTTTCCTGTTCAGCAATAGCTTTTCCACATGGCATGTCCTCTTTGCAGATGGGGCCTCTGTGAGACATGTCCTCGTTGGTGATATCCATGCTGCTCCACAGGCAATCACATAACACAGCTGAGAGCATTAAAAACAAATAAAACAAAGATAAAAGGGTGATGGGGGGCAGCTTTCACCAGTTAACTCCACTGAAAAGCTCTGGACTGAGAGAGACTTTTGGAGTGCCTAGATGCTGTTGAAAATCAAACAGATTCCCCCGTTTTTTTCTTTCTAAAATAGGAGCAGCCTTGTCTCACGATCTCACTTTCTGTACAGACTGAACACACATGTTGGGATGTCTCTGATTCTCACAAGTGTCATTTCAGGAGACCTGAAGCTGTAGGTTGTGGTTTGGGTTTTTCTTTTTTCCTTCCTCCTTGTTCCCTCTTCTAATTCGAGATAATGAAACACACAGTGAAGGCAATATAAAGCTCAGCTTTTAAAAGTGGGAAAATCCACAAGTCTGAGCAAATACCAGTGAATCTGTATTCTTGCACTGAATTCGATCTTCTGGAAGGTTGTGGGGGTGTCTTGTGCCTGTGGAGCGATCAAGTGTCTTGTGTCTTGTGCCTGTGGAGCGATCACCTCTGGGTTAAGCTGTCTGCATCTGATACAGGAAAAGTCTTCGAGAAATGTGAAGAGATCTTTGCCAGAGTGTAAATATTTTATGTTTTCAAAACCCTGTATGGAGAAATTCGTGAATTCTCCAGAGATTAAATCAAATGGTTTTTTTTCCCCTTGTATCACAAAAGTTGAGAATGGTGTCAGTTTTTCAGAAAGTAACTGATGTTTCTTCCTTTCTCGTGCTACAAGGCTGCTTTTAGAATAGGCACTAGCACTCAAGACCAGGTTGGATGGGGCTTGGAGCAGCCTGGTGTAGTGGAAGGTGTCCCTGCCTGTGGCAGGGGGTGGAAGTGGGTGATCTTCAAGTTCCCTTCTGACCCAAACTATTCTAGGATTCATTCTGGGCTAAACACTGGGCTGGTAGATGATTGTGCTGCACCCAGATCTTTCTGGACTCTACTTTTTGTGCTCTCTCACATGAATATCTTGGGTTGTTCTCCCTACCTGAGGGTAACTCCCATATGTAACAAGTTGAGGCATGCAAATTGGGGTATCCCCTCTCTTGTGCAGGTGTCTCTCCACAGGAAGGACACAGGGGACATGCACCAAGGCTACTGCATCCAAAGGCAGGACCTCAACTTACATAAATGAAAAAGTTCTAAGTGCCAAACCAGTAAATATATTTCAATATTTGACTTCCATATCTTAACCACTAGCTGCAAATGCTTTGCTGTGTTTATATATAGATAGGATTTCCCTTGCTCCTCTCTCTTTGCCATTGGGAAGAGTTCCCCAGGGGGCTGGAAAGCAAAGCTAGAATAGCACAGACTGTTTGCTAATGGTTCTTAACGCTTTCCCACTGGAGATCCAGGACACTTAACAGTGTTAAAAATAGGTTAGAAGAGGGATAAGTGGTGAAAGCACTAGTCAGTCCTGAAAACCTCCTGGTACAAAGAGGTTACAGCAATGTTCTTGGTCCTCAGTGCAGGGGAAGCAGCAAGTTTTGTCTCTGAAGGAGAGCTGTGGAGCTCCTTGTGCCTTGGTGGGCCAACCTCCCTTGGAGCATGTTGGGAAGCCCTACACTGTGTCTGGAAAGGAGGATGCTCCGATGGCTAGGACGCTGGGAAAGAGCAGGCATCTGGGGGGTGAGCCCAAGGCCATGCGCAGGGGAAAGAGGCTGTGACCCTCGGCTCACAGGGGCTCCTGTGCCTGCTGCTGGTCATGAAGGATGCAGTCTGACTGAGCTTGGTCAAATCAGGTTGGGATTGTTCAGTCTGCAGAAGAGAAGGCTCCGAGGTGACCTTATTGTGGCCTTTCAGTACTTGAAGGGGCTACAGGAAAGCTGGAGAGGGTCTTTTCACCATGGTATGCACTGATAGGACAGGTGGGAATGGCTTCAAACTGATAGAGGGCAGGATTAGGTGGGATATTGGGAAGAAATATTCTTCCCTGTGAGGGTGGTGAGGCCCTGGCACAGGTTGCCCAGAGAAGCTGTAGCTGCCCCATCCCTGGAAGTGCTCAGGGCCAGGTTGGACAGGGCTTGGAGCAACCCGGGATAGTGGAAGGTGTTGGAAAGGGGTTGGAACGAGGTGATTTTAAAGGTCTCTTCCAACCCAAATCATTTCAGGATTTTGTGTCTGCTGCCTGATTGCTGGTGCCCCAGGCTTTGAGTCACCCCTTGCTCTTCAGTGAGGTACAAAAGGCATGAACAAATTGTTGAATCTTAAAATTGCAGGTGAAATAGCACACAAATGTAATGACTTGAAGCTACCCTTGTTACAGCTTGCTTGTGTCTCAGATCTGAGAAGTGTTTTCTAGCGACTGCTGTGAATGATTTTTAAAGGGCAACTGGAGAGACCTGAGCTTCAACCTCCACACGGAGACAGGTTCTGCAGGCAGATAATGGCAACATCACAGCTTATTTGTGAGGCTGGATGGGGAGAAATTTGTTCCAAATTAAAATTCAGCATGTCAAGTAGGGAGACAGTACTGATGAGAGTCCTGTGTCTGGTTCTGACCTTTCAGGAGCTGTTGTGCTGTTGTTCCTCAGAGAAAAGCGTTGCTCTTCTTGTGGCCTGTTCCACAAGACATGTAGAAAGGCACTGTTAAAAGCATTAATTCCATTTTGAATTTCCATTTTTCCCGACCTTTTCAGTCTCCTGTTTCAGCATCCTCCATCCCCACTAGTTTTGCATCTCTTCTGGAAGTTATTGATGATATTTTTTAATGGCCTAGACAGTGCTAAAACTGCTCCTCGGCATTTCAGAAGCTTCCATGATCGAAAAAAGATGATACTGTATAATATTTGAAAATTGCCAGCAGGGGTCAGGCTTACAAGTAATTTAAGCAATCCAAGCTGCATATTTAAAAAGGAGACATTTCTGTGCTGAACATGGTGTACCAGCTTCTGTGGCAAAGTGTGTAACTTTTGCCCAATGAATAGGAGAGGTGACTTTTGCCTTGTACCTGAAGTTGCTGTTGCATAATTTTGGGGTATGGGCAGATGGGTGCATTCTTTATTGTCATGGTGCAAGGATTTTCAGCTTCATTTAGATCATTTAAAAGGGAGTATTTTCAAGTGAGATAATTATTTTTTAAAAAAAAATTCAAAAAAAAAAAAGGATCTTGAGAAAACTGAATGCAAAGATCAATGCTATTATGCATTAGCACAGTTCATTCCAAGAAGTTTACATGGGAAAGGTGAGGGTCTTGATGCAGCATCAAGGTTTTGTCCTCTGTACTTAAATGCAAGGAAAAATGTTGTATCCAATGTTTTATGTGTATATATCTCCTGCCTAACGAGTCTGATAGAGTTCTCTGAAGGATTCACCGGTCATTTGTCTAAGGCTGATATGGTTGATCTAATGTACTTGACCTTTCCAAAAGCTTTGAGCCAAAGGTCACAAAGAAACTTTATTTGATGGAATAAGAAAGAAGGTTCTGTGTTGGATTAATAAGAATATAAAAATCCCAGAGGTCTGGCTGTCCCAGTGAACTGTCTGTGGGGATGCCCAGTGGTGGATGCCCATGTGAATAGGGCAGAGCTGCTGGGGTACCCTTGCCAGGAGACTCTCCTGGCTTCTAGTACCTTGTCTCCAGGATTTCCTGAGCCAGAGAATACTATATTATCTTTCTCCTTTATAAAGCTTCATGCATTTTTCTTCCATTAATTTGCTTATGTAATTCAAATTTAAAAGGTGGAAAATCAAAGAATAAATGTTTTCACAATGCTGAGGGTTTTCCACTAGATCCAAGAATAGTTTTTATTGGGAACTTGTCCAACACAAAGAAGAGTTTGTGGGGGCAGTGAGGTGGCAGAGTTTGAGATAATATGAAATTATTCAGCTTATCAGAATGTTCAGGGTTTCAGAAGAATCTCACAATGCTTCTTGAGATGGGAAATGAAGTTGTACGTCAATAATTGCCAAACCCATGAACATAACAAAAAACACATTTACTTTTGCTCTCACAACACTGAGCTCTAAATGAGCTGTTGCCACTCAAGAAAGAGATCTTACATTGTTGTGAACAGTTTTGTAAAAATATCAAGTAGGTGCTCTGTAGTTACAAATACAAAATGGAATACAAGTAGTTACTGGAAAAGAAGTTGAGAATAAAACAGAAATCCTCATTGTGCCACTGAAACCACCCGAGTGCTGTTTGTAGTTCCAGCTTTTCTCATAGCAAAAAGCCTGTATAAAACTTGAAGGAACAAGGAAGCACAATAAAGATGAGTAGAAATATGGAAAATCCTTGATGTGAGGAAAGAGTAAGCAGAGATTCTTCAGGAAATAATAGAGGAGGCCTGTTATGTGGTGTGGATAGGGGAGTGCAGTGCAATAATTCTTGACTTTTCATAGCAGAACTAACGGGCACTCAGTGAAATAATCGCATGTGAAGTATAAAACAAACTGAACTAATTTTTCATACAGCACATAATTAAATTGTGGAACTTACTGCCAAGGAGTGTTGTGAAGGCCAAAAGTATAAATCAGATCAAAAAGAGATTTGATGCCTCATGGAGATTTTAGCTGCTGGCGGTTATTAAACGTGATGGTCCAGACTCAGTCTGTGTTTCAGAAGGTATCCAAGCTGAATTTGCTTTCTATATTCAAGTTGTATATTTTTAATATACTTTTACAAATTATATTTTCATCATATAAACATGTCACTTTTAATCATGTGTTTTAGCTGCCTCAGTGGTGTAACTTTGTGGTACTGAATACAGGAATAATCTGATACTGCTTGTGATTTCATGCTTTACTTGGTTATTTGTGGTGGGACCACGCAGGGACACACAAAGTCTATTAATTTTCACTTCTTCCCCAGGCTGAAAATTGAGGAGCTGGAAGCTGAACGCAGCAAGCTGGCAGAGGAGAACAGATCTCTGGAAATGAAACTGGAGAAGCTCACTGTGCAGGTAGGAATGTGGAGATCCAGAGCAGCTGGAGAGCCTGACATGGTCCACGCACTGTAGCTGTTCTAACAGATGTGACCAAATGCTTCCAGCATGGAACTTCCCTTCCCTCAATATGGGACAAGGCACCTTTGGGGAGCCTGTGCCAGCAGCAGCACACCTGTGTCTCTGTGATATTGGAGCGGTGTGATGTCAGATGCAATCACACAACTACAGTTGTCTTTTACAACGACTTTCCCTAGAACCTCTTCTTCTTGGAGCCTTAAAAATTGCTACGTGTGAAGTAACTCCACTGCTAGAAGTTGTCTGTCCCCAAATTCATTCATGCCGAAGTGGGAGCGTAAACAGGGTTAACCGCATGGAGCCGAGATGAAATTTTGAATTTCATTGGTATTGAAGTCTCTGCTCTGCCTCTGGCAGCAATGAAGGCAGAGACCACCAGGGTGTGGCCTCATTAAGTAGGAGTTTTCCAAGCCAGGAGCTACCAGTGCTGTTGAGAGGATGAGCTGGCAGCATCTTCAAACCACAGACCGGTGTCGAGTCAGAAGGATGGAAGGGTGTTCCTTTTGCTGTGCTGTTGTGTGTGTCTTACCTTTCCCTGGGGTAGTGCTGTCCTCTATGGAAGAAAGTGTTCAGCTCTTCACTCTGGATAGATCCCTGAAGTCTCACCCTCCTTAAAGGAGGGCAAGGGTACCTGCAGGAGATAAGTGGACTGACTGTTCAGCTTGCTGTCACCCTGGGAACAGCTTTCCTGTGCAGAGGAGGGGCACGGGAGTTGCTTCAAATTTTTGTAGTGCTTCCTCTTGGAAAGGTGCTGGAGCAAACAAGAACCTGAGCCTGTTTGTTTAATCAAAGCCCATCCTGATATAAACAGTGTTATCTCTTCCTTCTATTCTCTCTGATACACTCAGCAATTTTATTATCTTAATTTTTCTTTCTTTTCCACTTGTTTTCCCTGTTTTTTTGTAAAATGCTTCATGGTAGAAAATCTACAGGTTTGAAATTACTCAGATTTCAGACAGACCATTGATTTTATCTTGACACTTATCAGAGGTGAATCAAATCTTTTTTTTTTTTCCTTTGTTTTTTTATTACCAATTCCTGGAGACAGGAAAAGTGACAGCTTTGATAAAGCAGGGAGCAAAGAGCTGCTGAGCATCTCTGCTGAGCCATGTTTAGTGTGAAACCTGTCACCCGGCTCTCCTTTAATTGGGTTTCAGTCATCAGAAGGAGATGAAGGCTTTGGACTGGTGTTTGGATCCTTAGGTCTCCAACAAACACAACAGCAGCTTTGGTTTCTGGGCAGATTACAATTCAGATCATGTTTAATTTGCCTGCATTGTCTTTCAGTGAATACTGGCTTTCCAAGAAGGCTTGACCAGAGGAATTCCCTATTTTCTTTGTGATGTCTCAAGACATCACAAGAGTCTGTTCTGTTTGCTCATACTGCTCTTGAGATGCCAAGTCTTGAGTAGCAGGTCTAGGAAAGGAGAGATCTGCCAGTCGCTCAAAAAGCAAGTTAGTGAGCTGAATTCAGGTAGTCCTGCTCTTACATCTCCTTTGCCAAGGCTGAGGATGTGGCTTTAACTCCGTATTTAACAGGAGGTAGCTCTCCCTTCCTTAACTTCTCACTTGACTTGTGTCTTAGAGCACTGGATGCCAAAAGCATCTTCTCTGAAAGAGTAGTAGAGAGGAAAGTGCAACTTAAGGAATATGTAAGCTGAATGCTAAACTGTCAGTGATCAGTGTGTGCCCACCTGAATGGCCAAGAACTCCTCAGAGGGAAAAACATCAGCCTTCCCAATTTTTGTTCACCTTGAGAACCAAATATCTTGACAGGCCAAGTTTAGAATGACTCTTTTAGCAAACACATTGAAAGAAGGTTTGTTACAGGGGGAACCCACAAAGTTAAGGATAAGCTTAGAAATTCACCTCTTCTATCAGTGCTGAGCAAATACGCTGAAAATGTCATTAGACAACTCAGATAAGGTCATTGAAATGTTGCTAGTTTGACATGTTATTTATTCCCACCTCCGTAAGAAATTATCAGGAAATGATGGGTTAAAATAAGGTCTGTATCATGAAGGGAAAAGAAAGTGAGACAAACTACGTGCTGAAATCACAAGGAAATTTTACTGAACAGAAAGATGACTGAAAGGACAAACATGGGAGAAGCATGGCTTCAAATCAAAGAGGAGAGGGAGACATTAAAACAGGTAGGATGAGGGCAGTTTCTGCCAAATCTTTATCTGCAGTTTCTTCTTTTTTAAAGTAAAACCTCTGACTTTGGAACTGTATCTTCCAAATGAAAGATACATAGAAGGGACATAGTAAAGCTGTGAATTTGTAAGGAGCAGGTTGAAGAATTAAGGCTCTGAGTGCTTTACATTGGACTGAAGTCTGTTGAGTTCACAAAGCTGTGGGTGGTGCTTGAAATCTATGAAGGTAAAGATAATATTTGGTAATTAAAAATGTCGGTTTGACTGTATTGTTGTGTGGAAAGGAGTAAAGTTTCGAAAATGTTTGCCTTCTCTTCACAGAATCAATTAGGTTGGAAAAGAGCTCTAAGGTCATCAACTCTAAGAAGCTTTGATGCCAAGTCCAGTGTTTTCCTAAACACCTCCAGGGATGGTGACTCCACCACCTTCCTGGGCAGCCTGTTCCAATGTTTAATCACTCTTCCTGTGAAGAAATTCCTCCTCACATGTGCTTTTGTATCTGCGCATTGGAATGTGAATTTTGCTGGTTTCTGCACAATAGGCCGCTCTGTGAGCAAGGGACCATGATGGGCTGTGCAGAGGGCAAGCGAGCACTTGGAAAGGTACTTTTGTGTTGTGTGACTCACACACCTTGAGCTCGGTATTAGGAGGTGAACTGCCACACTGATAGCTCTCCCCAGCAGTGTATATAACATCTGACAGTTCTTTGTATTGTGTGCTTGTGTGGGGACAGCTGTGAATTATGCCTGAAGGTGCTTTCCACCTCCACACACCCCATCTTCCAAAACCCCTTTCCTCTTGACACCTGGCTGCAGGCTGCATTGATTTTCCTTCACTGGTATAAAGACTTTAGCATAGATATTACTCACTGGTCAGGTCTTTACCGCGAATAAAACCCTCAGATTACAAAAACACGGGCGATGTTGAACTGTGGAGAAATGACACCCTGTTGAGGGTGCCCAGGACATTATCTTAAGGAAAACATTTGAAGTGTGGCTCAGGAGAGGAATTCAAATAATATGAAAAGAGTGGGTTTATACAGACAATTTTATCTCCTCTCCCCTACCCTTCTTTTTTTTCCCTGAAGCAAAAAAGGCTTCCGGGAAAGCTGGGCTGCCAGTGCTTGCCCCATTGTGGGCAGAGTGACATTTCAGAGAAAGGTTTGGTTTGTTCAGTTATCTGAAATGATCTCCACCGTCTTCCAGAGCTGCTGATGGAAAAGTGCAGCTCCATGCCAGGAACAAAAGAGACTGATCAAATCAGTGCTTTTCGGATAAAGTGGGAGGAAAGACTTGTGAGGAGTGTTCAATTAGCATTTCTTACTGCTAGGAGCCTTGTGTTTACAGGCAAGCAAGCGGATGTGAAGTGTTCCTTATGCAAATACTACTCTCCTGCTTTTCCTGCTCTCCTCTACTCTTCGAGCTGAAGAAGAGATTCTTCAAGGTTGGCTGCTTCAAGGAAGATTGATTAAAATCAGCTGCAGTTTGACTTAATTGGATCCATATGCTTGGAGAGGGAGCAGGACTAGTTAAAGTCCTTGTAATTAGTTCACAGCTGGTTGGTGAGAAAAGTGAAACTCCAGTTAGAGTTCAGATAAGTGGATCTACATGGATAAAAGGCAAGAGGAGGAGTTTAGGGTTTTTTTTATACTGAGATGTGTTTGGGCTTGAAAATCACCTCTAGTCCCATAGCCAAGCGAGCAGTCTAATGCCTTCTAGCGTGTGCATGTGTATTTATGAGGCTAAATGGAGGGAGTCTTTATTTTCTTGCTTGTTTCTGAGTAAAAGGAATCACCTGTGGATGCTGGCAGTCAAGGAGACCTGAACAGGGTGGCAGGAAACTGGGGGAGGATCTCAGGGACTAGGCAAAACCCAACAAGGGTAAGTTTGGGTGTGTGAAAGGGTCTGAATAGTCCAACTTTGAGTGTGATGCCTCTGCTTACAGCTGTTTCTGTTGTGTTTGGTCTTTCTGCCAATCACTAATAAGACAGCAACACTCTTAAAAATGCAGTATTATTCACAGACATTGAAGTAACTGATTTTTGCCTGTTATCTCAAAGCTCAGAAAGAGTTGACTAACTACATAGAGTGAGGACAGTCATCAGAAAACTTTCCCCAGACAGAAGCTGATATTTATGCTAAATTCTGCTGCCAGAGTAGAAGGGATTGAATTTCCTATTACAGTGTCCTTGAGGGAATTGCCTGCAAAAAATATAATCCACAAAGTATTGGGGGTATTTTTTCCTACTGGCATGACTTCATTAAGGTATTTTGAAGTGTTCATTAATGCATGTGCAGGAGTTCCTTTCTAAATGTCTAACTTTGCTATTGTTATCGATCGTTTTACATTTTAAGATATTAATCTGGCTAAATTAAATCTTAGATTCTTCCAGGCCTTAAATTGATTATTTTTGCACAAATTAAAGCATAGGTTTATCCTTTAACTTGTCCATTTTGGTGGTAGTTGTGTTGTAGCTGTAATGATTGGAAGATAAGAGAGAAGCAAGTTCTGCAGGAAGAAAATTTTTTTAATAAGAGTGGCTGGCGTGATTGGTACAGTTTGATACAAATGGAGTGAGTGTCTGAAGATTTGCTCTATTTGTCTACTTAAGGTAATTTTAATTGGCCTGCCTAAGCTATCAGGCACTTGTGGTGGTTGGTCCCACCACAGCAGGAGGCTCTGCAGGGAGAGCAGGTGGCTGCTGTCTGCTGGGTTAGGTTCCATAAATGTTGGAAGTGCTGGACATCCAGAGTGTTCACTTGTTTCTCTCTTCCCTTATCTCTGCAGCCTTTGGGGTTGGGCTGGTCTCCTCCTTATTCTAGTGCTGTATTTTGAGGGACTAACAAAACATTTGGGAGCTGTACCCCCAGGGAAGGTGGACAGGGAATGCTTCTCTTTAAGCATTAATGACTCATTTTATGTTTAGGGCTTTGGCAGCCAGGCAGTGACTAGCTTGGAGTTAAGAACCCAAGGCAAAGCTGAGGTTATTTAACAGTCTAACTGTTCATTTTGTGACCAGTGAAGAATGATGAATGAATCATTTATACTGTTACAAAATTTAAAGGGACATAGTCAACCTTTCAAGGTTCTCTGATTGACCTCAGATGCTCACGAGTCTTTTTCCTGGATTATCTCCATGCTCTCCCTCTTCACAAACTTCCTGTCCTTTTTCCTTCATCTGTGCCTGCTGAGATCTGTGTTACACTCTGTGGCACAGCTGGCCCCCTTTGAAAACCTCAAGTAGCCAATTTCAACCCTCTTTTCTCCTAAAATAAAAAAAGCTTCTCTAAATGGTTTTGGGCAGACCACTTGGCATCTCTTCACTCAGGTATGGCTTTTGACAAGGTGTAGGAACAAATTTGTGTGGGCTTCAGAGAGACTTAATTGTGAGATAGAATAGCTGAGAACATACAGCAGGAGACCCCAGAAAGAGAAGATGAAAGAGAAGTGCAGGTCCAGGATCGCAGAAGGTCATATCCTATCGTGCTGCCTCACTCACCCAGTGCACTGACTTTCATGGGAACCTGTGGGAATGGAAGTGGAACAGAGCAATTTGTGATCCATTCCATAGACTCCCAGATTTTATCGGCAATAAGCTCATCTTTCACAGCCAGAGATTATCTTCTAAATTTCTCAGGCAGCAACCAGGGTTTCACTGACGTGAGGAAGTGTATCTGCTCCAGTGTGCGTTGGCAGAGACCACGCTGCGGGTCACTCCACAGTTTTGCTCAAAACACCAATGAAAAACATGTGATAAGCATCTGTAGTGCCTTGGTTAAATTTATACCATCTCTATTAGTTATTGATCCAATAGCTCAATTGCAGCACAGACATTTCACTCAAGGATTGGCATTCGTAATTCCTAACCTCATTGTAAAAGTATTTTCAGGTAATTGCATTTTCAGGAGTGTCCTCATGACCTAAATGCCTCTGCTGCTCACTGTAAGCATATAGAAGACATCATGGGTATTAATTTATGACAGATCAGAGACCTGTAAAGCTGGCATAGAACACTGAAGCATATTCACACAGCAAGTTGGCTGTGATTGCAGCAGGGACAAAGTGAATCTGGTACTGTGGGCGACGACAGCACCGGAGATGGGATGGCACCAGCAGTAACATGCCAGGCAGGGTTAGAGGAGCACATGGAGTCACCCAGCACGTCCTGGTGGCTGGTGTGAGCAGCACCTGTGCTGTTACACCTTCATTTCAATTATCACTTGAGCTAATTAGTGGAAACTGTGGCCAAACTGCTCTGCTGTGTGGGTGTCTCTGGTGTTCACAGTGAACTGCTAAGGGGATGTGCTGAAGTGCCACCCAAATGAATGGGAGGGAAAAGAGCTTCCCCATTAATGTGCCTATAAATTATGCTAGAAGGATTATACCTGTTATTTGGGAGAAAACATCATGTATCTTGTGCCATGTGGATTAGGTAGTGAAGAATATCCCAGAACCAGTTTAAAACAGAAGGAGTGTAGAACTTGCTGTGATCCAGCCCTTGGGGATTACGTGACACTGAATTAGCCGGGGCTATGCAAATATTTGTACATGTTAATTCTGAATACATTGCAGTTATTAGAATTAGCAGAAATTAGAAGCATTCCGTGGGAGCGGAGAGGGAGAAGCATAAACATGTCAGGAAGTTGTAGGTTTGTCATTAGGTGGTTCAAGGAGAAGCTGTTTGATGGCCTCCGTGGCCCTGATAAGTGTGACGTGCAAAGTGGATGTCGAATAAAACAAGGACACGCACAGAACAGACTTGCTGATGTTTGTTAACATCAGGGACCAGGAGTGCACAGATTCGCATTTTGTGCGAGGAAGTTTTACCAACATGCCCTTTAAAAAAATTTTTTTAAAGGAATTTGCACATTGAATATTAAACACCTGAAGCTCTATAAATTCTACTGCCAGAGCTGCCACTGTATTGTTTATTTCATGCAGCACCTTTCTCAGAGTTCTGCAGAAACTGATTAACATTTGCATAATACATTTAACACGAAAATCCAGAATAAATTCATTAATGTTCCTCTGCCGCTACCCTTGAAAATATCAGCAGTTGTGTGGCATCACTAAGCTCATTAGATGAGCAGAAGGGGAGAAAGGGTGAGTACTGGATTTCCTGAACAGCTCTGAAACAGGAAAGGTCAGTGCACTGAGTGTCAGTACCTGAGCGGCAGCACAGAGACCTCAGAGCAAGCAGGGAGGGAGCTGGGGCATGGGAAATGTCCTGCTGGAAAAGGTCACTGTACCAGTACACACGAAGCACGAACTTTAAGAGGTGCCATCCATGCTAGAGTAGAAAAATCAGTGATGAGCACAAAATGCAGATGAGGTGCTGCTGCACTGAGGAGGAGGCTGTTCCTTGAGCACATCCTGGTTTGCATGGGCAAACACTGGGAAATAGTTCCAGTCCTGCTGTGGTACAAGGAAACTGGCTTGGAACATACCTTAGTGTTCTGAGCAGGTGTTGCAGAATGATTGATGAGGTTTTAGAAGTCCTGCAAGACTTGGTTGCGTGGCAGGGCGTCACTAAACCACTGAATCTGGGGTGTTCTGTGTGTGTGCTGCTTTCATGAGAGGATGGGGACAGAGACACCAATCCCGTTGGTGTTCTTGTATGGTAAAAAGATCAAGCATGTGCAAAAATTAATAACTTCAGCTACAACTACACAGTCAAACTCAGAGCTGAGTGTGTAAAATGCCCACCAAAAACTTGTAACGCAAGCCAGTAAAGTAGTAATCAGTAGCAACTCCAGAAGGCTCCTCTGTGTTTCACTGATCCCCGGAATCGCCCTGTGGGTGGAAGCCAAGGCTGAGGAGACAGACATCATAGCCATTTTAAAATGAGACTTCACTTTTGAACTCCTCTAATCTTACTTATCATACAGCAAAGAAAAAGCAAAGTTTCAGGAAGTGATAAGAGTGACTGTCCCTTTATAGTTCTCTTGTTTTTCTCTGTAGTCATTCAGTGGCACAAATTAGTTTTAAATTGTTCTTTCTTCATTTTCTATTATTTTTCTGCTGCTTTGAATTCTGCTGCCATGTCACAGAAACAAAACAAAAATGTCATTTAGACCTGTATAGCACAAATAACACTTCGCAAGGTTTGTTTACTGAAGCTTTGTGTTTTTTCTCAGATTTCTATGAGTACCACGTTCTTAAGTTACAGCTCTCTCCACATTGGGCTTTTAGCTTTTCATTACTTGTTATCATTTCAGCCTTTTGTTTGATGACCCAATTATTTTTGAGGTTTTGATTAAAACAAAGTAATAGGTCAGAGTTTCATGCTGCCTTTGTCTTTGCCACTTTTGCTGCTCTGGTCTAGCTTTTTGCCAATGGTCTATGTCAAATCAAAGTTTTCCATAACATTCTCCAGCAGTTTTATTCTTCTGATGAAGATACTCTGTTGTGGTGCCATATTTTTCCTCTACTATGCGGAAAACTCGACACCGTCTCTTGAGAGACAGAAGACCGGGATGTGTTACCCAGATTATGGAAAAGAAATAAGTTAGTTTAGCAATGTTTTTTGTGTGTATATGTGATGAGGGGAAGAGGAAAATCTGCCCATTTCATGTCACAGTGAAGAGTGGGCGGTGCTTGTAATGATGTTAAAATATGCATGAGGAAATGGGGAGATGCTCTGAGCTGAGCCACTGATGGAGGTGGCAGCTTTCATCAGAGAAACAGGTTTTCTTCACGTGACCTCTGCCAGGGGGACCTGAGCATGTGAGATGCTTACATATCCCAGAACTCTTCCCTTTGATCAGACTGACCTACCACCTATTTTTGACACCTGGAGGCACAGATTTACAATTAAAAAAAAAAAAAAAGAGTTTTCCCTGAAAAATTTTATCAAATAGTAGGAGGGAAACTTGACGTACCTCTGTCACTCAAATGCTTGGCATTGAGCATTCACTCACCAGACCAGGCTTGGGAGGGATCGGAGCTCGTGGTGTGCCCGGGAAGACCCAGGGGGGTGTGTGGGGAGAAGTAACACCCCGATGTCAGAGCATCTCTTCCAGGACACCCTGAATGCAGTCAGATCATGATGCAGTCTCTTCCTAGTCCAGACTTGCCTCAATTTCCATTTGCTGTTATTTGGTAGGACTTTAGAGAGACGTAGATCCAGACAAGTCAGAAAAACGTAATTCTTTTTGACAGCTTTCCTACCTAGATTTGAAAGACAGGTAACAGTGGAATGGAAGATGATACCTAATTTAGGGAGAAAGGCTGCTCTCTTGAAATGAGGATAGACAGTTGGGATGTCTGAATAAGTGAAATGCTGTCGGAAGAGTATCTTTTAAAAAAAAATCAGTGGTGTCACACGAGGTGGTTCTGTGTGTACAAAGGAGCAGAGGTGTCTGTAAAGCCCAGTTGTTTTCCATCCAGGTGGGAGTGTTCCCAGGTGTTCCATCACTTCTGTATTTACCCGAACATGGGGTTCAGCTCCATCAGGAACTCTGCTGCTTCCTCTGATCAGCACTTAAACCCCACGTTTCCTAAATGATGCAGAAGCTCTGTGCCTGTTCTTTGCATATTTGGCAGAACATTTAAAATGAAATAAAAATTCCCTGAAAGCTGTTGTGCATGTTGGACATGACATAAGATGTTCACTTGAGATTGTGACCTTTCTGAACAAAGTCTCTGCTTTTGAAAAGTGGGTTCATTGTGCTTCTGGCTCTAGTGAGATGAAAAACTTGAAAAAACAGTAACATGAAGGCTGTGCAGCAAGGATGAGCTCTCCAGAGGTCCTCTTGTGTATTTTTGGTTGTCTTCCAGTGGATACGTTCTTTTTCTCTGTGCAGTACTATCACAGTTGCAATCAGTAGTAATTACAGAAATTTTCTCATTTTTATGAGTAGTGGGATGTGAAAAGCTCTTGACAGCACAGTCTGCAAGGGAGCTCAGCTGTGGAGCTGCCTTCCCTCTAGGTCCATCACAGCTGGAGTTGCTGACCTTAAGGTTATTTCCCAAGGACTCAGGGCTTGCTCATAGGTCAATCTGTTCAGTGAGCAAGGAAAAGTGGGATTAGATATATGTGAGCTCTTACAATTAATATTAACATGGTGGAGCTGCCTGAACATTTAAAAACAGCACCAGGGAATTTAATCTATATATTTATATATTTATATTTTATATATATTTATACGTATGTTTGTAGACAGTTATTAGAATATACGCCGTTGTTTTTAAATGTAGACATGACTTGATGTATGTGGGCATAAAATAGGAGTGTCACTGGGATTGTTTCAACAGAATCCAACTGGAGTGTGGTCAGAGGGATGGTAAAAGGTGGCCAAACAGGGAGGGAAATAACTGCTCAGGAGGGAGAACAGACAGTGGGTGTGGGCTGGGGTTTCTTCCACGGCTGTGCTACAACCATGGCAGCTGTCAGACTGTTCCCCTGAGGTTCAAAGAAGTTGAAATGGAGGAGGTGGCAGCATCGTAGACATTCATTAGGATCCTCTTCAGGTGGATGGGGGGCAGGAATAGTGATAGTGTAACATGAAATGGTTTCCCCAGTGCTGCCCAGTGGCTGTGCCATGGTGGCACATGAAGAGTAACTTCTGGAGCCAAGTGGTTTGGGGATTGGATGTCAATGTCTTTTGACCTTTCTGCTTTCTCAGGGTCTCTGATATCTTCATATTGTGACACTGCTGTTGACACTTCTTTAAAATGTCTTAGAAGCATTTTTAGCTGGAGATTTTTGTGTGGTCCGTTCTCTCGAGCATCTTAGAGAAGAAAAATACTGGACATACTGCAAGCCAGATCTGTCAGTCAATTCAACAGTGTATTCCTCCTAAGCCCTACCCTTTCATCCCTCCTGTCTCAGCTCTTTGGCTATTTCGTTCAACTTAATGCTCTTTACTGGTGTTTCATGCTTCCAGGGGATCAAAAAGATAGTCTGAGTCCTTTAGATATGTGTGAAAGTTAGAGATGATGCCCTTCTACCAATTTACTCAATGATAGCTTGAAAACTTGTAACTGGGCAAGGCTGTTTCTGAAGTATTTATTTCTTTAGGCAGACAGCTCAGGAAAATGTTGAATTTGCTGCTTGGAGCAGTTAAAGCCCTTCAGAATCCAGTAGTTTGCCCCATAGCCATTCCTCTTATTGTTTCAGTTTATCCATAAATCTCTCTTATTCTTGTAAAATCGAAATGAAGATGACTCTCCCCATCTGAAAAGATTTCGGTGCTGCTTGAAGTCTCCTTGCACTGGCAGAAAAAAACAATTGAGCTTTGAGCTTGAACTGAGAGACAGATAAGATCACCAGGAGATTTCCACAGTAAATGCAGAATATATTCTTCTCTAATGGATTCTTAGTGCTGTCTGGCAAATAATTGAATTGCTTGGGTGGGAAGGGAGAGGGGACTGGGTTGTTGGTTTTTTGTTGTTTGGTGGTGGGTTTTTTAAAAGCTCCCAGATTTTGTGAGGGTAGGAAGGAAGCAGTGGTTTCTCTCTCTGCATGACACAGGATGTCTGTCAGACATCAAGCAAGCTAATTAAAATGTCACTATATGTACATGAGTGTGATGAGGCAGAAAGGACCATCACTTCCTTGGTTCAAGGGGCTTGTCCATGTCTTTGCCTCTATCTACTCACTGTGAAATCTGCAAGTAATTCGTGCTCTGGGGGTAGAAATGGGGCCATTGAGTAAATCTGGCCCCTCTCTCTCTCTCTCCCCCCCACTGGAGTAGAGCAGAAAATCAATCCATTCTTGCTCTGCTGCAGTTGCTAAGGCAGTCTCACTCTGGCTGGGCCATAGCGAGGGTGCTGGTTCCTGCTGTCCCACCGTAGCCGACACTGCTACGCTGTGTCACCACTCCAGTGCTGGCAGAGGGTAGCACTGGCTCAGCTGGGAGGTTTCCACAGCCGATCTGTTTCGGGGCGCAGCACGTGAGGGCACAGAAGCAAAGCAGCATCTGCCTCTTTCCCACCCTTTTGTTTAAAAGTACGAAGTATGTCCTGGTAAGCCAAGGGAATGATGGAGAGAGATAATAACACACCCTTTGGAATATTCTTTGGAAACACTGGATGGCCAAGAGGTGGTCCAAGCCTTACAGCCTGCATCATTGAAAAACACTGAACAACAGCAAAAGGGGGGAAAAAAAAAAGGGGATGATCATCAGGGAAATTGCTATAATGGTAAGATAATTAGAACACAGAATGATTAACATTAGTCAGTGTGCTGCATTGGCAAGGACTGTGCAAGTTGACATAATAGGCCTCTTCCATATCAAATGTGCAGTGTTTCAGCATTTGGTTTAACACTTTCATGTGACTTTAATAGGGTTCACGGCTGAAACAGGCGTTTGGTTCTCATGTAACATTGCACAGTACCTTTCCTCTCCCGTGGCTACTAGAAAGATCTTGTTTCTCCTTTGTGTTTATTGATACTGAAGGATAAAAGCTGCCCTCACCATGGAGTCCTTCTACATTGTTTTGAACAATAGTTAGACGAGAGCTTCCAGGCATACTCCTCCTATTGTACCTCATGGAAATGGGCTTCCCTAAAAAAAGGTCTCTGAAATTTCAGAAAGTGGTTGTCTTCTCAAGGAGAAAAATATAAGGACTTGGGATATCCAGTACTGAGATTCTCTTCTAAAAAATACTTTTATAAATGTCTATTTCATCGAAAGACCCTCTATTTGTTGTCTTTACCCTACTGCTTGCAGATTCCCCCTGCCAGCCCTCACGTGTGAGCCCTAGTGACTGCCTTGTATTTGACAAAACTAAACTGGTGCAAGAAATGAGATTTGGCACCACATTTAATAACTAGTTTTGTAGCCTAATTGAGTTTGGAACAGAACTTTGAATGCAGAACGACCTCAGCGAAACCCACATCTCTTAGTGGTCATTGCAGAATGGTAAACATTTGTTCTCCTTCATTACTACCAACACCACTGGCTCATGGACCAGGGCATTGGATGTTTTGTCTCCCTCCATTTTCCCTGGTTTCTTCTGATTAGGCTGGTGGCGTTTTCCCAGGATCTGCAGTGGCTTTACCCTTGTTTTGATGAGACGTGGGCTGGTGTCTGGTGTCTGTGTTGGGGCACTTGCAGCACCGAGATCAGGTGCATCCTTCATTACAGCTGATAAAATCTGATGGTACTCTGTGGCAGAAAATCCCCTGACCTCAGTAGTGCTCTTTTCTTTTCTTGTACCCCTTTACTGTGTAAATGAAAAAGTCTTTTTTCCTTAAGCTGTGGGAGAACACAGTGCCCGAATCCCCCCTCTCCGCTCGGTGCGGGGCCCTCGGAAAGGAATTGCAGTCACGCAGCTGTGCGGTGAATATGTAAAGAGTGTTCTGTGTGGTTTGTATTTTGTGGATTATTTTCTCGCTCCTTTTGACCCTTTCTCAAATGAAATTCCTGCACTTCATCCGTTCCTCTGGGTTGGGCAATCAGCAGCTACGATCGAGGGCTGTAAGGAGGCAGTGGTCGGGCATACAAAGCAGTCACATTAGGGCTGAGGAACCAGGACTAATGGGGAGCAGGGCTGGGAACAGAGACAGAGAAACATGGCAGAATAAGATTCATTAGGGATCAGATTCAATAACTGTAAAATGATGAGAAGTTTATGATCAAAGGCTTACTTCAAGCATTTTAATGACACAGTCATTTAATCCGTTTAAAGCAGATAGATAAGGAGTTAAGTGAAATCTACAGCAGTCGCCTTTCTGAGCTGTTTATGAACCTGTTCCAGGCTACAGATCACTTTGAAAGGCACAGGATGGATGCTTGCTGTAGTAATTGAATAGTATATAACGGGCTACCAGGCTTTACAGGCTGATTTACATACAAGGTCAGTAAAACTTAATGCAAACACTTGTGGTTGTCTTATGTGTGTGGTTCCTCTGCTATTTTTAATGTGTACACTATTAGCTAGAGTACTGAACGAAGGAAAGGGCAGAATTATTTTAAAGCCTTTCTGTGTCAGGATATTTAATTCCCAGTGGGTGTATCTCCTCTAGAAGGAGGTTTGGTATCAGCTGTTGTGGTGACAAGATTCAGATGGGCTCTAACACTTGAACCCTGAGGTCATCTCCCATAGGAATTACACATCTTAAAAAAAACAGGGGTGTCAAAGGGGTAGAGAAGTTGTTTCTCATGTTTTCCTTCCCCTGTCGCTCTTGCGCCACCCTCCATCCCTCTCCTGGGGACTCTCCTCAGTTAGTTAACTCCTTCCCGGCTTTTCTCGTCAAACATTTAAAAACTCTTTGGACAGTTGGATGGCACTTTGCTGCCTGTGCCCGCGGAGTACAGCTCAACTCAGTCCCTCGTTCTCACTGCCTTTTAGCCACCTGGACACCACAAATTACAGCTGGAGTCCTGCGTGTGCCTTGCAGACTGCACCTTTTTATATTTCTCAGGTAGTCATTCTCCCCTTCAAAACTCTCCCAACACACTCACTGCTGGGTTTATAATGGAGCTAACAGCTCCTACATCCTATATTCTCCTTCCATAGGGGAGTCCTTCCCTTTCATTAGGCCCTTAGTCCCGTGCACACAGTGCTGTGGAGGAGCAAGCAGAGGGGGCTCTTTCTCTACTCAGAGCTCGAGGCTTGTTGAGCTGCTGGAAGCAAAGTAGTGGCTGCTGCTGCATTGTTTAATGCTGTGTTACAGCACCGTCTGTGCGTGATGCAGACACGGGATCAGAGCTGGTATCAAGCTGGTGGGGAGCAGGGAGAATTCCCCAGGGCTCAAGGCCATCTTGTTTTCTACTTACACAGAAAGTTGCTGTCCCGCAGTGGTATTGATTAATTTTAAAATAGGGAAGTGTTAAATGGAGAGTTCAGGTGGTTCTGGTAAATGTGACTGCAATGGATGAAGGCGTTTAAGTCGAGCCTGGAATATCTTCCCCTTACCTCATGCTGGTTTTCTTGCTCGTCCTAAGAGGGATCTGCTGACGTCTAAGAGCAACAGCATGGTCCCGTGGAGGGACCTGCTCAGCTCTTTTCGCTCAGCTCCTTTTGCACAGAAACCACCTGCATCCTCTTCCTCCAGCTCCCCTCTCCCACACCAGCTCCCCTTCTGCTGTGATGTTTGGGATGCCTGTCACAGCTGCTCAAAGGCTGCCGTGTGTCCGAGAGAGACCAACCAAGGCTGAAGGTTACAAATCCCTCGCAGCAAGCCCTGGCAGCCAGGTTGTAGATCAGGTTTTAAGCAACCTTGGGTCCACTGTCAGTCTCCACGTTCCCATTTCTTAAGAGAGAACTGGAAAATTTGTCTTTTAAAATGTTAGCACTAGCAGACAGATCTCTCGTTACTCCACTTCCCTCTTGTTCTTCAGTGTCCCTTTTTTTTCCCCAGCTACTGTTCTTTCCCAGAAGCTTAGAGACTGAGCACTTGAGAGCTCACTTGTAGAAATTAATATACAAAAAAAAAATGGATTTTAATCCATCTTATGCCTCCAAGTACCTTCTTCTTTGTGGGTGCCTGTTGCACTCTGTTTTCACATGGCTGTTTCAGTGAGATCTGGACAAGCAGCAGCTGCCCAGATGGGGACTGGCAGTGCAGCACGGTGACTTACCCACAGTAAGAGTAGTTTTCCACTCCCAACCTTGTATCAGGGACACAGGAATGAGTCAGGAATCTCCTGAATACAAAGGGATTGACTGGTAGTAATGCTCACTACTCAGTGGTAGCAGTCTAGCAAAACCCATCCCTGACAGAAGCATAGACCAGCAAGAGGGTTGTCATAAGCAAAAAACTCAGGACTCAAGCTCTCTTCTTCACTTATTTATAAATATTTGATCTGGAAAAGTAAAACCTCCCACATAAATGTTAGTGAGGGGTAGAGGCAGGAGAGAAAGCTCAGCAGGAGCAAGAAGAAAATGGTGCCACAGCAGAGCTGGGGACTGGTAGCACTGCAGAGTTTGGGGATGTGGCTGTTTTACTGACAGGCATAGGTCTGGCAGGCAGGAGGTGATGCAAATTCCAGCTCTGTTGTGGGTATAACAGAGTGTAATTAAGTGGCTTCGGTGGAATTTACGGATAATTTCCTTGAAACTTGGTCCCTTGTGCTGCGAGGGAGATGCTCCGGGCCTTGGCCATAGCAATCTCTGTTGGCACGGTGTGGTTTGGAGAACACAGAGGGAGGGAAACGATTCTGAATGGAAGTGGTTTTGCCAAATCCACCAGATTTGGTACACTGTCAGATTCTGGCACAGTTTGCCTTGACATGAGCAGCTTTGGCCCCCCTCGGGCCCAGCTGGCTGATCTCGCAGAGATCAAGCCCTTGGGCCCCCAGCTCCTCCCAAGGAGGTTACCTGGACTGCATGGCCCAAAATTTGCTGACCTGCTCACCTGGAGGAGCAGCACTCCTGGTTTCACTGGTTCTTTGCCTGGCAGTGTTCTGTTTGGAATAGGGAGACTATCTCATTTAACAGCTTTTGAGAGAGGCAAACATATTTGTGTGTGGTTTAACTTAATATACAGGCTGCAGAGCTGGAGTGAAGGCACTGATCAGTTCTTACAGTTGAGATAACATTCAGAAAACAAATTAGAGTTTGCGGCTGGTACGGATCCAGGCAGAATTCATAAAATTGAATAGTATTTTCAAGTTCAATGTGGACAAGCTCATTACTGATCCAGAGAAACCAGGTATGTATTGAGGAATTAGGAATGTTTTGGATATTTTCTTATTAGTATAGAGAGGCAACCATGTTATGGTCTCCTGTAGGGCTTTTGCAATGTGGATTAGAATTACTGGCAGCCTCAAGGAGGTAGTTGGGGGGAACCAAGTTTGAGATTAGTGGGATGGGTTTATCTATTGCAGTGGAGTTGGCTTTCTCAGTGAGTCAGGTCTTTCCTTTCTTATGGCAGAACCATAAGTTTCTATCTGTCTGTACCTGTGCTTGATGAACACAGGGAACCACAGTCATGTTGTTGTTACTGTGACACGTGCGTGCTGGGCAGACGTAAAATGGGATTTCAGGGGGAAATTGTGCTTGTTCAAGGTGCTTGCTTCTCTGCTCCCCTTCCACACTGTAATCCTTCAGGTGCTTCTGCAGGAGTGCTCAAAACTTGATGGCAGGTGCTGCCTTCAGAGGGCAGCTGTGGGTGATAGATGGGGAACTGGCAGCAGGATGTTATGTGGAAATGAGAGAAATAGTTTGTTAAAGCTTTGGCTTTAATGAAGATGAACGTGTGTGCAGAATGGTTGTTTTACAAAGAACGTGTACACATGTGGTCAGGAGTGATGTAGATAGAGATGTGTTTGTGTTTTTTGACTTCCAGAGATTTCACATCTCATCTTTGTTTCTCTCTTCACCATCTCCCAGAAAAGTGAAAGTTCTTAAATTGACTTTACTCCCTTTAAATCAAGATGGAGACTTCCTGGTTTAAAGCCTAGGGCCCAAGAAAGATGGCAGGTGACAAACCTATTTCCGTTTTCTGATTTTTTGCACTCTTAATTACCAAATAACCCTTGTAGTTTTCCAGTGAGCTGGATTACATCTGTATGGATCAGCATCCCACGTGTTCAAGTTATCATTAGGACTGTGAAAAAGACTTTTCCTTTAGGGGAAAAAAAGCACAATCTCCGTGGCTGGATCTTAAGTGTCATTCTGATTTTCCATCACCTGAGGATTTGAGCAGCTCTGCCACTCTGGAATATTGAAATGAACATAGATTTGAAAGTATTTTTATATTTAGAAGCATTGATTCTAATATAATTTCTCTACAAATTAAAACTCTCCTTGAAAAAGATTAAACTGTCAGTGATAACATCTAGGTTCTTGTTATGTCTAAGAGGAATAAATGCTGAAGTTACAGAATTGTCTGGAGGCTTATAAAGTAAGAGGAGGAATTAATGATATGAGAGAGAATGGATAAAAGTATTGGATAACACTTTTTTGAAAAGGAGGAAGTGGAATGAGTTGAATTAAGAGGTTTATGGCCAAAAAGAATACTCATTTAGTCTGATGTAACACAAAAATACAGTTTTAAGTGAAATCTGCCCAGTGACTTGTGCTTGTTCCATAGACTCTTTTTAATAAGATATCAAATATTGATTTAAAGGCAGCAAGTAATAGACGATGTATTGGTTTCCCTGGTTAGCCATCCCTATTAAAAATATATATTATTTCCATTTCTCTGGCTTCACTGTGAAGTGAAGCTATCGGGTTCTCGCTATGCTTTTGTTTGCTACATTAAAGAACCATTTAGTGTCAGATTTCCACCAAAGACGCTGATCAAATTGCTTCAGCCTTCTCCATAGCAAATGAAATAGTTTGATTTCCAATTATTTCTCAGTGGAAGACGTGGTTTTCAGATCGAGAATCATTAATGGAAGTCTTCTCACAACTTTCTTTAATTTTCCACAACCCCTTCACACCTCACCTGGGCATACTGTCACTGTCGGGGTCTCATCAGTGTTGCCTTCAGGGATAATATTGTTTCTTTAGTCCTACTTAACCATACATAAAGATCCTCACTGTTCCTTGGGTTTTTTTCCTCCCCACACCATTAAATTAGAGCCAATCCTTAGTTATTCACTGTAGCCAAAAGCCCTCCTCACAGACACTGTCTTCCAAAAAGTACCTGCTGCATTGTGCACCTGAGACTGTTCTGTGCTCCAGGATGTCTCCCAGTGCATTTGAATTCATGGGGAATTATTGTGCCCAGCACAATCAGATTTCTAAGCTGTCTTTGTGGGCCTTGTTGTTTGCTACAGTTCTGCCTTTATCTGCATATTTTGGTAGGGATTTATTATTTTCTTATGTATCTTAGCGAATGTGTGCTGCATACAATCAGCCAAAGAAGCAATTCTTCTTGGAAATGTCACTATTAGTTCATCAGCTTCTGAGCCTTTTAAAAATTGCCATAGTCTGATTTTGCATCGTGCTGGTTGTAAAAGAAAATATGATTTTGATACCAAGGCAAATATATTACAGAATTCCTATTCTGTTATGTCAACGCAGTTATCTTAGTTAACTAGACTTGAAATCTCTTCAAGTCTGTTTGACAAGACCCTTTTTCCATGAAATTGTGTTACTTGCTTTTTCTGATCTTTTCTTCTAATGGAGCTATGTATCAGCCCTGTCTTGTGAGTTAAGGAGATTCAGTTTGCTGCATTCTGGAAGCTTCATGAAAAGTGAACAAGGCAGCAGATAACTCGATCTGTATGAGGCGAGCTGGTTAATCTCATTTTTCAGTCTTCACAGTCTATTCAGAAGCCAGTGCTGCCTCATTCCAACTGCAGTAAAACATGCAGATCAATACTGCCAATGGGTGATTAGCAATTTGCAAACTTCAGTAAGCGAATACATCCGAGTCGAGGCTTGAAGTTGGAGGAGAAAGTGGAGAAGGAGTGATTGAGTGGGCTGAAATAACGAAACCAGATATTTCCTCTCAAGTGAAATGTAAGCATTGTTGAGCTCTGTTAAGCAAGATGATGGCAGAGATTTGTACTCCTTTCACAGTGATTACAGAAAATATTTTTTTCTGAAATCAGTAACATCAAATGTGCTTTTTCCTTATCACCTCTCTTGATCTTTTTTTTTTTTTTTTGCTGTTGACCTGCTGGAGGATAAAAATGTCTAAATTTATGCAACTGAGATTTTTATTGTTATTCTTGAGGCCGTGTTTTGCTGGTTCAGTTGGATGAATTCTGAGGTGATTTTCTACTACTCAGTCTCAGTTTCAGGCAGAAACTCCCTGGTTTCTGTCAGTACATTCCAGATTCACCAAAGCCAGTTTGGGGGTTCTGCTCATGAAAACAATTCAGAATAAATGCCTTTAGCTCCCTCTGAGACCCTGTGTACCGCCAAGGAGTGCAGCTGAAGTAGCAGTAGTTTTAAGGTATTAAAAGTGCATTAAAAACAGAGCAGTAACTGAAATACGGAAAAGGAGCACGTAATTGCTACAAAGAATGAAAATTGCGTTCTCCATAGCAAATGTGGTCTGACCCTTGAAAGTCAGGGTGAGTGTGTGCTTAAAGATGCTGCCTGAAAATCCGTGGTTAAAGAAGTGCAGGAAGACTCTCTTTCGGGTTCCAAATGAAGTTGAAAAGACACCTTCTCAACTGCAGCCAGGCTGCGTTTCTGAGTTATGCGTGTGTTGGCTAATTAAAACTTGATGGGAAAGAAGTAACTACCGCAGTGCAGGAGCGTGTTGTGGTAGCTCTTGTGTAAGGCTGAACTGTCCTCTCCTCCGTGGTTTGTTGTACGAAGGCTGGAGGGCTGGTTTCTCACCGAGAAGCACTAGAAAACTAGAACTTCTCCTCATTCACAATTTTCTTTCCTAAAAATGTCGTGGTACATGTTGGCAATGAGGAAAGTGATGATAAAAATGAAAGCCCAAATTTTATACAGCAGGAAGTACTGTGTTTTAGATGAGGTTTTGGAGGATCTTAACAGTTTAGAGGTTGACCTGGCAGTCATAATTCTGGAAAAACCTGGCAGTAAAATTTGAAGTCATTGCCCCTTCACATCTCTGTGCAAAATGTGCTGGTTGCTCTCCAGTCCATTAGCACAGTGACGTAAAACTGGTGAAATAAAATCAAACAGGAGGCAGGACAGTTGTATTTCAGACCATTAAGTTGTGCACTGTTGTTCGGACAGTTTTGTGTCCACCAAATATATTTCAAGGTAAATTCAGACTGCGTTTGGCTCAACTTCATAGCAGTCTAAGCTTCAATAAGGAAGATGTGTTGTTGGGGATGAAGTGATGTAAGTCAGGTTTAGTATGTTTGACAGAGTCATTTTGCTAATGGGTTGGTGATCCCAGTGTGACGTTCTTAAGCATTTTCCCATATGTTTGGCTCATTTTGCACTTAATTGAAAAGGGATGAATTGTAATTGAAGCTTTGCAGGCAACCAAGAAGTATTTTCCCCTAGGGAAAGCCAAGAAGGTGTATTTAAGCAGATGGCTGTGCTGATATAAGTCTCCACATGGACAGTCTCACCCAGCACAGGGGGTATGGAATGGTGGGGGATGCAGCTTATGTCACCTACAGAGGTGCAGCTTAAATTGTAAACCCTGTTCTCATGCCAGAAGTGTTTTTCTTTTTGTCATAGGAATAGAAACTTAGCTCCACAGCCAAGGCTCAGGTGGATCCCTTGTGCCACGTGTGGATGGCTGCTCCTCCTCTCCCCTCTGCTCCGTCTTACCCTGCGAGGTTACAGCTTCAAATTCCCCTTCTCAGCCCAACAGTTTATTCCCATGTGAAGACTTTCTGGGTCTCATCAGTACAGTGGGTAAAGCAGAACCAAGTTACCAGCTCTTCTTTCTCAGGCCATATGTAACTAGTGAGGGGTATTGATTTAGTTTTAATGTGATGTCGTTTATAAATATGCATGAGGATTTAGGGTTATTTAACTGTGCTTTTTAATTCTCCTTGCATTGCTGACTCTTTTAGTCGAGGGTTTCTTTGTATGCACAGCAAGTTGCTCCGTGACAGCCCTGTTCTCACTGCCTGGGACCTCTCTAATGTTTGTTAATCCCAAGTCTGTAGAAACTTTTAATGTTCAAGGAATAAAAGGACACAAAGTGATGCACTTCTGCATAGGGACCAAGGGAGCAGAGTCCAGCTCTCTGAGAAGCAGGGTGAGGAAACCCGGGGCCAAAAGGTAATCATCACAAGGTGAGGGGAAGGAAGGAGATGTAGGAGACCTTTTTCATGCTCCTGGAGAAGGAGAAAAGAGCTCTTTTTGTCAGGGATCTTACAACTTGCTTAAATTAAAAAGAATTAACCTGGTCAAATGGTGAAAAAGGAGGGAAAAACCAAACATTTGTCTGTTTGCCCTGAGGACATGGAAGAGAATGTACCCTGTGAATCGATATTTGGATGGTTTAGATACTCAGATTTCTTACTTGAGAAAGAGCAGAGCAAACAGAAGAGACTTCTGCCTGTTCAACATATCTAAGTGAACTCCTCCTGGTGAATAACTACACGGATAACAGGATGCTGTGTACATATATGTTTTTCTGAGAAGTTGGAAGCTCTGTATTTGGTCTCCCACTTTTCCCTCTACCAAATTACCCATTACTAGAGGAGTTTCCTCCTGTGCCTGGCCGGACGTTGAGGTGATATTGGGGAAGATGAGCTCTCCCCGGGCGCAAGACAACCTCCACATCGCTGAGAAGAGAACTAAGTGACAGAAAGATAAAACTTGGCAGTTTCACTGTAGCTGCTCTTCCCCTCAGTGTGTTGCAGGGACATGTTTTGTTTCCCTGATTCTCATCCTCTGCTTGGCCAAAGCAGAAGGCGCGTGGGAGGCGATAACCTCTCGCAGCGAGAGGATGCAGCGGAGCTTGTTTAACCTGGAACACGTTTGCTGTAAAACCCACTCAGACACTGCCCGGCTGCTCCAGGAGACTGTCAGAAATGAGTCCTCCAAACCCTTTGCGTCTGTCACAGTTTCTGTAGGATGTGAGAGGGAACTTGACTTGCTCTGTAAGTGGAAGTGCTTCCAGCTGGAGGCTGGGAATCTGTTAGTGATGGCTCAGGAGTGCAACCAAGGCCGAGGGTGCACCTTCATCCACTGAAAGGCAAGGGTTTGCTTTGTACCCTGACAGGTCAGAATTACACATGCAAGGACATATAACACTACTTTTATATGCATTAAATTACAGGATCAAAATGTCCTGGTGTACTTGGAGCCTTTAGGAGATTCAGCATTGCTGTTAAGAGTGTTGTGGTTGACCTCAGCATCCAGCCTGTGCCATGTGTTTGCTATACAAATACACGGTGTGATTGGCAGCTCTTCTTGTCACTTACTTTTCAGGCTTTTATATGCTCAGTTGAACTTTGATGCTTCCTGTCATCAGATCATGATGGCTTTTACATAATTTTTAATTATGCATCTTTCTTTTTATATCAGATACAATCTAAAAAAAAATACCCGTAGAGGTTTTGCTTTTTGCTAATGAGATCCATTAACTGGAAAATCCTATTACATTGCAGTTTCACTTTCCTTTATAAAGTCTTTAAAGCGGGGCCTCTGCTGTCATACTTGACTCTGATGCTTCCTGCCTGAGTACCAAGGGTCTCAGCCTGGCACAGACAATTCATGTTGCTTCTGTCCTCTGGGATCTCCCCTTGATATCCCATATGAATTGACTCCAAAGTAGATCTTTACCACAAAACACAGGATTACAGAGACATTAAAGCAAGATTTATAGAATGTTATTGGGAGTGGCTGAATATCTGGGTTGGAGTAAATACCACAAAAACACCTCACTTGCAGTATCTTCTGTCTTTCTGGTCTAATGAACAGTATCTGTATGTGCGTGTTGCAGAATAATAAATAGAGCAGTAAAGAAATAGTTAATTTAAAAAAAAAAAAAACCCTGTGTGTGCTTCTCTTAAAAACTTAGATTTGGTCTGACACCTCTCAACAGTATTTTAAACCAAAGTTACTTCATTTGTATGGGAAAGTTGATAGAATATTTTTTTGAAATTCAGATCTGTGAGAGCCAGCATTTCTCACCTTATAAAGTTAAGTCTTATCTCTGAGAAAGAATTTTTATAACTCACACTATAAGCTCTTTGGGGCTGTTTCCAGAACCTGTGTGCTTTTTATTTTCAGTGTCTTTATCAGAGGTTTTTGAACCAGCACAGGTCTTCTCTGCACGCTACTAGACTGTAAATAATAGGAACTTTTTATGGACTTTGTTCTCTGGAAATACAGGAATCCTTGACTTGGAAAGACTAGTGTAGAAACCCTGGAATTCAAATCTCTAGGTGGTAACAAACCATCCTAGAGCAGACTATGATTTTCTTCCATTTCAATAAAAGGAAGAGCAGCAATTGAAAAGGACAGTGAACGTTTGAATGCATTTTTTCTTCTAAATTATCCCAACTCCATGCCATTCCATGTCTCACTGTCCTGACTCTTAACCTTCTTGTCACGTTTGTTTGCATCCCAGACCTCATCTGAATGCCTCACTCAATGCAAATTATAGTCTTGCATCCTCCAGG
The DNA here is from genome assembly GCA_013396775.1 of Cephalopterus ornatus. Classification (NCBI taxonomy): domain Eukaryota; kingdom Metazoa; phylum Chordata; class Aves; order Passeriformes; family Cotingidae; genus Cephalopterus; species Cephalopterus ornatus. Next base: position 44,860 of record VZRE01005067.1, read on the forward strand.
GAACAACACATTTGAAAGGGGTATAGAGAGCAGATCTCCTTTTAAAACTGTACCTGAAGGGCTTGAGCGCCACTGCTGAGACATTTTATTTTATTACTCCTATTGCAGCAGTGTCCAAAATGTGCTACATGTTGTACCAAACGATATGGTCTGGTGTTAGAACAGTGTGATTAGAGCTTTTTTGTCTGTGATACAGACTCCAACCGCCTCCCTGTCTCACTGCTAATTTGCTGTAGATGCTGCAGTGAAAGAGGCCATAGGAAAGAATATCAATGAGTGTGGGTAGTGTGGAGGATCCTCTCAGGAAGGAAGAAACAAAACCCTGTAGAAGCCTTTGTGGGAGGAGCAGCTGATCCAGGTGTTGGAGGTGGCATTACTGATGGAGAGGAGAAGGTGACGTGGGATTACTCATTGCACGTGACGGCAAGGATCTGAAATCTGTTGTGCTGGTGGAAGCTACGGAAGAGTTACTGAGGTTGAACAGGCATAACTCAGGCTGACACAGACCGTCTTTACCCTCACTGTTCTGTAAATGGGTGTTCAGGAGGCTATAGGAGAAAGGTTGCCTGAATTGAGGAGTATGGGGCAAGAGGTCACATCACCTGAACAAGGAGAAAGATATTCCTGTGTTGTGGAAGAAGTAGCAGGCGTTGGCCTAAGAACTGGCTAAGAAAAGGATGAAAAGCCTGCCCAAATGAATTTCTGGTGCCAGGTTTCAGGGTTGCGTGTGTGCAGATGTTCACACAAAGATGATGGTGAGAGAAAGAAGGTGGGGAACTGGCAAGAGACCTGGTGGGAACAAATGAGCCTTTTCCCAACATCCAGCACCTTCTGTTTTTCTTTTNNNNTTTTTTTTTTTTTTTTCCCCCCCAACTGTTTCTGATTTCAAGCATGCACATACTGGCAAAGCTGCAAGGAGCAGGTGGTGGTTGTTGCTTATTTGTTAGTTTACTTTGTCTCATTTTTGCAATCCATTTTTGTTAATACAGCTCCTGTTCCACAGGCTTTAAAGATCCCTTGGTGTAGTTATCTGGTGTGACAGAGGGAGCCAGGGCGGGTGAGCATGCTGTGCTTTGTGCACTGGGTACAGAGGGAATTCTTTGGGATGCAGTTTACTTTAGGTTTTACTCTAATCACTTTAACAAGCCTGAGCAAAGAAACAAAAAGAACAAAACCAAGAAACAGAATTTCCATTAAAATGGCATTTCCTGAGGTAGGATTAGGCTTTCTGAGACTGTCTCGTACTGGGTGCAGAAATGCCTCCAATAGCCTTTTGTATGAGAGAGTTGAGCAACCAATTTTTTGTTTTTTCAAGCTGTTGAAGTTAAAATAAAATACAGGTAGACCCAAAAGAAGCTGGTCACCTGTATAGCCAGGCAGATTCTAGTTAATAAGCTACTGCAGCAAGAGCTATAGTTGTCAGGGACCTTGCATGTGCCTTTCAGGTGATAAATTTCGATTTTGCCTTCCTACTGTTTTTTTGTTCTCCATCTTTGAGTAAAATTTCCAACGGGTATTGATGCAGGGCTAACAGCAGACAATTCTTGACATAAATGCTGAGCCATTAACTGTAAGCTGAAGATAAACACGTTCAAAGACAACTTCTAATGATATGTGACTTCTCTGCTTTCCTAACTCAGAGAAAGCAACGGGGTGTTTATTAGCTGTGTGCAAAGCCCGTGTGGCTGTGTTTACCCACAAATACCACATGTTTTCAGGAAAGCCAAGCAGTAATTCCAGAAACCCAAAACCTTGGGAGAGGTGTGCATTTCTGCGGCAGCTTGAACTGTGTAAAGGATCCGTGCTCAGGAGGAGGCACTGAATCCCAAGAAGTAGCTTGCAGGTCCCCAGAAGCAGCATCAGCTTTTTTTTTTCCCACACACAGTTGTTTGTTCACTCCCCCACCTTGGTGGTGCCTTCTCTTGCGCTCACATCCTGTCACTGCAGATGTGGATGCTTGGGCAGAAAGTCCTGTCTGCGGTCACCAGCCACAAGTGTTTCTGACCAAGGTCCCTGATCCTCCCTTGGCCTTCATCCATGTGCATTGCTCTGATCTCCAGGGTCTTCCTCCACTTTCAGCATCTTTCGTCCAGCCAGGATCGTCACCTTCCTTGCAGGCCCTCTGCTTTCTGGGATCGCTTCTCTCTTTGGGAACCCATCTTCACAGCCCCGCCTTTCCTTCTGGAACCCTGTGCCCCTGCTTTTCCCCATCTAAATAGCCCAAATCATTGATCAGCTTCTAATCAGCCTCCTAAAACTGATTCTGTCTCATTGTCTGTCTGTCTTTGGAGTATTCAGGATATGCCACTTCTGTTTTAGTCCAGGATTTACCAAAATTTATAATCAGGCTGTGCCTGCAGTGAGGAGGTAACATACTCTGCTGGAGAGTTCAAAAGTTCAATTTTGGACATTCACCACCTGCATATACCCAATTATCTGCAGTGTGTTAGTGTTCACAGTTTAAGCCAGTTTTTGCCTACAAGAGCTAATAAGTGGAAGCAAGAGCATTCCCTGGCCAGTTGGATGCTTTTCAAACACTCCCCTTCCACCATCCCCCCAACTGATGCTTTATGTTTTAGATTTGTACACAAGAAACTTTCCCATCTGTCTCCTGCAGCTAGATGCAGACTTTATTTCCAGTGTTCTTCCAAGGTAACTACTGACCCATTTAACACTGATATCATCTACTAAGCTCCTTAAATTATTTCTGTTTAAATTCTCAAGTATGGAATAACTCGTCCCAGTCCAGAAACCTTGGAGATATCTCTTTGAAGAAGTCAGCATGGAAAGAAATTCCTTAGCTGGGGAGGCAGCAGTGTGCGTTGCTCGTATTTGGGTGGCACTCACCGCGTGCGAGAGTCGCGTGAGGAAGAAACGGTCCTTGCCTTGAAGAGCTTCCAATCGCCAGCCTTTTCTCAGCAGGGGCAAGCACAAGCTGTTGTATTGCCAGCGAGCAGCAATTTAACTCAGCTGTCCATATGCTCCACCAGAATTTATTGTGCTGCTCAGAAATCACAATCTTTTAAGGTTGATAGATACCGGGACTGTGAAAGAGATGAGGCACTTAAGCGCACGTCAGCCTCGTCTGTGGGTTTTGACAACTTTGCTTTAAACCAGCATTAAACAGGAGAAGCCTATGAGGAAGTCAGCTGAAAATCTTTGACGGTGCCTACTGACATTGTATCCTGACAGTCGTTGCCTTTTTGGGATGTATGGACTTCTTTAATTTCATTAGTGATGTTAGATAAACATATTCACACCGGTGGAGACTATTCCCTTTGCTACCAGCTCTGCCTTCTGATCAGAAATATCTGTGGTAGATGAATAGACCTTAAATGGAGTTGTTAAGCACTGAATGTTTCATCAAATGGGAAGTAGTCCACATGGTTTTAAGTACTTTATTCTTACCTGTGTGCCTGTGAAAGTTAGTGGAGTAGAGAGAAAAGCTTTTATAGCTCCTGGAGAAAGACATCGCTGAATTGGGACTGTGCAGTTTTCAAACAACCAGGAGAGATGCCAAAATAAGTTCATCCCTTTTCAAGGTGCTGTCACTGGCAGCTTTCATTGTTCTTCTAAACAACTTCTCTTCTAAAGGAAAAGTTTCTGTTTTCCAGAGATTAAAGCACTCCTGTCTTCATTCATTGCTTTGGCACTTGACTGATTCTTCCCTAATGGGCAGATTACTTAGGAAGTTTTTGAGCTGTAATTTCAACACGTAGACCAACATGCTGACTGTTTGCCGATAATATAGTTTTAAAAAATGACACATAGCATCAGCACAATTATCTCCTCGGGGTGGTTTTTTCAAGCTGGGAGATGGAAGTGAGAAGGGAGGCAGCAGCATCTGACTGCAGCTTGTACCTCTGTTCTAGATGACAAATTGGCCCTGTTGCAAATTCTTTTTTCTACAGTCTTTTGTCAGAAAGTTTATTGATAGCCAGAGTCTTACTAAATAGTTCTGCCATGTCCCAGAGTGTTCTTGGAACATATTGCATTAAGCCAATATTTGTGTGTGGCATCTGCAGTGTCTGTCTCGCACAGTGACTGTGCAGTTGGGACAGGAGCAGTGGGATGGTTCTTCTCAGTGGTCCGTGAGAGAGTTTCCCTTGTGCATACCCTGGGGCATGTGCCTGGAAGGCTGAGGATAATGCATCCAAACAAAATTATTTCACAAATTGTAGAGTGTATTAACACGTGGAGTCAACAAATCATCTCTGAAAAATGTCCGGTGCCCTTCTGAGAGCACGAAAATGGTTTTGCTGCCTTAAGCACCAAATCAGCTAGTTAGCATCTTGCTTTCCAGGAATGAATAATTCACTCTTTTGAGTGTCAACCAGACTTGGTTGTAATCAATCAAGGTATTTATTGCTTCCCCCTAAATTGAAGCTCTGTGTACATTTTTCTGACAAATCTGAATTACTTGTTCAATGTTATTCCTTGAAAGAAGAATCAATGAATGCCAGCAGTTCTCTCTGACTCTCCAAGTCTTTTACTCCTCAGCAGCTCTACAAATTTCAGTTATTGGGCAAAATAGGGGTAAAGAGGGGATACTGCTGAGAAACTGGTAGTCATGTATCATCTTTGCTCTCTGAGACACTGGCCGTGGTGTGCTGATGAGCAGAATGAGCTACCAAGTTACCTACTGAATGAGCCAGGGACAGGGTGACTTTCCAACAGAGGGATGGTCTATAGGTCATTCATGGATTGCATCCCCCCAATGTCTCATATTTCTGTATAAAGGCACCATGAGCTTAAGTGGATTTGGTCAAGTCTTGCATTCAGGCCAAGTTTCCAAACCTGCAGCACTCTTTTCATGCGTCTTGGTTAAACCAGCGATACATTACTGTTTGTTCCAAGATGCTTTTTAACTCTGTCAAGCAATATCTCCTTGCATGTGTTGGTGCAGCACAGAAGCATCTGGAGCTGCGCCTGGGCAGCTGTTCAGAGAGTCCCAGCTCCTGTTCAAGGAATGCGGCTGTCTCTTCTGTACCCACCTTTCAAATGCCGCTGTTTGGTGTTCCTCTTCAGTGGCCCAAGATTAGAAATTATTTTCTAAGTGGGCAGATCTGTTTTAGGTCTCTCCCAGTGCCTGGAACACCATATTCCTGACTTCTGCTGCAGAACTGAAAGGACAAAATTATGATCAGTAAGACTAATTTATTGTGGGGAGAAGAGCAGTTGACAGAGAAAAACAGCAATTTACATTTTCCAGAGCTAAAGGGATTCCAGGAGGAGGTTGTTTGCTTTCTTCAGTCCCTGGTTTCCTATCAGCATTAGAGTTTTATGTCTTTCAAGTGCTGGTGAGATTTTAATGCTGCTTTTCTGTCTGTTATATTTAGCAGTTTCCAGCCATGACTCTTCCTAGAGCCAACCCTAAACCCCTCATTTTCACGGCACAAAGTCACCTCCAACCTTCAGAAATTTGGAAGAACACTCCAAACGATCGAAGCTGTGATACTGTTTTGACTTTCTGCATTACCTACACATGCGACTGATCCCTTTCATCAGGCGTTGCCTCTGGTCTGCAGCGTTTCCATGGAAAGCTTCCTGCGTTTATTTGAAACTCCATAGGATGTCAGTAAATTTCCTGGAGACTTAAGTAACGCTCTGCTTGGTGCGACTGTGTAAGGCAGCAGCACATTCCGGTGGTGAGGAGGGGCAGCTCTGGAGATGTCTTTTATTTTCTTTTCTGCCACAGTGCTACTAAGGAATCTGGCACTGGGGACTGCATCTTTCCGTACCTGCGCTCCCCTCACATACCAGACTTTAGGCTTTGCTGTCTGCTTTTTAGGCTTTAGGTGGTAGTTTCCTGTGGGGTTTGTGCAGGACCTGGCACGCTGGGATCCCTGTCTCACTTGGTTTCTTTTAGGCATTGCTGTAATATAAACCAGCTGCACTAATATTTTAGCTTTAGGGAGAAATGTACTGGTTTGATGTGTGCTGTGTAAAAGAAAGAGAAAGCTGCTGCCCCTAGCCCAAAAATGTGGATAGCATAGCAAATATGTTAGTGATCTCCCAGAAATGTTAAATGAGATGGATTCTGCCACAGCCTTCCTTTCACTGTGGGCTTTTAAAAGAGATTTGCCTGTCTTGGTGTAGCTTTAGAATGATGTGCTGAGGAGAGCTGGTGAACCCCAAAAATAAGACTGAGTCCTGGTACTGAGTTTTAGAGCATGATTTTTCAAGGGAGGCATTTTATAAAAGGAGAGGATAAAGATCTGTAACAGCCAAAGCACTGCAGCTTCATGGCAGGGCTTTATAGAAAGGCCAGAGAGATAACAGTAAAGGCTAAAAACCTGTAAAATAAACAGACTGGTGCGGTGTGGGTTGCAGCAGTCTCCAGGTGGGCATGGCTTTCCTCACACTGGGATCCTGCTGCTGCCTCGTGCCACATGTGAGTGTGTGCAGGGATGGTGATCCCCACACTGGAGCTGGAATGGTGGTGGCAGCTGCGACAAGGAGCTGTGAGCTCTGCCTGACCTTGGCAAGGGAGACAGGGCCAGAGCTGCCCTTCCTGGCTGGTCAGAAGCAGCGGCTGTGCAGGGAGAACCAGGCTCTGCAGTGCTGATATTGAGAGCATCCTTTTGCCAGCCAGCATAAACCCTGTCACAGACTTTGGGGTTGAATCTCTTCCCCTGAAAGACAAACACGAGAGTGAGGAGTGCCCTGACCTGTCTGGAAGAGTCCTGAAGTGCAAATAGCACAAGAAGGTAGAGAGCTGGGTGTGGAAACAGGTTTGTAAATGCCAGTGTGTTGCTGGGGAGAATATATCTAAAAAGTTGATGTTGCAGCTGACTTTGTTCTTCCTCTGTTTGACATCTCCAAGATGCTGCTTGTGTCCTTCAGTTCTCACCTAAATTTCTCTTGGCCAAGGCCAAGGTAAGAAAGCCCAGAAGAGCATCTCTGACCACAGTGATGGAAGCTGCTATTTTGTGAGAGCCCACAAACTTGTCCGCTCTCCCAGCAGCCAGAGATGCTGGAGGGTACTCCCCTGGCATGGCCCAGTTATGGGGCTGTTGTCCATGAATTTGTCAAGCTCTTTTTTGAAGCAGTTTTATGTCTGCTGCCAGGCTCTGGGGCAGCAAGTTTCAGCATTTCACTGCCTGCTGAAGAGCTTTACAGTATGTGAATAGAGTATTTTCAACAAAAGATGTTTGGAAATGAGATATTCTAGGGTCTCTGACCAGCGATGACCAGCAATGCAGGATGAAGTTGCTCAGTCTCTGTTCTGGTGTGCTTGAAAAAAGCCGCACATGAAGTTCTAGCACGTCTTTAATGGAAATGAAATGATAAAATTGGTATAATACCTGCCTCATGCTGCTCTTGAGGATTAATTAATGTTTACAAAATCACTTTAGGTCCTGAGATTTAATTGAAGGAAAAATATTACCATATAAAATACCTTTTTATGCAGACACTGCTATAGGGTTTCAGCTGGTTAAAGTGCCGTGGCAGCACATGCTTTACTACATTTATGGTCATGAGGCTTCCTGTAGTTTATATGAAAATTGTCTCTCTGAAATCACAGATGTAACATCAGTGTTTTCGTCTCTCTTTGAAAGAAAATTAGTTTGCTATCATAGGACTTGACTGACTATTTAAACTGCTGTAAATACAACTCACCTCTGAGAAGAAAGAATGGAATATCTGTTCCTTGCTTGGGACAATTTGCTAATGGCTCCACCTTTGGAGTCACATGGATGTTGCTGGCTCATATGAGCAATAAATCAGGCTGGTACTGGGTGTCCTCCTGTAATTTAAGGGTGTATCTGGATGTTCATTATAAGCTCCTGCTATCAAGAGATTTAAAATACAGCTATAAAACTTAATTTCTGGAGTTAAATTTAACCATGGAGGTGTCAGCCAAGGAGTAAGTTCTGTTGAGTGGAGTGTTTCTATGTTTCTTTTTCTGGTTTGGTTTTTTTTTTTTTTTAATTTGTTGTTTTTGTTTCATTTCGAGTGGTTTTTATTAAAGATGGAGTAGAAAGAGAAGGAGAAACAACACCGGATTTGGCTGACTTCAACTGTTGGAATAAAACGTTGTCACTGCATGAATGTCACCTTTTTTTTCTGCTGTAACATTTTTTGGCTTCACAGAGCAGTACAGGTTGGGTGGACTTAGAGGTTGGATCTCTTACTCAATATTCTTCGGTTGTTTCTGCCACACAGGGCGACTATGACCCCAGCAGAACCAAAGTCCTTCATTTCAGCATGAACCCAACGACTTTGGCCAAGCAGCAGCGCAAGGAGGAGCAGCAGCAGCTCCAGGAGGAGTGTGAAAGGCTGCGGGAGCTGGTGAGGGTGCTCGAAGGAGGCGGCTCCATCTCTGGGAACCTGGAAGGAGTGGGGAGTTTTCAGTCACTACAGGAAGTTGCAGGTAGGCTGCTGGCTTCTGGTCCTGGAGATGCATTTATTCATCCATGTTGCCAAAGGAACCGACTGCAGAAGCAGATGGAGACGTTGCAGACAGTGTGCTTTATGTGCTTGATGGAGTGGTTTATAAGGAAAATGAAAAAAGCTGTGTTGATGCAGGAGAAAGTGAATGTGTGGTGGCAATCCTGTGGCAGTTTGGTTGAGGGTGGGTGTTAAGGCTAAATAATAATAATACATATAATTTGCTCTTGATAAATGAAATACCCATACAACAGCCCTCATAGGCTGGTGTTGCCAATGGAGTGAAAGGAAATATTTCCTTCCTTTCAGGGCTGGTTTAGCCCTTGAGGTAGTACAGACAGCAGAAAATAACTTTCATAGCTGCAGGGAAGCAAGTGGTTGAAATCTTTTCAGACCTGGCTTAAAACAAATTAATATTGTTTATCAGTGAATATGTGCCCCATTAATCAGAGCTACATTCAATACTCCATGAAAACAGAGTACATCTTTCACCGAGCTAAATATGTTTCACAGAATCTGTGGCTCTCCGGTACAATCTCTCTTCCCTTCAGGTACCTGAATGAGACTTTTTAGTAAAGTAACCCCAAAATCAACACCCCAGACATGCTCTCAGACTCTGTAGATCAAGGTAAGGATGTCAGTAAAGCCTGGCCCATCACCTGCAACACTGTGAGGGACCAGGTAGAATTGAGTCATACTGCAGAGCCCAGGAGATCTTACTGCTGTAACTCTCCCATGCCCTCAAAACAATTTTTTTAGAGAAGAGAAAAATAAAAGAGAGCTGAAGGTCCATGTGGAGCTAACCTGGTGTGTTCCAGCTGCACGTACATGGTCAGTGTCTGGAGGTCAGGATCCTCCCTCAGATGAGGCTGAGAGAGCAGAGCTTTTCTCAAAGGCCACATGTGCTGGAGGCTTCAGACCCACAAAAGGGCAGAAGAAAATATCTTTCACTGTTATGAAACCAGAATTCTCAGAAAGCAGCTTACTTGTTTTCCCATCGCTCAAACAATGGCACTTTATTACTGCAGAGAATGTGTTCGTTCTGGCATCTCATAGTGGATTATGGCACTATACAGCCTTAAAAATATGATGGTGAGAAGTGCAGATGGGGTGGTTTGTAAAGTGAAGAGCTGACTGGATGTTGGAGGTAAGTGACAGCCTGTCACTGCTGTTAGTGGATGTTCTAACAAATGCATAAGCATGAAACACTTTGGCAAACATTTAGGAGAGACCATCGTTGTCCGTGGGAGCTTCCAGTCTGAGACCCCCCACTGAGCAGTTCCTAGAGATAGTTCTTTCATTGCAATTTGAATTTGAAATGCGCTGTGGTTTAGGGGTTTAAATTGCAGTGGATGCTGCTGCCCAGATGCCCTTGTCTGTCGTTATGTCCCCGAGTACCCGGCACATCTGATGCTGCGGGTCCACGGGGCTGGCAGTGCCCCGTGAGCCCAGGGAGGGCAGAGAGGCTGCAGAGGTGAGGTCAGCTCTGTGTCTGCTGCTGATGAATGAACCTCTAGGGTATCCTCTGCAGTAATTAGACCATCTCTTCTGGGGGAATGTGTTTCTCATGTGTGCCTCCTGTGGTGTTTTAGTCAGAATTACTCTTCTGCTGCCTTTCGTGCAGTTGCTCTTAGCTGTTTGTGAGGTGCCTCTGTGCTGGGATGTTACCAGGTTTGTCGGTAGCTCAGAAGGGATGCATTTTTAAAGCTGTTTTCTCTTCTGCCTTTGATTCCAACAGGAAAACAAACATCTCACTGGGTTTCAGGGTGTTTCCAGCCTCATGTATGTGATGCTTTTTTTTTCTTTCTACCCCAGTCCCAAGCTCTACATCATTCTTACTTCTGGTCACCAGCTCAGATGGAGAGAGCATCAGCTGCAGAGCCTAGCGAGGTGGGAAATACTTCAGTGTCATTTATCACAGCCACAGGCAGGCCCTTTGCATTCTCAGAGTGCCTATAAGTGCATAGGGAAGTGGTTCTTGTAAACAGAATGAGGAAAAAGAGCTGTTAGTGAAGGATGGAGGAGCCCTGTGGATGACTCTCTGAGACCAGGGTGAAGGTGTTAGTAAGCCAGGTTATATGGAAAGATCTTGTGTTTCTCCTTGTATTTCATGTGCTTGTGTGCATCACTGTCGTACATGGGGGCACACTGCCATACATACTCCTAAACTCTCCTTTCTGCTGCGGGAATTCAGCAGTATGGTTGGAGCATGAAGACTGTGGGTACTGGGATGTGCAAGAGACACTGAGGATGTTAGGGCACTGACTGCAACGTTAGTGGGTGATTCTGAGCTGGCTTTAAATTAGCCAGGTGAATGCCACATTTGTCCTTGTTGCTGGGGCGGGGAGAGCTCCTGGTAGGCTGGGGGACAGCTCATCCAGTGTGCCGTGCAAGCTGCATCTGTTTCTGTGTTGACTCCATCCTGCATCCGCAGTGGATGCAGCAGCTGTTCAGCAGTGGCTTAACAATATGGATTCACGTGGCCAGAAAACTCATAGTCTTCTTCTGGATAAGAAATGGAAGATACAGCTTTTGCTGTTTTCTTAGGATCTCCACAGCTCTGCCCACAGGAGCAGCTGCCATATGCCTTCCACTTCAGTGTATTTTCAAGGTGTGAAATGGGGAGAGTGTGGCGGAAACTCCCTCTGCTCTGTTTGTCACTGTGCAATTGGCTGCCCCAGGGAGGGATGTTTGTTGTGCATAATAAGGGAGCAGGTTTCAGTGAGGTTTGTGAAGCTGTGTCTGTACAAAAATAACAAGAATTAGGATTTTTCTTGCACCCTTTTCTGTCAGCTGCAAGACCCATCTGTCTGTTTATCCAGCTCATTCGTATAACACATGCAAGAGGCAAATTTAGTTCCCTGAGCTTTTGGAGTAGGAGGTCCTTGGTGTCAGAGTTGAATGGGGTGAAGAGAGTACAAGGACAGAGTAGGAAGAGCGTGGATAAAAGCTGAGAGGACAACAAAGGTCATATGTAAGTTTTCATTTTGCCTTTAGATAAACACAGGTAAATGTAAGATTTTATTGTCCTTTTTTTGCCATATAACCTTACTGGTCAATTGGCAGAGGTGAGGGATTTGGGTGGCCAGTCAGGTTTGCTGTGTTCAGCAAGCTTATGCGGTCTGCAACAGCTACACTTGTGGTTCACAGAATTATAAATATACCAACCAAAAAAAGGCATTAAGGACAATGATGTTGATGGTTTTGATACTAATGTATGGGCCATTATTAAATCCCTTCATTGGACTGGAGTGCAGCACGTTATTTCTGATCATAGTTCCAACTCCTGCGTAGGTAATAAGAAAATTATTACTGTGGATGTTAAAGCTCATTAAATGTGACTCTATTAAAAATCAAGGTTATGCTGGACTTTAAATCTCTTTGAGCATAACCGCTGGAGGCTGCAGCACAGCCTGGCAACTTGCCACGTAGTTGAGTAGCCCTCTCCTCTCATTTGTGCTGTAATGGTCTCTGTTCAGACGGGGACCAGGGCTGTTGCAGGGAGAGCTTTGAACAGCGCGAGCTACGAACACACGCCGTCCTTTTTCAAAATATAAATTTGCACTCAGGCTCGTGTTGCGCTGACGGGGCAAGTCTGTGGCTGCTGCACTCCGGGCGTGGGCTGTACCTTTACGGGTGTTGTGTTTCTCTGCCGGTGGCTGCGCGGGGCTGGGTTGTGTAAGAGCAGGGTGCACCAAGGTCAGACAGCCATCTGGGGAGAGGCTCCGAGTCCTGCTGTCTCGGAAACAGGGATGCAGATTGTAAGAGCTTTGGAAAGGTGGTGTGGGGCATTGGTGCCCAGATTTGGAATCTGTTCCAGTTTCTCTTTCCCGTACTCTTCACACCTTCCCCCAACCCCGCTTCTGTATTTCAGCCTGCGTTTTCTGCTTTTTTTCTTCCAGCTCCATAGCCTTTCCTGTTTTTTCTTCTGTTTCTCTCCAGGCAATTTCTGTTAAGATCTTCCTTTCTTTTGGTCTTGTGTGGTCCTGGTGGGCATCTTGATTTCTGGCACTGCTAGAGATGGATTTGGATCTTAGTTGCAAGCAAATATGTAGGTGGCAGCTAATGGGGAGCTGACAGAAGTAATGAGTTGTAGCAAAGCAGAGGTAGAAATGAGAGAGAATGTTTCAGGTGCTCGTTATCTCCATTTGTGTTCTCATCTTAAAGGTAGTATATCTGAAGGTAGGAATGGATGACCCGTGGAAGCTGGTTGCTGACTAAAAGAATGCATTAATGCGAATTTTCCATGAGCACTCATGATTTATTGCTATTCCGTAGGTACAGCAGAGCATTTCCTACTTCAGGCAGGCTCTCCCTCTGAGAAAAAGGGCTTTTAATATTCTTTCTGGTGAGAGACAGGCTGGCACCCCTACAACGAAGGAAGATGGGGAAATCAGCTCTGATTTCAACCATCTGTGGAGAATTTTGGAAGTGAACATAATCCCACCAAAAAGGAAAGCTATTCGTCCATCTCAGTAGTTTCAGTGTCCTTTTTCCCTTGTTAGGAAAATGTAGGAAAAGGGGGTCTTTGATGAAGGACTTGGGAATGTCACTCAGAGGCAGGTGTTTGACCCTGACAGAGATGCTACATCTGGTGTTCAGCGGAGGCTGTCCCCAGCATCACTGCCATGTCAGGGCCTTGTAAAAATGTATTTAATTGAATTTAAATTGGGTAATGGATTAATATTAAAATAATCTAATCTTGTTGAAGTGACAAGCCAGAGACGGTAAAATTTGTCACTGTCCCCCTGTGCTTGTGCTTCTGATGAATGTGTTTCTGAGTACAGAAGGCAACAAAAAAGGAGCAGATGGAATTTAGAAGTTGCCATTCTCCATCCACAGTTGGCTGAGCTGTTGGTGCTTGGAAGCCTTGGTGCTTCCTACCATCTGTGTAGGGAATCCACACACGATGAGGGCTGCACCTGTGAATGTAACCTGAGTCCACCTGATGAAGGATTTTTCCATGACCTTAGTTGCTGGTGGGTGCACACGTGCAAGTGCAGCCTTTGCTCCTCACTTTGTGCCAATGGTTCCCAGCTTCCCACCGGTCAAATAGTGTTGGGCCAGCTGAGTGCATAGAGGGCAGCTCTCCTTCAGTCACATACTGCCTCTTCCTAAAGCAGAAGAAGGATTTATTAGGTGACACTTCTTTCGCTGATTGTTTAACATTCCAATTCCCCTTCAGTTTGTGCTGAAGGAATTGCCCTCATTCTAAAGAGACACAAAGGTCCAGGGCATTTGCTGCCTTCAGATGTTAAGGGACTTCTGGTAAGCAGGATGTTAGCCTTTTTGCCCTGCCTGTTTCTCAGTAAATTGCTCTCTGCATACCCCAATTTCATCTGAAGTTAATAAAGAGCTTGACTTTGCCTCTGGTGTTTTGCTGAGCTCTGATGAAGGTCTGTCCTTTTTCACTCCAGAGATGGCCACATATCCTTGATGGGGGAAGAAATCATTCCCTGCTGTTCCCTGCATCTGAGATGTTGCATAGCTTCAGTGTGCAAACCACAAATAACGTGGAAAGCAGCACACAGGATGAGCATTATTAGCAGCAGTCCTTGGGAGCTGCTCCTCCTGACCTACTGGGAGCTGCTGCCCTTCTGTGCTGACTCTGCAGCTGAGGAGCTGGGCCTCCATGGGGCAATCCCCCCACCTCTCAGCTAGTTCTCATTATTGTTTTTATGGTGCTAGTTTCTCTTCTGCAAGACATTTAGACCAGTCTGGGACCTGAATAGTATATTAAGACTGGGAATAAGCTGATAGTTTAAATAGAGCTTACTTTCATTCCCTTCCTTATCACCCATATACTTTTGTCTCAGCACAGCACAGATAACCAGTGGTGCTGCTAAATATACCTGTTTTTCTAAAAGACTCTAGCCAGGTTGGGACCTCCTGTACTTCATATTGACAGTGTGACAGTGGCTGGGGGCAGAGTCCATAAAACCCTTTGATATTACAGTGGTGTCAGTGGATTTGAGCTGTGTAGCCATAAGGGGAAAATGCCTTGAAGCCTTCGTGTGTTCTGATTCAGCAACTGTGGCCTTTGATGGTAAATGTTCTGCACTACTGAAATCAGTGCAGGCACCTATAAAAAACCAGATTTCCTGGCTTGAATGGAAGTCTAGTACCTCAAGAGGGCTGGAAGAAATGTTCCCCGGTTAAAAAAAGAGTTGTTTTCATCTAATGTAGTATTCATCATCCAGATTGGTTCCCGAGGTTTTTTTGGAGATAATACAGATATGAAGTCATGCAGCACTGAGTATTTTGCAAGCAGTGTGCCCTGCCTGTGGCAACATGCCATGAGTCTGTGAAACAGCCGGAGACTTACCCCTGAGCACAACGTAATCTGTGTGCTGCGAGCAGCCGGGACATGAGCAGGCCAAGGGTTGCTGACCGAACAAACCCCCAAGGATGGCTGAAGCCTGCAGCTTCTAGTGAAACTGTGATGGGAGGTGCCACTGAGACATTGCTGGGACTTCCAGACTGTGTCTGCTGTCCAGGGAGCCGGAGGTTTGCAATAAATTCTGTAATGTAGTTCTGTTGTAGCTACCGAATGTGTAAAACTTGGTGTCAGTCAGAGGTTACTATCCCAGGCTATACTTAGCCTTCACAAAGAGCAGAGAAGCTGCAGGATTTCTTCCTGCCATTCTTTTCCACCCAATTCACGTGTGGAATTCTTGAAGAACTCGATATCTCTGCTTTTGTAAGAGGCAGCCTGTGAACCTGCATAATGCCTCCATACAGCTCTAGTGGCTCCTACAGGGTTTTTTTTTAAAGCATCTCCTACCCTGCTGCTAGGCATTGGGGAGAAGTTGATTAAAAAATATTTAGTAGAAGTCGTGTTCCAGAGAAAATAAAGCCATTTTGCAAAGACAAAAATAAAAAGTAAAATAAGTTGTGAGAGAGAAGGAAATGGAAAAGAAAATAAAAATGTATATGTGATGACGGGGACCAAATTTAAACACAACTGTGAGAACATCTGCAATGGTTTCTGTAGCCATATGAGGAAGGAGGCTCCCAAGGGAAGATTCTCTGGGCTTATTGATCCTGCCTTGAATCTGGGTGTAATAGAAATGAGTAGCACTGCAAGAAAATACAGTTGAGGAGAAGTCTGCTGGTTTCCTAGGAGGATGTGTTTTCCTTACTGAGTACTGATGCAGTAAAGAGGTGGTGTTATGTCTGAGAAGGAAGAGGCTGCCCTTGCTGAGGTGGGTGCAGAGGGTCAGAGGTAGCTAATGTCATTACAGATGGGCAGAGAGCAAGGTTAGAGGGGACTTCTGGGAGCAGATAAATCAATAGGAAATGTGTAGAGAAACCTGTTCTGACAGGGAGTATTCTGTCTCCTTTTGACTTACTGTGGATGTGGCTTTGGAATAAAAACTGGTGATAGAAACAGTATTTTTAAGCCTTCTGACTTGGGTTTCTAGTTCCCAGTCCATCAATAGCTGAGTGAAATAGGAAGTGACCATGAGGAGTAATTGTTCTCACTACCAAAGTAACCCCCAGAAGTAGCTGTGCTCCTTCATTTCTACCCAGGGGAAGTTCAGAGCCTTTGCAAGGAGAGAAATCAGTGAGCAGCAAAAGACTCCAAACCCCTTCTCTCTGTGTTTTAACTCCTTCCCACCCCACCACCCCCAATCCTTATAAAACAAATTTGTACTGTACAGAAACTACCACCTAAAACACAACAACCTTGCTGGACACAGTTCTTCTGCAGCCCTCTGGTTCTGTATCCCTCTGTGCTGATGGTTTCTTCATCAACCAGACTCAAGCCAACAGGCTGTTGAGCTTTATGGGTCTTGGTAAACTTTGGCAGTTGTGTTTTTCTGCTTGGATGTTTGAGTCAAGCTCTCGTTGTTTGGTTGCGGTCTCCTTGGTGGCTGTGTGACAGTCAGGATGCTCCCGCATCATCTCTCCAGCGTTTCTCCTGAAGAGAAGGGAATGCACTATTATCTGCAGCTGCCCTTTTGGCTCCTGCGAGGTTGCGGTATGAGCTGACTCTGACAGCAGTTTGCACGAAACAGCTTTTGATTAGGCCCGATGTGCCACAAGGCCTCTGGATGTACACAATTGAAAATGCTCTTTCATTCATCAACAGGATCGAGAAGAAAGGCTTGTGCTGATGTCTCAAATTCAGGCCGACACGATTTCCCTGACTTCAGAAAAACCATCCTGCCAGCGTGGTGGAGCGCTCCGGCAACGGAGAGCCTCAGATCTCTGCTCTGCATCTTGTCAATGTATTGTTTCTCCTGGAAATTAAAGCTTGATGCCTCTGTGAGCAGTAGAGAGTGGTGGAAATCTAGTGGAGGAACTTTGCAAGGGGTGTCAGGGATACTGGGAAGTCTTAAAAAGCCTTGTGCTGGCAAGGTGAACGTCCCCTTGGTAGGGGATGTTTATTAGATTCAGGAAAAATTACAGGAATGGGAAAATATTGAGCATATTGACCCTGTCTATACTATCCAAGATGGTGGTTTTTCTGTTCTGACAGGGTCATAACAGGAAAAAAATGACTAAATTTGCTGTTTTTCTCTGGAGTCCTCGTTTCAATTTTCAGGTAGATATACGTGGCTGGGAGCTGAAATCTGACTGTCTTCAAAGGATAAATTGGGGCTCCTTAGCGCTGAATCCCAAATGAGGTGGGGTGAAAGTGTGGAGGCTGAGAAATAAAATGTGTCTCCTTGTTCCACGTTTTAAAGGGGGAACACACAATTAAAAATCAGAAGCCAAAGGATAATTTTTGCATGAACTGTTTTTCTTGTTCACCTCCCTGTCTGTGGGAAGCTCTTTTTTTTCTGGAAACTACTGTTTTGCAGTTGAATTCCCGGTTTTTCTTTTCACTTACACTGATTATTTAGGAGCTGTAAATGAAGTTAAAATAAGGCTGTTTCAATATTTTAGAGCAGCGGCTGTATTTAAGAAGTTTATATTTGATGAGTAAGTTGATGACATTGCATTATGTGAATTTGATGTGCAAAGTTGTCACTAAAGTGTAAACATAGTGACAGCAGGACCAGCAATTCCCAGCCTAATCAAGCAAGCCGAGTCACACATTCTTTGAGCTATAGCGTAATGGAGACTGATTTACATATTAAAATGAGAGAAGCTACACAGATCCAACAATTAAGTTGATATTTTAATTGCCTAAAAGTCAGGAGATTCAAAGTTATGTTTCCTGCCTCAGTTAATTTGCCACCCACATCTATTTGTGGTATTTTCAAGGACTTTATTAGGTATGAAACTAATGTGGATTAAAACACATTAAATGTTAGCTGTGAATGAAAGGAAAGCTTTGGATTTGCTAGGTTAGAAAGCAGACTAAGAGAACTGAAGATTTCTTGGTCTGTTTAAAAGTTGTACAAACAAATTCTAGGTAATTTCTTTCTTAATATTCTACTAGACAATGTTGGGAGGCAGGGAGACGAAGCTATATTCAAATGCAACGAAAAAAATTACCATTGATCTCCATAGACCTTGAATTATATCCTTAACTTCTTGTTTTCTTTGTAAGAAATAAGCTTTATTTAATTGCAAATTCACACAAATGCACTAGTACCACTAAGAATTACATCAATATATGGATTGTGTCCTTGATGTTTATGCTGGTTTCACAGGGCTGATCTTGCATTCAGATAAGCTCTCACGTATACAGCTCCCTTATCTCCCCATGCTGATGTTCTGATATATGAATGCTTGTTCCCTGAGCTCACAAAAAGCTATTCACATGCCGAGCCTGACAATTTTTGTATAATCCTTCTTTGAATTAGACTACAAAAAGAATGTGTTTGAAAAGGTTAACTAATGGATACACTTTTCTCCCTGATGAGGAAAAGAAAAATGGTGAAGTGCTGAAAAATGGTCAAGCAGAGTTTTGATCAGGCTTTCCTAATCAAATGCATTCTGGGTGGTGAACAAGCAGGAGAAATGTTAATCCATAGTGGATTTATTTGGAACGAAGAACATCTATTTGGAAAGCAATCAGCGTATGAAAGCAGACACTTGTAATTACTTTGCCATCTTAATCATGGCACTGACATCAGTACCATGATGTGATAATGCTGTGATAGCCTTTTGAATGTGGTGCTGACATAAGGATATCAATAGGGAGGGAGAAAAGCCTCTCTTAGCACCATCACACCTATCAACCTGGTTTGCCAACATCCAGGTATTTTGGGCAGCTTGTCCAGTGGTTATAATCACACGGTATCCTAAAAAAAAAAGGCTTAAGACCCTCTCATGGTGCTGGCTTTGGTCTGGCATCTCTTGCTGCTGGTGTGGGTTTGTGCCAAGGAGGCAAAGGTGTCATGTTAAATCATAGCAAATCCTAAAATGGAGGAAAGTCATGTCTGCCCCTTAGGGATTTCTGAGCATCTGGGAGCAGTCCATTTTTTAGACTAAACTAAAGCTACCCGGTGTGGTGGCAGCTGATGGAGTCTGCCCTCACTATTGCAGTGTTTCCATGTTTTCTCCATTTCAGTGCCAGGTTATCTGGCGTGATCTCCAGTTAGAGAGGAGCAAGTCAATCCAGCCTCCATTAGGGAACAGCATATTCATTCTTATATACAGCCAGGTCCATCTCAGTGGAGGAAAATCAGACAGATGAAAAGCTGAAGATGAAATCAGATTCACAAATTGCCTTTTCACTCTCTGGCTCTCCGAGTGTGTTTCTGTCTTTGTTGAATAGAAGGGTCTTGATGGCTCCTGTTGGAGGACTGTGTCATGGTGAGTTCTTGGGTAGGTGTGCAACGTTGTAAAGCTACCTTCTGCCGTGATCAGACACCATCACAGGTGTGCAGCAAAAGTATTTAAATTAAATAGATCAGAGGCTTCTGTAAGAAAGGGCCGGAGGCAGCAGCAGCAGCGTCCCACCTTCACTGGAGACTGTGGATGTGTCATCAGAAATCTCGCTGCTGGTGGCATCAAAGAGATGCTCAGATCTGAAAGATTCAGCAAAGGGTTTCTGAATAGGCTGGTAATGACGACGGCGTGTGATTCCCCTTTTAGACTGCCATATTGCAGTGCCTTCCCTGAGACGAGGCGGAATTTAGGCGAGGGGAAGTTTCTGTCCTGTTTTAGAAAAGTGACAAAAATAAGTCCCGAGTTGGAACTGGTGATGTTGGAGCTGCATAACAGATGTGGGCTAAAGGCATTTCCATCATCAGCCACTATGGAAAGGAACTCCGGGTCAGGTTGTTTCCATGATGAGACCGTTCCCCGGTACGTGGGCAGGGTGCTGATGCATTTGCAAGCTCCCTGCAGAACATGTTTGGACTCCCATGGTCCTACAAGGAGTAGCAGAGATTACTCTTCACTTCCATTTCAAAGTACTTCTTTTTACTATAGGATCCTTCCTATTTCACAGCCTGAAGAACCCTAGGAAAGAGGAGGGAAGCTTTACCCTGTGCTTCTATTCCAGAGTCCCTAGGAAGTTTTTGGAGAAAGGAAAAATTTTAAGCGGAATGTTCCCACATATGCAAAGGCTTCATCTGCGAGGTGATGTCCTAAGCCAAATGGAGAGGCTGCTTGCAGCACTTAGGAACAGATTTAAAGCTAATGGCATCTTAGTTACGCCTCAGGTAGCTCAGAGTCCTCAGCTGCTTAACCCCAACAGAAATAAATAAGGATAAAAATTAGAACTAGGCATATCACACCTCCTGCAGCATGTTAAACACTGCTGTTCTCCTCTGTCAAAGAAGGAGTGAGCCAGGCTTTTCCATACAACCAGGGCAAATAAGCAATTAGCAAGAGGTACAGAAACAGTGTTTAGGAAGGTATAAAGTTGCTCTGAGAGCTATTAAACACCTCTCCTTGTTTGCTCGTTGTTTAGAGTGGGAATGTTTGACACTTAACAAAAGCTGACTAATTCTTTGTTTTTTTCCTTTTAATGATTGGAATTCAGGGGAGGGCTGACTGTGACAGGAGGGAGAAAGAATTGCCATCAAAATGAAGCCCTCTTTAATTAGAAAGTCCCTTGGATGATTTACTTTCTAGTGATTTCAGTGCTGGCTGGTTCAAATGTGTCAGCATCACTGACCAGCAGGATGCAGTCCTGTCAGCACAGGTTCTGGTTTGCTCTTCAGGCATCAAGAGGTGAAGCTGCTCCAACAAGGAGAGTCTGTGATGAGGGAAATTATAACTGTAGCCAGCCATGCTTGTGACTTCACCATCTGCTGTGAAGGCTCTACCCTGAATGCCAGCTACCCTGGTGGTAGCAGGCATAATGATGATAGTATTTTCCACTTCTTTAGTACCCCCTGTCCAAAGGTCTCTGACTGTGTCAGAGATAGTACTAATTAAGACTTGCAGCACCCATGGGAGGTGGGCAGGAGTCTGCACACAAGATTTTTTTTGCTTGCAGAGTCTGAAGAGATTGTGGCACTAATCTTTGGGATCAATTCCTTCCATCAAGCAGCTCTGTAAGAACTAAAAACCTTTCATACCATTATTAGTTTGAATCAGATCTGTATTAGGAGGGCAGTCTGACTCACATTAACCTGCTGGACTGAGCTTTATGCTCCTCAGTGGTCTTGTTGGGGGAGCAGCAGAAGCTGGGTCTGCTGTAGCTGTTTCAGAGTTTCTTACAGTGTCAGTCTTGGAGTAGGTCTTACAACTTGGGTCCGGTCCTTAATATATGGCCTTCTGAGGAAAACTGGACGCTTAAGATGAGATGGAAATGGTCGGTGCAGTGCTCTTCATGTAAAAAAATCATAGAATCCAATTATAGTTTGGGTTAGTTACAGTTAAAGGTCATCTATTCCAATCCCCCTGCAATGAGCAGAAGCATCTTCATCCAGGTCAGGTTGCTCAGAGCCCCGTCCAGCCTGACCTTGAGCACTTCCAGGAGTGAGTCACCCACCACCTCTTTGGGCAACCTGTGTCAGTGTTTCACCCTCTTCATTGTAAAAAACTTCTTCCTTATATCTAGTCTAAATCGACCCTCTTAGTTTAAAACCGTTACCTCCTGTCCTGTTGCAGTAGTCACTGCTAAAAAGTTTGTCCATGTATTTCTTATAAACCCCCTTTAGGAAAGGAATGGCATCAGTAAAGTCTCTCTGGAGCCTTCTCTTCTCCAGGCTGAACAACACCAATTTTTTCAGCCTTTTTTCACAGGGAAATTGTTCCATCCCTCTGATCATCTCCGTGGCCCTCCTCTGGATTTGCTCCAACAGGTCTATGTCCTCCTGTGCTGAGGAGCCCAGAGCTGGGTTCAATGGTCCAGATGGGGAGTAGAGAGGCAGAATCACTTCCCTTGCCCTGCTGGCCATGCTGCTTCTGGTCCAGCTCAGGGTAGGGTTGGCTTTCTGGGCTGCAGCTGTGTACTATTGGCTCATGTGGAGTTTTCATCCACCAGCACCCTGAATCCTTCTCAGCAGGGCTGCTCCCAATCCATTTATTCCCCAGGCCATATTGCTACAAAGGCTTGCCCCAACCCAGGTGCAGCACCTTGCACTTGGTCTTGTTGAACCTTGTGAGCCTGACATGGGCCCACGTCTCAAATTACCATAATAATAATTACCATAATTACCGTAAATAAAGACAGGTCTTCACTCCCCAGTAGATGTGTCTCCTGATCAGACTTTTTGTGCATGAAATCATTCTCCTTTCCTGCCAGCAGTGAGCTGAGGTGCCTGTGTACAGCATTCCATAGTGAGCCTTGTGCCAGTGACGTTGGAGAGAGTGCTGAAAATTACTACAAATAACACAGATTTTCCCTACCTGGATCCATGTTCTGTAGTGATGTCTAGAACTCTGGATGCTTTTTTTTGCCCAAAGGTGTTTTTTGGTTTTTTTTTTTAATACAGCTTTATTTTAGATAACTTAGTCTTCCTTTTTCACAATCTGCATTTTCATAGACTGTGGGAAATGGATGAATAACACTGTATGGTCCATCAGGAAGAAGTAAGCTAAGAAAAAGGGAAAAATTTGACCACAGATCTTTAGTGCATGATGCCAACGCTCACGCTCCTGGATTTAAAAGTATGTTCCCATGAAGATCCATTTAACGTGCTCTTCAGTTGGGTAGAGCTGTGACAATGGAGCTTTTCCTTACCCTGAGCACAAGGTATAAAATAAAAGCTCCTAATTAAGATGAAAGATACACCTACTATCCACCATCTCTGTGAGGAGAAATACTGTTGTCAAGTATCCATTTTATGGTGTGTAAGTGTATTTGAGGCTATTAAACACAGTTATCCTCAGAGATTTATATGTAACAGGTTAAAACAGCGGAGGGTGGGGGAACAAACCCTTGCTGTGTTTAATTATTGCTGGGTGCTGCATGCACTTTTCTCTATTATTTACTTAATCTTAAATGCCAGATGCTAAAGGGCACCAGCATCAATTAACTGCTTAATTAGACTTGCAAAAAAGTCATGTAATTTAGTTATAGGCAAATAAAAAAAAAAAAAGAAAAAGAAAAAACCGCACAGAACAGAAGCTCAGGGCTCTCTTTGCAATCATTTTTAAAGCTCCCTGCATACATTGTTTGCTTTCATCGCTCACTGGAAACTCTTCGGAGCACTCTCGGTGCCGCGTGCCCCGTAGGGATCCAAACGTCTGGATGCAGCATCACTTGTTCATTCTGGGTGGATTTAGCCACAGCTTGCTTTGCCGCTTTGCAAACTCTTTCAACAGAGGTTTGGATGAGGTGCCCTTTTGTGAGGACTTGTGCTGTGCCCCACCCTGATCCAGAGGAGAGCCTGGCTTTCCCCTTTCTGTGTTCTGCATCCCCTCTGGTGCTTGCTCTTGAGTGCCCTGTCAGGTAAAGACCGTGTGTTGATCCCTGTTCATTCTAGGAAGACCTGGGGTGAACACATTTTTGTGTTTTGTGGTGTGTTTTAGTATTTTAGCATGCAGCTAACAAAGCACCCTAGCTTTTACAAAAAAGCCCTGCTTCCCTCGCTACAAAATAATAGGAAGCAGCCAGGTACTTTTATTCCATTAGTTCCCACTCTTATGAACAAGAGTGTTCACAGGAGTGGAGTGCATTTAGTTTCATCAGCTCTGTCTGAGTCTTTATGTTGCAAACTGCCATAACAGTGTAATAATCAATGGGTTTGAGTATACACAGTTTTCCTTGTATCTGGCTGCTGCTGCCTCTGACTCTGGTACCACTATTCTCACTTCACTATCAGCAACACTGTCATTTCAGTGTTTCTGCAGCACCGCTGTTTCACAACTTTTGTTTCTTTCTTGGTGCCTCGATGTTGGAAGCTGCTGATGTATTTTTTTTTCAAATGTCCTGAAACCTTTCTGAAAACAAGGCGGTGTTCAGTTTCTGAGAGCTTTGCTCTCCCTGTGTGCCTGTGCTGTCTCAACATTGCTCTTTTCCTTTCTGAAAATACAACCTAGCCCTTACAGAGTTCCTTATTTCTTCAAAGCACTGTATAAACATTATCTAATTAAGTATATATAACATGCCCTGAAGTATGTTAAGGGAAAACTGCAGCACAGCATTGAAGTTTCCACTCACTTGATCCAGTGTAAAATCTGATTGAATCACTAATTATTTTTCAAAATGCTGTGCCTAATGACATATATCAAGACAGGAAGATCAGAGCTCAGCCAGAAGCATTGGGAGCCAAGGAGAGATGGGCCGTCAGGTAAGTTCTGTGTTAGTTCTGGAGTTGGTTTGGATATGCACGCTGAGGTAATAAACAAAACAACAACAAAAAAATAGTCGCTGCAGCATTCGGATCTTTCCTGTTTTGATATATATAATCAGCTCTACATTTCCTGTTGAAATGTTCATTAAAATTGCAGCCCCTGTGATTACGCAGCTGCCTAATTCAAATCAATGGGGCTCCTGAAACAATTTTGGATATTTTTAAATACTGCTGTAGAACTTCCTTGTTTACAATGTTATGATTAAGTGACTTTTTTTCGAAGTCATCTAAAGCTTTAATAAAAATCTCTTTAGGTTTTCTCTCTCTTTTTTTTTTTTTTTTTTTTTTACTCTGAGCAGCTGCAAATAATGCAAACCTTGCTTTATGGCTTTATCTTTCACTTCTTAGTGCAGCAGAATGTCTTTTTGTATTGATAACTAAATCAGAAGCCCAGTTACACAGGTTCTCTATAATTCCTAGTGAGCCTTAATTGACTTTTTTTGTGTTGGAATCCCAATACAAATGAATAAAATTAATGGAGCAGCAGAATAAACAGCACTGAGAGTCCTGTGGATGGTGAATGGAAGTGAAGGAGCAGCTACATGGTACTTTGTTGCTGGCTGGGATTAAACCATGACAAACAGCCGTGCCGGGCTTCCAGCTCACCACCTCTTGAAGCAACTGTTGATAATGTCTATCGGCTAAAATACTTTGATGTTATAACTCACACGTGGCTGCCCAGAAGATTATAATGTCCAAAGGGTCAAGATACTTCAATAGATCTCATGCTGAAAGGGAGGTCATTTCAGTTTTGCTGGAAAGATGCATTCAGGGTAATTTCAGCCCTAGAAATTCTGCTTTGGAATGCTTCAGAGTGATGCCAGAGCTCTTGTCAGTTTGTTTAAATGACTTCAGATTTATTAGTTTTCCACTTTTTCTAATACCTTCAATCCCTTTTACTGTTTGTTACTGAAGCCTTGGCAGAATTCTGATGTGTTTAAGTTGCAGACATTACAGGAAAATACCTAAATCAAAACATTGTGGGAGAGAGACTGCATGAACGAGCAGATGTTTACAGTCTCTGACTTCTGTGGTTGAGGAAAAGCAAACACGTTTCTATAAAAACTCAGTGTGGTGAAAGCATTTTAGCTGCCTGTAGTTACGTGCTTCTCCTGCCTGTGAAGGTATTTCTCCAGTCATCTTTTGCTTTTATTACCTCTCCCCAGCTGTACTTATTAACTCCTTTGTTTAACTCCACTTGGTTAATGGTCCCACCGGGGCTCCCGGAGCAGGGCAAGAGGCAGAGCTGGCACAGCTCAGAGCTGGGTCTCCTGGTTGGTTCGTCCCTCACCGAACACATCTGCTCGAGCTGGTGCTGCCAGGTCAAGTGTTGGGGTGGCCAAATGTGAACCACTGCAGATGTTTTAGCTTTGCAGTGTGGTTGAGCCCAGATGCTCTGCTATAAAGCTGCCAGTGCTGCTGTCACTGTTAACATCCCTCTTCACAAGAGGGGGACTCAAATTGTGGAAACTCCGCAGATCAAGGCTGATCAGTGCTGACTGGCAGTTGCTAACTGTATCATTCCTGGGTTGAGAAGTAGATGAAGATTTTAAATGAATTGAACCCTTGTTCTGTGGTGCTGAAGAATTAGGTTGTAGCCTGTAGGATGGAGAAGTCAGTATTGTTATTTAGTATCATTCTGTGTGTCCTCCTGGTATTCAGAACCTGTTCACCTAGTGAAAGTTGGATGTGGACATGGGAAGGAAATGAGATGGAAGAGGACAGGAAAGAATAAAGCTTTTTCTTCTTTTAACAGAGAATACATTGAATGTGATTTGGCCACTGTACCTTAATGGGTAATCCCCACTCTGAGCCTCAGATGAAAAGAAAAAAATCTATAAGGCTAGGGATAATGCAGGAGGATTTTTGCAGACTTTTTCTCAGATGTAAAGTGAGCTACTGAATAGCAGAGCCTTTAAGGATAACTTTTTCTTCGAGCACAGAGCTAATTCACTGATTTAGCCAGTTGGGTAAATCTGTTTCTCGTTGCTTGCACATCCCACGCACACAGACCTTTTGTGTGTACCATTTTTCCTTTCCTCACTTGTTCCTCAGTACATACTTTTCCTAAGCCACTCTGACCTGTTTTGGCAGTGCTGTTCATGCCAGCAGCACGGTCGCTGTGGCACTTGGTGTCATTGACCTCAGTTGAAAGAGTCCATATCAGCAGTGAGTAAAATCTCTAAATCTGAAGTGAATCCCTCTTCTGAGAGGCTGCAGAGCAAGACAGCAGGATTCTCTCTGCACTTGCTCCCTGGTGTGAGTTGGATCACTGGAGACCAAGAGTCAGGGTTACCTAAATGCTATGTTCTTTTTCTATACCAAAATAATCTCTTTGGTGACTAAGCACTGGGGATCTTGGTTTCTTGACTGATCTCGTTCCAAACAGGCTAATCCTGCACTAAGGCAGAGTTTGGTTCAGAGCTCTCAAGAGTCAGAGAGATGGAAGAGTTCAAGCAATGCCAAGAAGATCTTCCAAATGAATGGGGCAGGAAGGAGGGACATAGGGGCTGTGTAGGGGAAACTCAGACTGCAGTTGGAAAAGAAAAATAGTGATATTCTGGAGTAGGCTGTTCTCTGAGCCTGCTACTGCTGTTGGTGTGATGCAATGAGCATGTCGGCCTCTCGGGATTCCCAAAGTGCTCTGTGAACTTCACAGCCATAGGAAATCTGCACAGGGATTGCTTCATCCATCTCTAAATGCATCCATGGCTAAGTGTGAAGTATACTAACTGCTTAGTGCCACACAGGAACCGTCCTGATGGCAGAAACTGAGAAGTATCTTTTTAACTTGGAAGTGTTGGAGGCAGAGCAGTTACCAAATGGCATCTGTAAAGACGTGAGGGCTGATGCCACAGTACTGGTTCGTGCCCTTGTCCCCAAATAAAAATGCTCTGCCAGGAAGGTACTTTTCCTCTTCTGTACCATTCTGGGTCTGAGTTTCTTTCTTATCTTCTCTGAAAAATGGTATATGGAGAGCACAGCGTGCTCCCTGCCATAACCTTTAGTTCATTACTGATTCAGGGAGTGAGTGCCAGCTATTGAATCAGAGGGCTGGGACCAAGCTAAAGGTCGGCATTGTGTCTACGCACATGAAAGCAAATGTAACCTCTTCTTCTTTCCAAAAGCACTAATCTGTGGAGATGTAAAAGTTCTCGTCTGTGAATTCTGCTGCTCTCACATCAGGGTTGTAAAGCAAACAGACAGGTAGGAAAAGACAATTTCCCAGCTGGGGAGAATCACATCAAGGGACTGATGGAGTTTAGGAGATGTGGGCACAGGAATACTGCCACTGTTATTCTCCAGGGTGGAAAAAAATGTGTTTCTGCCAGCAAATGCAGACTGTACCTGGGAGCAATTTGAAAAGCCAGGCTAACTCCCATGGCTTGCTGGCCTCCAAGATAACACTTCTACCTGTGTCCTGTATCCCACTGCAAAGGTTTCCTGCTGCTGTTTTTTCCAGCTCATGCTTGCTTTCCACAGTCTTTGTGTTTCCAGCAGCTTCTGAGCTAACTTCGCACTTAAAACTTTTTGCCTTTTGTAGTTTGAATTGTGTGATAGAGGACTGAGTGCCTTGCATCTGTAGGGGAAGACAGTCTCTCCTTCAAGACATGCATGGGCTTATATACCTCTGCTGCATGTTAAATTGGAGGATTTTGCCTCTGTTATTTGGGATTTCTCAGTTGTTAAAACATTTCGGTGCCTGTCATTAGCAAAGGGACATTAGGCTGACAGGACCAGTTTCTCAATTTCCATATTTACTCACCTGCATCAGTTCTGCTGAGCTTAATTTTCATTATAATCCACTGGGTCACCTGTGCTCCATCAGACTGTTCTCTCTAAGGTTTTGTTTCATTAGAACTTTATTATAGAGCTAATTTTATTTTTTAAAGCCATTAAATTGAAGGCTGAGCTATGAATTTTCCTGTTAAATGGGAAGATATCCCGGGTCTGTGCCGTGATTCAGCAGATTCTGTGTTCTCAGCCCAGGCTGTCACCAGATCAGTGCTGTTGAATTAAGTAGTATCCTTGACTTTCTTTTCCTTAGCTCCTCTATCCGTAAAATGGAGACAGTGCTAATCTCTCATTTTTGTAAGTCCGTAAGGTTTGTCCGGCACTTCAAAGATGGTGAAGACAATAAAACTGCCGAGCAGCCTTTCACTAACAGGATTGATGATTTACACCCAAAATGCTCATTTTTGTGCTAAAACAAGATCACCTGAAAGATACTGCGGTTGGAACCAACCCAGGGAAGGGGGGTGGAGGAAACCATCTGTTACACAACAGCAAAAAATGTTTCAGGGCATTCGCCTGGGAAGCTCTGGGTGATGAGTTTGGAATATGAAAGCTTATTTATATGGATGGAGCTAATTTTCTCTAAGTTATTCATTTTTCACTTAGGGAATTACCTAATCTTACAAGAGACTCTAGGAGGAAAGATTCATTTATTCTTTGTCTCGTTCAGCCCTGGGCAAACCTGAAGATGCTCTGCCTCTTCCAGTTCTGCTTTTTTAACTGATTCTGTTAATGGAGCTTAAAGATTTTCTTCTTCTGGATAAAAAGGGTTAATCTTTCTCGTTCCCACTCACCCTTCTCCTCCTCTTTTTCTGGAGAGTTCTTTTTTTGGCGGCTCTGGCTGTTTCTATCATCTTCCCCCCCTAATCTGCCACTATCTGAAGAATTCATTACATTTCAAATCAGAGGCCTTGCTGCATACATTAGCAGGTTTTAATAGACTTGCCACGACTCAAAAAGGAGGAAAAAAAGAGAGAAGATTTAAAACTCTTGTCTTGCCGAAAGCAGACAGATTGACTCAAAAATGACTCAGTCAATAAAAGATGAGTTTTGAAAAGGCTTCCCTCCGCTCAAAGGGAGCTCGTATTCCAACGAATTAGGTTTTTCTAAGCCCACTGTCAGAAATTAATAATACATACGGCATGTAAAATGGATTTAGCCCTCTACAGCCTTATACAAACATATCTTTGACTTGCTAAATGTGACACGACTACCAGGATTTTCCAGCCTTTATCCCAGGAGTTTGTCATCTCTCCAGAATGGTGACCTCAGTGGAATTTTTAAGCACATGAAAAAAAAAAAAATTGCTAAATGAGATTTTAATTAAGAATGTGTTTCTACTTCCCTCACCCTTTTTCTCCACCCAAACTCTATCAGGGCATGTTATTATTATTTGCAGTCAAAATCATGCCAAAAGCTCTTGTTTAAACTCTCAAGCTACTGAGTCCCTTTGCTTGACTCTTTCACTGGCCTTCCTTTGAAGAAAGATACTGAGCCTTCTGCAGAATCTTTCCTTTGGGTATGTTTTTTTTTTTTTAATAGGCCAGTAAAATAACTGTATTAGAAAAAAGTAAGGCTTCTTTTGTGATTTGAGGTCTTCCCAGCTGGTCCTGCTTACCTAGTTTAAGGTCATTTGAACATGCAGGTGTGAAATCAGTCACTACCCCTGTTAGTTCCTCCACCTCAGCTGATAAGAATTAGAAGTGGTACTAATTTTATGCTCCTTGATGATTTGCCTACATCCTTCATCCCTTGTTCTGCATTTGGACAGAGCTCTAAGAATCCATGGAACGTGTTGTCTTTAGCAGGTGGGTCCATACAGCCTTCTGGGTGTCTGTGAGCTGACTGCATTTGTCCATCTCTGTCTTCTCATTCTTCCATATCCTCCTTTTTTTTTGTTTTTGTTAGATATCAGAGTGCTTGACTCAGTCTTGAAATCTTTTCTGCATCCTCTCTGAAATCTTTTTCCTTCACCTTTTTTGTTATTACTTACTACAAATTACCCTTTTAAGTTAACTTTGCTAAGTCACTTTCAATCCTCATCTTCTCAAGGATCTTTTCTGTCCTTGGTTGTTTTATTCTAGATATTGGCTTTCTGCTTGTGGAATGTCCTGTGTGAATGTATGGCAGCAACACGCTGCCTGACTCGGGACAATATCTCCTAGATGATACAGAGAAACTTTTAAAAATGTCAGTGAAGAAAAGAACATGTTAAAGTGCTCCATTTTGGACCATTATGTGCTCTATGGATGTTTCTCGGGCTTGAGAAAGGCAGAGCTCATAATTTTTTTAATATGTTTATAGGTCGTGTGAAAAGGATGAGCTTAGAGTTGTTGACAATATGCACCCAAAAAGTGCAGAAATAGTTCTTTCTTTCCTACCATTGTAAACAGGAGACTTGCTCAGGTTTTTTTGTGCTTCTCTAGCTCTAGAATGGAGATCTCGAATCACTGGTGTTTAGAAGAATTTCCATCAAAGTCACAAAGAAGCATTTTTTCACAGAGCTGAAGGTAATAAGCTGGTTCAGCTCTAGCAAAATATTTCACTTGGTAAGAGATTTCTACTTTTATCTCCAAGGCCAGACTGTTGGTGTTTTCTGTTGTTGGTCTGGGGTTTTTGTTTTTTTTTAATATTAATTTGACATCCCAAGGTTATGATCCTGTTTTCTTGGGTGTGATTTCCAGTCAGCATATGGAATTAGCAGCTCCTGGCACATCAGTTAATCGGATTTAATTCCCCCAAACTCCCCTAGGCCAGGTTGGATGGTGCCCTGAGCAACCTGATCCAGTGAGTGACATCCCTGCCCATGGCAGGGGAGTTGGAACAAGATGGTCTTCAAGGTCCCTTCCAATCGAAACCATTCAGTGATTCTGTGTAAGTGGAAATGGTCTGCGCTCAAAGGGCAGCCAGTAAAACATCACCTTCTCCACTACCAGTTTCCCCTCTGAAGAAGAAATTTGTGTCACTGGATCCCTTGCTCCTTCTTGCATAGGCATGGACCCTACTTACTCATTCCTGTCCAAGAGCCATGAGTAATTGCTTACTTGGAATTAGACAGGACTTCTGCTCTTTGCCCGTCTTCATTCATGGCCATTAGCCAAGCAGGTGCTGCTTCATGGCTCATATTATAAGATACAACCAAGAATTGTACAACAATCCCAGGAAGAAAACACTTGTCTGTCTTTCATTTGTTTAGCCCTTGGTGGTTAAAATTCTTGGAAAAATCAAATATACAAGACCTAGAAATCAGCTGCGTTTCTGCAGCTTGAAGAGATGCCTAAGTCATTCTTCCTTAGGGTTTTTATTTATAACATACCAAGCTCCTTCCCAGGATAAGTCTCCAAAGTTAAAGTCCTGTCATCTTGACTCATAATCAGGAGCTTTTAGATCTCTTTTGAAGATGTGCTCCTAATGTTGGTACAGAGATGAACAAAATTGAAGGGAACCAGCTTGACTTGTCCTCTAGTTTTGTGTTTGTTTCCAGTTTAGTTCACTTTTTAATCTGCCCCATGTTCTCTTGACTTGAAAGAGGATTTTTCTTGGTGAATATTATGTCACTTGAGGTTCCAGCTGCTGTGCTGGGACATAGCCACCCAATAATCTCCTTGGGAATAATTGCTGGTGTCTTTTCAGATAATTTTTGTGAAAGGTGACAAACTGCTCTCCACAGTGAGACGTTAATAACACAGAGATGCCCTTTGTTTGAAAGCTGGTGCAGAAATTACCCCATGCAGTTGTTGGAAAGTCAGAGTTGTGACGGTAAGGAGTGAGGAATGGATCCATTCATTTGCATATAATTCCAGGCCTCGTGTGTCATCTTTTGTGCAAACCATACAATTTCCGTCGCGGTGGGGAATGCGCGCTCATAATGCAGAGGGACAGGAACATGGGCTCGCTCTCAGTGTGGATCAGGGTTAAAGAGATGTCATCTACTTAAAAGGAGGAAAACATGGTCTGCAGGAACCACGTGGAGAGAAACAGCCATGGATATTTAATGGAATCCAAGTTATCAGACCAGCTCAAGGAAGGCTCTGCATCCTGCTGCCCCTTCTGAGTAGGCATCAGAAAAAGGGAGGAATCTGCGTCCTTCCAGGGGTGTGTTGAGCTGAACTTTCTCTGTGTTTGCCCTGAATCACCACTGAGACTTACTGCTCGTTTTTCCTGTAGTCAGAGGCTGCTCAAGTGTCCTTTTGCCAGCCAGAGGCACTGCAGCTCTCTGAGGTGGACGTCTTTCTCTATGACACTGAAATTAAGCTCTTAAAGACTCTTTAAACTGCAGCTCTTGGCTTTCTAGCATGTTCCCAGTGTAGGTTTCTCATCTTTTTTCATAAAAAGATAATTTTTTTTTTGAAAACTAAGGTATCTGTATTGTCTTGTGATTTAAAGTCAGAGAGGTCCATAAATACTTGTTTTACCTTTTTTGTTCTTCCTCCTCTCTCTCTCTAGATAGCTAGAAAGTTTCTCTGAGTAGCCAGTCATTCCCAATGATGAACTTAACAATTAGAGCCTTAGTGCCCATCTTCAAAATTTCTAATAAAATTGCATCAATATTTAATACCCAGTTATTAAATATTTAAAAATTTAAAACGGAACTTGCTTGGAAGTTAGCACGTGATGAATAATTCAGGATCGGGAGAGGAGACTTGGCATTTGGGCTGAGACAGATGTTACCTTTCCTTTCTCCCTGCCCAGAGATGATTTTCATGTCCTCCAGTCTTGGCACAGTTTGTGGATATTACTTGGTGACATCAAGCCTTTACCTCTTGCCCAAGAGCACCAGCACAAGGTTAAGGGAAATAACCCTCCCTATCCATAATAACTCTTCAGACTCCTGCGATGGAAATATAAGCTCCAGAGGCTGGAATAATGTGATTGAAAGCCCTGTTATCCAGGAGATGGCTCTGTTTCCAAACGTCTTTCATGCTCCAGGGAAAAAAGTTTGCTTGTCTTTGTGTCACATTCCAGCAGTTCTGTTGTTTGAAAACCCCTTTTCCCCTCTTACTGTGCTGCTGCTCCACACTGAACCAGCGTTTCGTTCCGCTCCAGCACGATCATCTTTAAAAGATTGTTTTCATAAAGTGGACACCAGAAAATGAAGTAGAACGTGAAAAATACACCAATAAAAATAGGGCAGAACCTGTTCTCCTGTGAGAGGAGGTCCAGGGCACTCGTAAGAGCGCTCAGAGGAAACATCTGATGTGATTCTTGAGGAGAGTAAGTGCCTTTGGTCCTACTGCAGGAGCACAAAGAGCAAGGAGAAGGGTTTGGGGAAGGTTTGATTAGTTGGCACCCAGAGTGCGTTCAGGCCAAGAGCAATACATTTGCAGTGCCAACACTTCAAAACACTATTAAGGGGATAAACAGGGAGGGGAGAAAAGGACTGAACAAAAGGAGCGAGTGGAGGCTTTTTAGAGCGTAATTTGCTTTGGAACAAAAGCCCTAAAACAAACTCCAC
The DNA here is from genome assembly GCA_013396775.1 of Cephalopterus ornatus. Classification (NCBI taxonomy): domain Eukaryota; kingdom Metazoa; phylum Chordata; class Aves; order Passeriformes; family Cotingidae; genus Cephalopterus; species Cephalopterus ornatus. The sequence goes on from VZRE01005067.1 coordinate 78,163, forward strand.
AATCTTCTCCCATTAAAAACACAAATAAGGTGGCGTGCTGCAGAGCCTTGCTTTAATCTGTTGCGGTGCCATTGTGTTTCCACCCCAGCTGGCGGTGCATTTTCCTGGCCGTGCCCTGCAGCCCGGCCACGTGCCGCGCACAGCGGCCGCGGTCCATTAGCGCAGAGCCGAACAGGCAGGCTGACCTTTCACAGAGCTGCCTCACCTCAGGGGCAGGGCACAGGGCTGTGTGGCCAAAAAGTGAGTTCTGCAGTTGGGAACGGGGTTATAATGACCATGAAGGCGAGGCAGTTCATGGGTAGAGGGGCTTTAATTCAATGCCCACTGTGGGCTTTATGCTCCAAATTGTTGGGGAGTCTGCAGGACGCAGAGTTTGGTCTGTGCATCCCAAATCAGGGCTAAAGGCCGCCTGCATGATGCCCTGTCCCATCTCAGCATCTGTCTTACACCACATAGTTACTTGATAAGTTACTTTAGAAATGAGAGGAACCTCCCTAGGTGTTTGTTAGTTCTATATTTAGATCTATCTGCCCGCAAAGCTACAACATCTTTGTGTCGTGAGCGCAGCCTTCGCAAGTGTAGGGAACAGAGGGAGACAAGGCACTGTAAGTAACATAATCTTGGACACTGTCACTGAGTCAAAACAGCATTTTAATGAGTCTTAGCATCAGAATTTGAGTATAGAGAGTTCCTGGAGTAAGAGCAGAATGGCTTTGCTCCTAGGAAGGCTTGAAATCAGCTCTTGCCAGTGGTGGAAAGCTTCTGTTCACAGCCTAGGTGAACATCATTAGCTAATAAACTGTGAAGCACTCTCTAATGCATGATTGAATATTGTCTACCCTGTGCTGTGAATGACTATAACTCCTGCAAAAAATCTTCACTGTGAGAGGGAACAAACAACTGTTTCTGGAACAGTTTTTCTGTGTTTATTTTAATAGCAGATGTTGGGTGCTCTTTCAGAGGTTTAAATGGCATCCAGTGTTTTGGGGTAGTGGTAATAGTAGTGATGTGCCAATGGAAACAAAATAATAGGCAGAGTGCAGGGGAGGTGATCAGATAGGGAATAAAATTGTCTATTAGATGCTTCTGCAGACCACCCCATGTAATTAACAATGCATATTATATATGTTAATTATATAGTTCCTAGGATTAATTCTTTCATTAGACACTTGAGTGGTTTCAAACCACTCTTTTTCTTGGAAGCAGCTTAGTGGAGAAGTAATTCTCCTTCCTCTGACAAGTGATACAAGTTATGCCCCTGTTTTTGCCAGCAGACTTCCCTGAACTACACTATGTGAAAAGTCCCTGTGACTTTTTTTTTAATAACTCCAAAATGGATTACCTGAAAACCAGGTAGCCTGGAAGACTTATGCCTGATATTTGCTAGCTTGCTCTAGAAGCAGAAGTTAAGTACTTTCCTGTAAGCTGAAGTGACACAGTATATTTGTATTTTTAAGGTGAGGCTATTTTTTGCATCTGAAGTTAATGACTTGCTCCAGCTCTGGCTGACATCACTTTGTTCTGGTCTATAATTGCCATATGGAAGGGAAATGTGGCTAGAAGACTTTAATCATCGTTTGGGGGGTGGAGAGAGATGTCTTCCTGCTTGGGTCACAATTTATGTCCAGTGTGACAACCCTAACTTGCAAGCTGTTTGTGCCATATGATGCTAATTGATGAAGTCCATCTTGGACAATAAATAGTTCTCCTGAGGTTAATTTATCCTGTGTCTAGGGTGTGTGTTGCCATCCTCACTGAGTTCTGTATTGCTTGCAAACAGGCTGTTCACATAATTTAAACCAGAGATACTAGAGATACCCAAGGGTCCCTTCACACAACGCTGTGCTGCCTCCACTGAGAACAAGTGAACATGCTGCAGGGGTGGCTGAGGAACTGGGCTGGCCTTTTGAAAGCCCACTCGTTTTTTTCTGCCTTCCCCCACTCCTAAACAGCTCTGCCAACAAGGCCAGAGAAAGCTCTAAGCAGTGCCCATGCTGGGATCCCCTGAGGGAGGCTTTTTCTCAGTGGTGGTTCATCTGCCAAGGCTGAATCCTGTACACTGGCCAACTTCAGGTGTGCTTATGAGTTTTGCAACCTCGTGTTGTAATCTCAGTGCTATCAAAAGAAGAAAAGGAACACTTTACTTGATCCTGATCCGTATTTTATGTGTTGTGTAGGTACTGCAAGAGACAGTTCGTGCTGCTCCGTAGCCTCTTCTCTCTGGTCCTCAGTGTCCCGCTGCTTTCACCTTACCCTTGTGGTGTCCTCTGCCACTTTATGCAGGTTATCTGAGGATAAAGGTTAATTATGGTCTTCCTTCCAAGAAGTGGTACCCTTGTAGAGGTACATGGGTTGTCTGAAATGGGGCCTTCAGCCAACCGTCTTCAGTGAAGAGAAGCGTCTGGGAAATTGTTTTTAGTGGAGAGTTCTTGAGCAGTGCAAGAGCCGCAGCTGGTCATGGTGGTGGAAACCTTTGGTTGTACTGTGCTGCCTTTGAAAACTCTCCCTTGAGCTGCTGGAAGGGCAAGCCGGTGGCTGGAGGAGGGGGCTGGGAGGTGCGCTGAACCATATGGTACATACGCGGTTTAAAAATAAACCAGTGTTGACTGATCAAATAAATACCACTTAGGTTTCAAATTGAACAGCCAGTGCAGTCTGTTGAATATAAAGCTGTTTTTACCTTCAAGAAAAGTTATAATTCATGGTTGTAATGTCACAAATTGCAAGTTTTGCAGAGAGCAGTGTGAGGCTGCCAGACTGTAAGGTCGAGCAGGGGTTGTGTGGGGCTGCCACGCTGGCCAGGTTGTGTGGTCCCACTCCCCCAGGGCATAAAACACGCCTATAAAATCTAGCAAAGCGAATTTTATTTCTCAAAAGCAATGGTCGTAAACTTGCCTACATCAGAAAATGCTCAGCTCTTCCCCTATTAGCCTTTATTTAACACAATACAATTTATTTTTATGTTGTGCCCTTCACAGAATATCACAGAACTCTTTTCAGACACTGCTCCTCATAAAAAACTGAGGCTGGCAAAAGAAAATTTCAGCTCGAGGTTTGAGCAGAGGAATGACTGGAAGGATCCCAGCTGCAAGGGGGGGCTGTGTTAGAGTTGCAGAGAGTCAGATGGGAAGGACAGACCTGCAGTAGGATGCTGTAATGCAGTCTTGGTTTGAGGGCTAAGGTGGGGGTGATTGATGGGGGACGTTGCGTGGCAGCAGCTGGTGTAGGTGGGGGAGAATGAGGGTAATTGTGGCCTTGCTGCTTGGAACTGAGAAAACAGTGTTTCCTCTTCCCATTATGGACCTTGTGTGAACCAGGTGGTTCTGGCATTCTTTCTGTAGGCTGGGAACAAAATCTAAGCAGTCTCTTGTGTAAATAGAGCAGGGTTGGTTAAAATACAGTATCCTCCATAGCACTGTTGGGTGGCATCTGTCTTGACTACCCTGGCGGGGTCTGCAGGGACAGGAAATCGTGTGTAAATACTTTATCCTGTGTGTGTTGGAGTGAGTGACCCCTAAGCATGTCACTAAGGGAAAGTTGCCTTTAATGGAGAGTTAAAACGGACTGAAGGCTTTTCTGAGAGAGAGATGTATTAGCTGGGATCGCAACTGAATTAATGCAGCTACATGGCTTGTGGCGTCTTTGAGGATGGGCAGAACAAATTTGTATTTTCCTGGAAAAGACTAGTGGTATATTTAATTTCATGCCACTTCTGGCATGCTGAGAGACATATTGTTTCCTCCTCTTTCCCTGGGGAAAAGGTTAAGCATGAATTTGGTTTTCTTTGGTGTGGAGACTGCTATTGTTATTGATTGACCCAGCTGAACTGGGACTAAGAGCCAAAGCTGTGGTATTTCCAGGCAGCTGTGAGCAGTTTCAAATGTAAGGAGTGTCAAAGCAATGAAATAAAAAGCAGTGACATTTTCAATATGAAATCAAAAAAGCCCAACTCATATTTTATTTATTTATCCAAAATAGTTTGAATTATTCATTAAAGTCGATAAAGTGTGTGAAAATACAAGGTGTTTCAAGAAGCACCATCATTAGGGGGAAGTTAATAATTTGGCAATATTAATTTTGTAACAGAGTAATGATTTTTTTTCAGTGACGATATTTTTTCCGCATCAGACTCTTCAGGACAGGCAACTTTTTGTACGTACTCTTGAGCTGAATACAAAGGAGATGGCACAGTATTTCCATGTATTTTCCTATTCTCTCTGTTCTCCTCCTTAATTTTTTTTTCGGCAAAGTAAAGACCCAGTTGTTATCCCTGACCAAGGCTTGGCCTGCCAAATCTCACACTTATTTTCTCAGTTCTTATTTCTTTCATTAACTTGGAGATGCTTTGGCATTCCTTCTCTGGGCTGAAGGATGTTTGTGGTGTGACTTGCCCCATCCATGGCCTCTGTAGCTTCTCTCACCTGTTTTGTGCAAGTATAACAAGGTCTAACACAGGAACTCAAATGGGTTCTCTAAACACAGAGATTCTAGTTTTCAAATGCTGTCTTTTAAAGATATCATTCAAGATAATTCTCCAAATGTTGTGGAAGATCTGGAAGGATCGAGATGTTCAAGGTTCTGTAGATGGCGATAAAATGTGTGGAAACATTAATGCTGTCGCCAGAACCCTGCTCTGCTAATGCACCTGACCCATCCCAAAAGGATCTCCCTGTGTTCTGTGGCCTTTATGGCTGTGCCTTAAGCACTGCTCTGAAACAGCTGAGTTGCACTCTGTGCAAGTGATGACTTTTAAATCAATTTTTCCTGACTGTGCTAGAAATTTGGCGGGAATTAGCAGTATTAGGTGAGGCTTAAGAATTAGCACCGTCACAGGTTTGGACTCAGATGCAGAGCAAACAATGAGCTGCCTCATAGCTTAACATCTTCACTTGATGGGGGACGTATTACAAAGAGTAATTACTGTGCCCAAGTCAGTGCACCTGCTGCTGTGCTGCTCTCTGGGTGCAGGGAATCTGCACTGCCAGGTCTGTACACCGGCAGGTCCATGGTGCAGAGAGGCTACCTAGGTACCCAGTGCCAAAAAATAGGCATCCTGTGCCATTTTAGACACCCCAAAGTGTCTGAGACATTGGCCTGGGGCTGGCTGGTACCGTGTGGAACCTGTATGAAAAATGTCCTAGGGCATCTCAAATGGGTTTGTTTCAGCAGGGAGATCCCCTCTGACGTTTCTCAAGTCTCGGGTTACTTTCCTATCAAGTTACTCTTCCATGGATCCTCCTCACAGTGTGTTTTCTTGGTTATGTCAGCAAAGCCCTCAGTCAAAAGCAGGGGAGTAGTCACAGCACCGAGTGCTGTCCTGAGTTAATCTGGGAATAGCCCTGAGTGGAATTGTTTCCTGGGGATGAGCACTGCAGGAGGTAGGCACCAGCAGTTGCTGTAGCTGAACCACCGACGACTGCAGTTTAATTGGGCATAAAGGAAGAGTAATCTCTGTTTTACAATCAGGGTTCAGTGGACCTTTCACTGGGGGCAGCTGCAGAATCAAGCGTTCCTGTGGTGTCACTGTTCCTGCTTATTTTTTCTGCTCTGCCCCTAAGCTCAAGAAATGCTGTTGGGAAATTATTAGTGGAGCCAAGGAGGGGATGACAAGGCTTTATCCCACCCCTGGCTGGTGTTGGCACGTTTGGCCGCATCTTTAGTAACAGTTCCCGAGTTCAGCACCTTGTGCCAATGGCTGACACAAGGCTTCTCTAACAAGGAGATGAGTTTTTCATGCAGATGAATTCCTTCGGCCAGGACAGCTGATGCAGTGATACACCAGCACTGCGGCAGGCTCTGGAAAGAGGGCCAGGAGGAATGGCAGGGAGGCAGCAAAGGGCACCCTGTCGGGCGTGAAGGCTCCCTGGTCGTTCAGTTACATTGAAAAGCTGTGGATTTATTTCATAAAAGACTGATTGTAGTCGAAGTTTTTCCTTTTTCACCCTGAGGGTAGCGAAGGGAAGCAGTTGCCATCACTTAGTTACTATTGCAGAATCAGACAGTTGTTTAACTAGGCCACTGTTGTTGGGTGGGTGATGAGGCTGCAGCCCAACAGGTGTGAGGACGCTCCTGGTGGCCATTGGCAGTGCCAAGTCTGAGAGAAAAAAACAGTGGAAAAGGCACTAACTCTTCATGAATAACGAAAGCTGCTCAAGGAGTTAATGAATTAGGGTGCCATCCACCTCCAAGGTTATGAAAGTTGGGAAAGGCAACCTCTGAGATGCGGTAAAAAGAGGCAGATTTACTTTTCCAAGGCTAGGCTGCATTTATTAGGGAAAAAAATATCACTGTTGGACATGGGCGATATATTAAAGGCAGTGCTGTCTCTGACAGTGACGAAATGTTATTTACCACTGCAGTGTGGTCACTGAATTTTTACTTTCATATATAGGATTTTGTCCTTAACAGTTGCATAGCTGAATGAAAACTGTGAGAATATCAAGGTCAGAGCTGCCCATTAGCCTCCCAATTTCAGAGGCTGATTACTTGATTAATCAAAGACCAGACCCAGGTGAGATAATGGGGAGAGGGTTGTAACAATCCGAAGAAGGGCTGGGTTAATCAAACAGTGATGAGTTGCTGTGAGTGGGAAGGTGGGTGGTCAGGAAAGGCAGAGCCTTTTTGAGCTCATGAGAAGGGGCTATGTGTAGGCCACAGCTCTTTGGGCTTGGAAGGGTGGTTTGGATACTCTACTGACCTTACATCCCCCTGCAACTGGGTGGTTCAGTCTGTGGCAGTGCTTTGATAAACAAACTGGTGGTGTTCCCCACAACTGGCTTACTCCCCTTAATAAAGCAAGATGCAGCTGGGGGGAGGCCCGGAGTAAAGGAGATCGTTTGCTTGTACATCACATCCACCAGCCTCTCAGGAAGGTGGAGCTGGGTGAGCTGAAGGTAAGGAGCTGATCAGCGTTAACTCTCCCTGCGTGGATGCTCTCACTCAGAAGTAAAGGGACATGCAGTTCTCTTTAACCATTAAAGAGTTCCTGTCCTTGCCGGGGGATTAAGCTGAATTGGATTAAGGCCAAAGTACTTCTGAGCAGGGGCATCCTCAGTGGCATTTAAGGCACTTTAACCTAACACATTGAATTATCCTTTTGTCCCACCCAGAGTGCTGAACTAAAGTGGTTCAGGAGATAGGAGGAGACTCATGTTCTCCTGGTGTGCCTGCAGCTGCTCAGATGTGAATCACTGGCAAGTCCGTGGCCTTGCAGTTTCCATCCTACATCCTCCCTGCACTATGCTTGGGAAACCAATGGAAATTTTGCTTTCCAGCAAATACTCAAAAAAAATGCCAGCTCGCTTGGGAAACAGTGTTTTAGTATGGGCTGTATAAACCCCAGCCAGAAATCTTCCTCATACTCCAGCAGTCACTTTGCACTGAAGTTCCTGCTATCCTACTGCTGGACCTGAACTAGCTGAACTAAAGACATATGGGCTACAAATGCTGCCATTATGCCTTTGATCACAGCACAGACAAAGCCTTAAAGCTCAGAATGACAAAGAGGTATTCGAGTGAGGAAGTCTATTTGTTTCCTGTTAGAAAGTGTTGGGATTTTTTCTAACCCCGGACTGCAGTGTTGATAAAACAGGCTGACTTGGGAGACATCTCTAGTGTATATTAAAGTAAAGCCAATCTCTGTAATTAATGGGATGATAAATTGAGGTTTAATTACTCAGAAGGCACCTTGGGTGAAAGATTCATGGTAATTGTTGTGTATCCTCTTGAAGGATTCACAGTACTGGCAGCTCCCTTTGTAGCAATAAAACAGAGGGTGAGTGGCAGGCAGTCTCCCAGGCCCTCTCTGCTAGGGACTAGTCCAGTTAAGGTAGCAAATGCAAAGAGGCAGTGGTGCTCTCCAGGCTTTTTATCACAATAAAAGCCCCTTTCTGAACCTTGAGGGGTTCCTAAGCAGTGTGTCAGTTTGAGATCAAAGCACTTACCATCAAATCAAGAGTCCATTGGAGGAGATTTCCCTTATAGGCAGCTTCCTCCTGCTGCAGCCGTACGGAGGTGCATTTCCTACCATTTTTCCACTTTATTGCTTCACGTGCCGCAACACCCTTCTCTTGGGTTCAGTACAGAATATAAGATGTGTGCATGTGGGGAAATGGATGCTGTAGCTTTGAATTTTGTGGTGTTGTTAAAAGATGGACTGAGCAAAAGAAAAATCCATCCCACCAAGACATGGCTGTTTTCCTTATTCTCCACTTTCCTGGCTTTTGGTCTGCTGGGGCCAGGAGAAGAGGAATGTAGCTTGCCTGCTTCTTTACTCTGCCTGCTTAATTCACTTTTTAATTAACCTTTTCAATTCACTTAGTTTGGCTAGTGCTGTAAATACAGCACAAGGGCTCTGTGCCGATGACATATAAGAAAGTACGTGTTTTCTTCCCCTACACAGAGCTGAGGAAGCAAGTGGAAAGTGCAGAACTGAAAAACCAGCGCCTGAAAGAAGTTTTCCAGACCAAGATCCAGGAGTTCCGCAAGGTGTGCTACACACTAACGGGGTACCAGATCGACATCACCACGGAGAACCAGTACCGACTCAGCTCCATCTACGCTGAGCACCAAGGGGACTGCCTGCTCTTTAAGGTAGGTCTATGCACCCCTCGCTGCACCTGCTTCTTTGAGTTCATGGTTTTCAAGGTGCCTGTGTGTGTATTTGCTCTTTCTCAGTGGTTAGGCTGGGAAATCACTGCCCCGTGCTATGTGCAGAGTGTTCCTTATGAGGGAAGCAAGGATCCTTTCTTCTATTAAAAAATGGGAGGTTTGACATCTGGTCTCCCACTTATACATCAAAGTCTGGAGTAAAGAGAAGAGACTACATATGCCTAATACCTAAGGCATCTGGCCTTGCACTTCACCTTTTTATAGTACCTGTTATATGCCACAGTAATAAAACCGTATGTAACCATGAAGGTTTCTCCCTTACTTCACTATAAGATATATGTCCCTACATTTTTTTTGCTATCCTCTAACTTGTCTGCCTGTCATCATCTTGTCTTTATGTAAATTGGAATCCCTTTTGAGCAGCAACTCATCCTGGTGTGTGTGAAGTGCCATTTATGTGAACAGCACAGATGAGCAGCAATAACAGTCTGTCTTCTGTCAGTCGGGTGCTGTTATTGGTCTGGCTGGGTGGGCTGCTGTTGGGTTGTGGCTCGATATAGGTGCTGTTTTTCTTCTGTGTTACCTTCCAGCAGCACAGTTGGGCTGATGTGTTAGGGAGCTGAGGTGTGACATTAGAGTCACGAACCTGCTAAGTTCCATCTTTACATTGGTTCAGGTGTCAACAGCCCAAGTTTGCAGGTCAACAGGAGAACTTGCTTCTTCTCAGTGGCAAACACAACTGCACTTAAAATCATACCTGCCTCCCACTGATCCCCCTAGGGCAAGTCTCCTTTAAGAGAAGGAAGAGGGGTTTGGAGGTGTTCAGTACAAGAGGGAACTCTACAAGCAGGAAATGGGAAAGTTCTTTTTCTAGGCTATGTGCCACATGTGGATTGCTGCAGGATTGTTTCTCTAGATAACAGGAGTAATGCTTTCCTGTTCTGCAACTTTAGAGCCTCAGGAAAAAAAAAAGGAAAAAAAAAAAGAAACCCAACAAATAAAGCAAGTGAGGGTATGTATAAGAGAGCACCTAGGATCCTTAGTAAAACTAGGAAAATATCCCCAAAACAGTTGTATTGCTTGGCCTTATGATGCTTCTGGACTAGCTGAGGCAAATGGCAGCAACAGAAGAAAGCTCAGTGCGCAAGGAGGAGGATAATACTGTTGGTTTTAAGGTGCTGCCCTTGAATCCTGAAAACAGTTCTCTGTTGAGATGGTGCAACGCTGCCCTAACACCTCCAGAGACCTGTGCTCACACCTGTGGTGTTAAATGCTTAGTGCATGAAACTTCAGCAAACTCCTGGAGATGTCTGTTGGATGCCATGGCCAGACAGTACAAGTTCTTTGTGTGTGGCAGGAGAGATGCCATGCTTGGAGCAAGTTAAGAAAATGTGAGAAAATTGTCCACTGGCCACATGAACAAGAACTGGCTGGCAGCTCAGGAACTTGTCTTCAGTAGGACCAAACTCTCCTTCATGGCATAGCAATGTAAAAATTTATATGCAGGAGAATGGATAATCAAGTACAGATTCCTCTCCAAATTCTCGTCTTGCTTTCTCTTCTTCACTGGTGTCTTTATTCCCAAGTATGTCCTGAGGATGAAGGTAAGTGTCACTAGGTAGAGCAGATCTCACATTTCCCAGAGCCAAGGGTGGGTTGTTTATTGATTCTTGGAATTCTCAGCCTCTCTTACCTCCTCGGAGAGGAGAAGCAGATTTGCTAATTAGAACCTGAACAAGAAAATCTCAGACTCTTTCTCCCTGTTCAGTAAATCACAGACAGTTCCCACCATCTGCAGCTCTGAATAGTAGTAGATTATAAACAACAAATTATTTCCTTGCTGAGTCCAGGCAGCTGGTTCTCATGTATGTATCAAGACTTGAATCCTGACTATGGCTTCCAGGGGGTTGTGTGTTTATGCTGTGGAATTTCTGAGCCATAGCAGACTGTGGGTGTTTGTGTGCATTTCATTAACCCAACGAGGTCACAAAGCAGGGAATGCTATTTGTGTTTATTCCATTCAAGCAGTTTATGGAACAGGGTCTATATAATTAAACCAGAGAAGTCCCCTGGCACTTTACAAGCTTCTGTAGCTCGCCTGTAAACTTTAAGAGCGTATTTCAGTAGCACTGCTGGTGGCATTTAATTTTAACTGAGGCTTCAGTAGCAGAGATGCAGTAGGAGCCACTGTAATGCAACCCCTTCAAAGCAAAATGAAGATGAAAGATATGTTTGGTTTTCCTGACTAAGGTGTGCTGTTACTGTAGTGGAGCTTATTATCTACCTGTTTTATGTGTCCAGCCAGTTTGCATTAACTGGGATTATGGCTCCCGTGAAAGGGTTAATCGCAGTGCCGTGGGGTGAATGTCAATGACAGCAGCTATAAATGAGTACTGAATTCCGGTGAAACCCCATCAGTATTTATTGGCCATCCCTATCGATGCAACAGATGAGCTCATCAGCTTGAAGGATGTTTCAGTGATTTTCAGACCCTCTGTGAGTGTGTGGGCAGCAAGGCGCATCTCAGGCTTCACAGCTCACTCCCGCTGCTTTGCTCTTTTTCATTCTTTTAATTAAATGCTGTGGAAAGCAGCATTACAGATTCCTCACCAGGAGTTTAGTTTCTGATGATTTTTATTTTTTTTTTTTGTGGGCTGTAATGCATTATAGTTATTGGGGCACTTGACAGTTTTGTATTGCGTTGCTGTTGCTGGTACATTGGATGTGTCCGGCTGTGACAAAGACTTTGTGTTCTGCGTGATGCTTCACTGGTGTGTCTAGACCAGCCCACCCGTCAGATATCCAGGGACTGCATCGACTCCCTTTGTAACAAGTCTTAAAGATATCTGTTAAAACAAACAAACATTGCCAGGGAGCCTCAGAATCAGCTTAGCCAGCTCAGAATGAGGAGGTGGCACATCAGGCTGTCATTGCTTGGCTGGGTGTACATCGTGCTGTTTACCCTTGTCTCTGCCTAGGTCCTGAATGGGAGTAAGGAAATGAGGTCTTTAAAAAGGCAATGACAATTGTTTCAGACAAAGAAAGTCCTTCTGTAAACAGAAAGACTGGTTAAATTTGAAGAGGAGATGATTTGGAGACACTTGTACAAATGAACAAACAGTGGAGAGAATTTAAATCACAGGCTTTTTCTTTTTGTGTGCCTAAAGACACAGTCCCAGCCAAAGCATGTGAACCCAATCAATTTAAAAGAAAAGGAGTAGAAATCCTTTTATTTGATAGACCTTATGGCTTCAAGGAACTACTGAGAGCAGGAACCTAGTACATCTTCTAAAATGTTGAGATATCTTTGTGGACAAATAATAATACCTAGTTTTACATTAAGTGTGTACATTTACCTTAAATAGGGACATTCAGAGCTCTCTGCTTGGAGGTGTAAAGGCATCTTCTTACTACAGAGATTAGCCAATGCTGCCAATTTTTTGGCTTGTGTCTACATACGGTTTTGCTGCCGCTGTACCTGATAATATTTGACTCCATCCTCTGGATATATTTGGGAGTGAAGACTTGAATGAAGAAGAGAGAGCAAGAAGCATGCTCAGAGGGAGAAATCTGTTTTTGATTGTTCTCTGTGCTTCAAGTAAACTGTTTCCTGTGTTGTGGCATGAGTGTAGGGCTGGTCACTTTGAAAGGATCCTGTGCTAAACAGACAATTGATCTGATCCTGTGTAATGGCTACATCAAATTTGTCACTGTTTGCAATCTTTCTTGTCTGAGATGCCCCTGCTTTCCCAGAAAGGAGTGCTCAGATTTCTTAGTAATTAATATATAAATTATTTGGGGCTAAATTGGTTGGTAAGGAAGTTAAACCAGTCAAATTTTCCAGTATCATAGCAGTGTTATGTGCCTGAGATCCTAAATAATCCAGGCCAAAAGGCTGCCTTTAGACAGACATTTTATGTATCCTCAGAGCCCAGCCTTGCCAAGTACAGAATTCTCTCTGCTTCCAGGTCTCACCCATGTTGTTATTTTCTGTCAAAATTATCAAATGAAAACCCAAACAACAGCAGTAGTTCATTGAAGAGCATTCCCAGGTTGATAGACAGTATTCTTTGAAGGAGAATACCCAAGATACCAGACAGCAAACAAAACCAGAAGCATTTTGACATGGCTTGAGAATGTGGCCAGCTCCAGGGCTGGCACTTCTTGCTGCAAAATAAAACCTTTATTGGTGTCCTGTCGGATTGGTGATATGGTCATAAAATCAAATAAAATCAACAGCTTTTCTGCAACCTGATAAATTAACAGCTGGTGTGCACACAGTCTTGGCACACATCTTTAAGGAGTTAAATACAGAATTAGCTTGCAGATTTGTAAAGGCAACTGTCGCTATCAAACTTTCAGGACCACCTGAAAAATAAACTCTTGTTTCTGATGTGGGTCACTGTGGGTGCAAAGGCTGAACATAGGGGTGAAAAGGATATGAGCTATTCCCTTCCTTTGTATCAAAGAAGGGTATGGTGGAAGGACAGGCACCACCTTTAACTTCCCAGTTCTCCTTTGCTTGCCCCATGGCTTGCATACCTCGCTGTCTTCTTGCTTCTGTATTGACAAGGTGTGTAAAACGCGACAGGGCAGCAGTGAGCACAAGGAGTTTAATTCTCTTTTCTTGAGGAGAGAAATGAGGCTGGATTGAATAAGAAAAAACTTGGAGGCTATTTTTCAAACACAAAGTGATGCTGACAAACTGCTGGCTGAAAGGGAGAGGCAAAACTTGTGTGCTTAAACATGCAGAGAGAGTCTGTTCTCCTGAGATTCCAGCACAGTCTGAGTATCAGTATGGCCAGGGCACACTGGTGAATGATGTACACCTCAGATTTAGCAGGATGGTTAATGCAGGGATTGCTTTTATTCTCCCAAGTGCTCTTGTTTCATCTTGAAGCTGACAGCACTGTTGGGATCTGTGATTTTTGAGTCCGCATGCTTGGCATGTGTGCAGTTTCAGTTATTCCTCCTTGAACCCAGCAGAGTATCTCGGAGAAGCATGTCCTAGCTGTTTGTTTCTTTCTGTATCTCTATCTTCTCCCCTCTCCTCCTCCTCACCCTTGATGAGTCTCGAGGGGAGAAGGAAATCACAGTTTGGATGGAGTGCTATTCTTCCAGCAGCCGTCTCGCACTCTTGCACACACAATCAAAACTAACAACGGGGCTCATCGGTGGAGCAGGCCAGGCAGCAAGAGATTGATTAGAAACTGCAGGCCTCTCTTAACTCCTCGTTCTTGTTAATTACAAGTTATTTTATTTTTATATTTTGTTTTCAATTTGCCCATTGGTTGTCGGAGACCTGATTTCTGCTCAGCTCCAGGAGCGCCTGCCGTTGCTGTGCGAACGTGATGCCTTCCTGACAGATGGTTGCTGGGATTCCTGGAAGAGTCAGCAAGGACCCGGCTTGGGTTGCGCTAACCAGCACTCTTAAAAAGGACAATTAATGGTGTTACAGCATCAAATAGTGTATTTAAACTTCCTACATATCATTTTCTTTCAGATATTGTAGCAGCCTGTGTTGTGTTAGGAACTAACTTTAATTCTTGCTACTGTCTTCATCTTATTCTGTCCTTTCTCATACTTTTTTTTCCTTCTTACACAGTTTCTCTCATACTACATGTGCTTCCCTGAACAACTGCCTATTCCCTCATGCAGATGCTGTTGTGAGGATAAATAGACTGTGCTGTTGGGGAACACAGAGCACCTTTGGGATGGGGAATACACTCCCCTGTTACCCACTGGTCTGGCACAATACCCATTTCCAGTGTGTTGGCACTACTCTCTCCCCTCCGTGCCATGCCTGTGGGTCTGCCAGGGTAGGCCCAGCCATGCAGGTAATTAATGCTGATGATGTTGGAGGATGATTCCAGTGACTGAGTCTTTCCTGACTAGCAGGAGGTTGGTATGTGTGAGGAAGGTCAGAGTTTTGTCTTGCTGATGGGTGCGTCCTCCCTTACACTGTGAGGCAGATACATGACCTGTCACTTCACACAAGCAGGCCTAGTTTTGGACAGGAAACATGAGGTTGGCTCTCAGCTGCCGAGATTCAGGCTGTCTCTCTGCAATTCCCTATTTGCTTTGTGATCATCATGTTGGTTGCCAAGTTGCTGTTGCAGTTTCCCTTCTCTTCTTGAACTCTGTCAGGCTTGGTACTGTGGCCACCTCCCTGGGGAGCCTGTTCCAGTGCCCAACCACCCTCTGGGTGAAGAACCTCTTTTTAATATCCAACCTAAACCTCCCCAACACAACTCCAGGCCATGATTTCTGCCATAACAATAAGTAAACGAAATTCCTGGAATATACTTTTTAATTGAGTTTGCGATTCATCTCCCTCCAAATCCCCTTCATTAAAATATCTCTTCTTTAATAAAATGGGAGTGACAGCCTGTGCTTCCTAGGGAGAGTCTGGTGCACCAACATGGAGCACAGGTCACTGATGAGAACTTCATTAAACCAGAGCATCCAGGCTGGTGTGGCAACGTGTGTGGCCCTGGAGGGACATGTGCTGGGCATGGGGCAGGTGCTGCCTGTGCCCCAAACCAGGCAGCCTCTGACTCCATCCTTATGCCATTGGCAGAGCTGGGCAGCCCTGCACAGTGCGAGCCCCAGACAGCACAGAGGGGCTGCTGTGTCAGTGCCAGTGAGCAGGAAGCAGAGAAGGTCCTGGCTGCCTTACCTGCTATAATAAAACCCTCTCCTTCCTTTCTCCCCCCTGCCATGTCCCCGGCACCCGCGTGATTGCATATTGCTGAAGAAGAGTTGTTCTTGTCACTGGCTGTGCCCCGTGTCCCCATGGGAGGTCTCAGGAGAGGAGGATGTCTGTGTCCGCCTGCTGCTGTGTTTGAACAGCTTACAAAGGACTGTGTGGGCTGGCAGGAAAGTGTTTACGCGCTGTGAGGCCAAGACGGTGTTAAATAATGGATAAAGCAGAGGGGACATAACCAAAACCCCTCCTGGATTCCCATTCCCTTCTCTGCCGATAAATTGCCACGTGGCTTTGTTCTAAGGTCAGTCAACCTCAGGGTTTTCTCTGTCCCTCTCATCTGGGTGCAGGATATTACCATTCGTGGACTTCCACAGGGGTTTGAGAAGCTTTTCAAAATGTCCTGCGGTGGGGAAGCTGTGTGTGGACGGGTTGGAGATGTAACCAGGGCAGCCAGCTTTCCTTACATGGGCAGTGGATGCAGGAAATTGTCCCTCAGGCACGGCCTGCAGCCGGCAGGGGTCAGGGGCTTGGAGCAGTACTGCTGTCCCTTTCCTTTTCTGCAGGTACCCACCACCTTCAACTGGCACTAAATCAAATTATTTTTTTTTTATTTATTTGAGTCTCTGGTAGTTTCAAAAGATGTTCTACTTAGAGCCTGTGTGATCAGCACTCTTCAAGGAAAAGGCGATGCCTTGGAGCCAGGGTGACGGGGGAATACCAAGCCTCTCTGCAGCACACATGAAATGGGTGTTTTGCAAAGCAGCTTTTGATGCACGGCTGTTACTGTCCCTGGCTGCTCTGTTGTGATTTTGCAGAACACGCAGAGCCGTGTCAGCAAACCACAAGCCACTGGTCGCTTGCATATGGTTCTGTTCAAAGCTGCACATGAAAAGGAGTGGAAATTGCTGGAGGTTTTTATCCTTTTGTGGGGGGAAAAGTCTGGAGTTTCTGGGTACCCAGCATCTCAGCCACCTTCCCTGGCTGCTCTGCAGTCTCAGTTGGTTTTCTGTCTTTTGATATGATTTGGGGACAGGCCCCCTCTCCTGCCTTGGGTCTGTTTTGGGCCTCTGTGCAGATGTGGCTCTGCTCCGAGGCAGCACATCCAGCCATAGCAAGACTGTCGTGACATCGTCTTCTGTGCCATCCCTGTGTGACAAATGCTGTCAGGGACTTTAGCACCTTTCCACCGCTTGTAATTTGCATGGACATCCCTGAAGCCTCTCTTATAGCTGTCTCTGAGAGGTGGTTGGTGATGCTTTTGTACCACTCCTTCACTTTTTCCCTGTATGTTCCAGGAACAGGTTTGTGAAAGCACCTCTAGGAAAAGCAGTTATCTCCAGGAAACAGCTCTGAGGTGAAGTGCAGCTGGTAACATTCAGAAAAACACCCACCAGCATGTGAGTACCCAGGTCATGGCAGCACAGCTCAGCCTGCACAAAGCCACCAGCAGGAGTGGGTGGCAGCTGCTGCTTCTCTTCTGTCTTGAGTAAGCAGCACCTTGTTTAAATACAAATATAATTAGGACTTATCTATTTCTTTGGGAGTTTATAGCTACTGCCCATACTTGACTGGGGCAGACTTTCTAACCTTTAAGTTGGGGAGAGGCTGTGCATTTGCGTGTATAAAAATTGTTCACAAGTATGGAAACGTGGCAAAAGATTCTCGTGCTGGTGTGGTCTTGGGACACCTATCGCCTCCATCTGAAAAGGGGATCTGGGCTCATATAAAGGGCTTCTCCTTTGTTTGTTGTGAATATAAAGGCTTGTGTTGTGCCCTGATTTAGGATTTTCGAGTTGAAATGTTTGAGCCTAGTTTGGGTAATGAGCTGGTGTGACCTTTCCCACAAGGTTTGGCGGGTGAGTGTGAAGGGATGCAGTGGGGGACTCCTGAGGAGCAGAGAATGGAGTGCTGTGGTCAGAGGTCCCCTTTGGCAGCCAAAGGGCCACCATCAGGGGTGAGACAGGAGCTGGAATCTCACAGCCTTACAATTCCTCTATCATCCTTGTATTTCTTCCACACTTCACAGTGTAAGTGCTCAATTTTTTCATGGTTCTTAACCATGAAGTTAGTATTGCATAAACCATTTAATGTGCTTTCTCTCAAACTGGCTTGCCAGCTTAAGATAAGAGCCCATATTCCAAAGCTTTTTAGGCAGCTCTTCTTCATGGGATCCCAGTCTCTGCCATGTTTGGGTTTTCCCCAAGACCTTCATCTAAACAGAGATCTCTTTTTCTTTTGAGAAACCACTTGTAGAAAAGCAAAAATACTAACTGCTGTGAGTGTACCTTCTGCTTTGCTCCAAGGCATCCCACCACTGTTTGGAGGCAGTTATTGCTGGAGAGGGTTGAAGCACATCAGGCATTCAGTGGTGGCATTTCCTGAAGATCTGATGCGTTTCACAGCATCGAGGAGTCTTAAGCATGATGTGCCATGCAGGCTTTTCAGAGCATAACATGTCCCATCAGTGGTGCAGTATGGTGCTATTAATGCTGCTGTTCTAACTGTGGTGCTCTGTCTGTGGAGCAGTGGCACAATGCAGCAGTACCCTGAAGATCCTTCTGGAGAGCTTTGTTGTGGGGACTGGCTGCTGGGATTCTGGTGGAATTCTGCCCAATGCTACAGAGCAATAGTTCTTGCAGCTCAGCTCTTTACATTCTGTAAACTTAAGGAATTAATACTTCACATGGATACAGCTTAATAATTTAATATTGGGGATAATATTAAGGATTTAATAATGTATCAACTCTCTTTATTTGTATTCATGGAAATGGTAAAAAACCCTCTCCTGTTCTCACATTTGCTTCAAACAGAGAAGTACGTGAATTGTAACTCCACACAAAAACCATTCACTCTGTCCCATGTGAATGTTAGCACTACGAGCAGGTAACTTAGTACTATTTTAGGCCTTTGGATTTAATGTATTTTCCTTTTTGCCACTTGCATGAGAATGTCCTTTGAGAAAGAAGTACGGAAAAGTATTTTATGTCAAATCTGTCTTATAAGGATTCGTAGCTAAATCACATCACTGCTTTCTCCTCCACAGGGGAAGAAGGGAATTTGAGAGCTGAGGATGACCTCCAGCTTTGGTAGCTCCCAAGATTATCTTTTGATGGCATCTTTAGCTTCCAGAAGAAGACAAGCCTGTCTGCCTGTATCTTGGAGGGAATATATCAAACGGAGGCTTGAAAATTTTAATTTGTCCCTAATCTGTTCCAGCTAAAGCAGGTAGCTGATAGCAGTGGATCTATCTCAGCCGTGTTCTGGGGAGCTGACATAAATTTCAACCTTTAAGTGAAGGGTTTGTCTGTCTTAATGGAAGGCTCTGGGGAGCATTTCATGTGCTAGCTGTCACTTTGCATTTCTGGGATGTATCCAGCTCTGGAGAGGGGATTGTCTGCAGATGATTTTTATGTGAAGTAAATAGTGGAGAGCAGCACAAGATGGGGTTTATAATCGAGTCGGTGCCTTCAGTGACTGCCATGTGTGATGTAGCTATGATGAATCTGCAGCAAGGGTTACCATCAGCTGTCGGTTTGCCGGTCCCTGTGAAGCTTCTTCTGTTTGTGGGTTTTGAAAAGGCCCAGCTGACAGTTGCAGGGAGGCCCAGAGGTTTTGGACATGTGTGTAAACAGCTGTCTCTTGCTGTGCTTCTCTGGAGGTTGTCAGACATCTGTGCATGTCTCTGTCAGGCAAGAATCTCACCATGTTGTCCTGGGAAAGCACAGGAGTTGTCCTTGGCTTTTTGGCAGAGTTGCTGCAGCCCAAAGTTGTTTTTCTTCATATGATTCCATTAGAGTGATGACAGTTTCAAGTTGGAACAGAAAAAGACCTGATGAAAGGACCACTCTGTAAGTAGGGAAGATAGACAGAGTGGAAGCAGTAACTAGCAAGGTAATAGACGGTGATGGATCTATAATCTCTGAGGCTGCTGTGTGCAGTAAATTCCTAAATAGTGTCCTTTCAGCCCTAACCTATTTATTTGCAAAGTGCTAAATTTAATTTTCCTTAGTCTGCAGGAAAGCAGCATCCCAGGAATAAACCTTTAGCCCAGCCAAGAAGCTGTGCCAAAGTGCTTGTTCCAGCATTTCCATTTCCTCCTTGCTCTGCGCAGAGCGTCAGGGCTGTGCACCCCAGCACATCGTCTCTCAGGTGTGTTGGTGTCGTGAGGCTGGAGAGGTGGGATGGATCCTGCTCTGGAGCCTGTTCATAAGGGGAGGTTTAATAGCAGGTTCAGTAAAGCCACCTGGACTCTGTAAGAGCAAAGATGAGTGAACGTGTCCCGAGGTGGGAAGGCTGGCACATGAAAGCCTGCGAGGGAGCTAATCCTGCACGTACTGATGCTCTGCCTGCCCTGTAGATACAGGGCTGAGTGCTAAAGGCTCAGCTCAGAATAACTTCAAGAGTTGAACAGCGCATAAAAGCCCACTTATTCTGAAACCTCCACAAAGCCGCATCTTGAGGAAGAAAAGCACTGAGTTTTCCAAGCAGCCGACGTTCTGCACATTCACCCTGCGAAGCTTCAGCAAATGGGGTGAAAAGTAGGTTTCTGTGTGTTGCTTTTTGTTCCCGGTAGCGCTGTGCTGGTGATACACACAGCTTGTGTTCTTCTGGAACAAAGGAGTTTTCCCCCCCAAATTCACAATTCGGTAGAGTTTTAGAAACTTTTTTTGCAGACTTTTTGCCCACTTTTTTCTTTTTGCCCTTTGATGGGAAGGGTAGCTCTGCTGCAGGCCAGGAAAGGACCTTCCTAAGCGGATACTGAATTTGCAGTAGGAGCCTCTGTTTTTCTGGAATAAGGTGAAATTGCTGTCCAAGTGTGGGTACTTTGTGATCTGGCACCCTTTCCTCACCCATTCACCAGATTCCTTGAGTCTTGCTCTGTCTGTTGATAATGTGGGTACAGATGAGAAAATAGACATTTTTTGTGAGTTGAGATGGTCTCTGAGGGCCTTTCTCTGCTATTCTTTCATTTTAACCACAGTGTCAGGGAAAATTTCATTGGCCAAACCAAAAGTCTCTCAGCCCACGGTCTTGATTGATGTACAGCACTGATTAGTATTTGCGTTCTTTGGAGATTTTGTTCTACCCAAGTTGTCATGTAGAAAGCCGCGAGTAGTTGAGCCTTGGAAGAACCTGGGGTTTACTGTTTGCACTGAATTGAGCATTGGTAGGGCATTAAACTGAAATGGCTCCTCCACCAAACCAGAACTTAATCAACTTAAAACCACGTTTTGACTCCTTCACCAAACCAGAACTTAATCAACTTAAAACCATGTTTTTCTATCAGATTTTCCCCCTTGAGCCAGGTCTACAGGGAGGCTTCTCATGCAGGGGGTAAGCAGGCAGCACAGCACAGGCCTTCAGACTGCAGAGGGGCATCTCCAACTTGCCTGAGCTGCTTCCATTACTCAAGGACTGAAATTTTAATCATTGAATTAATTTTTCAGAAACTGAAGTGCAAATCTGTACCCCCAGCAGCATTAATAATGAATACAGGGAAGAGAGACATTAGGAGAAAGAAGGGCTAGGAAATTTGGGGTTGGGGAAGGAATGTTTTTGGGGCGTTACTATTTTGAAGACATAATATATGGGTTGTATTTCCTTGTCCCTGGGCCTTTCTCCTTGTCTTGCCCATTCTGTGTCCAACAGAGTCTGCTTTATTTCTGTCCAAGGCATCTTTCCAGTGCTTTTCCTTCCTGCTTCTCTTCACCTGGATTTTCTTTTCCATACACACAAGGCACCACTCCTCATCTCCAGAGCAGTCCCTGAAGCACTGGGGGGGCTCTGGTCACGTCCAGGGGAGTGAAGCAGCCGACTGCAGGTCTCTCCTGCTTGTCAGGTTTAAAGAAGATGAGGTCTGAACCAGAGCCAAGATGCCAGAGCTTTCTGCCTCGCTTTTGGCTCCTTCCTTCCTCTCTCAAAAAGCACACAGGCTTGGTTTTGGGTTTTTTTCCTAATTAAAAGTATTATATACCAGAAGATTAATTAGAAATGAAAGTGATTTTTTTTTTCCCCTCCCTTTTCTGTCAGTGGAAAAGGCCTGTGCCAGGCGACTGCCAGAGGGAGCTGGGATTTCTCCCTTTAATGGATTCCAGGCAATTTGCCTCTGGACAGCTATCTTATAAATAATGAATGTTTGCACGGATTCTCCCAATTCTCAGACAGCGCAGGTGGTCTTCATTTCAACCATCCCAAGCAGCTCTGGAAACAGCAGGGTGTTCCCATCCTCGGTCACCACATGAAAGGGACAATGGCTCGCATTGCCCCTCCCTCCTCCTTGCGTGCAACATGAAGACCCCCTACGGTTGTGGATTTGTATCTTTATTTATTTGAAATCCCATCAAGCCATCACAGCCACACTCTGCACTTCCTCCTCCCTGTCGCACAGCAGTGCCAGCAAAACCTCCTGGTGCTCCGACGGGCTGGGGTTCTCGGAAGCGCGTAGGAACGTTGCCAGCAGACCGGACTCCGGCCCGCATGCACATGTGAACAACTGCAGGACATTTTCAAGGCCTTTGTTCTCCCCTCCAAGGCTCACAGTAAGAGGATGATTCTTTGAATTGTTGTATTAATCTTCAGAAATGAGGATTTGGTTCAATGGGTGCTCCACGGAGACTGGCCTAGAGGAGAAATCCTCTCCCAGAAGGGAAGCTATTCTTGAGTTAAAAGCACCCGAGTGATTTATGCAGCGCAGGGGCTTTAAAGTGGCGGTGGTGCAGGGATGAATTCCAGCCCTGAGGTGGTGCGGGGATGAATCCCAGCCCCGAGGAGCATGACACAGCCTGAGGGTTTCTCTTCATACCCTGCCACTTGCCCTGGTTATTTCCTCTCCGTTCAAATGGAAGTGGTGACTGCAGGAAGATGAAGGTGAAGGTCCCTAGCTGCAGAGAGCTCCCGTGGTCAGCAGTCACCTGGCTCAGAGAGAGGCTGGGGATTGCTCCAAGAACCTTTTCTGTGGCTCTAAATACAGCAGCTAATGACACCTTCCACTCAGCGGGAAGAAAACAGAATTACTAAACTTGCAATTTGGCACAGTGGGAGTGTGAGTTTGTCCTGCCAGTTTCTTGTTGCTATATATTTCCAAGACTTTTTTTTTTTCCTATTATTTTTTTTTTCCCTCCCAGGCAGGTGGAATCCAAATCAAGGGGTTCATTTTAAGGACTCAAATTATGCATATGGAAGGCACAGCCCCAAAAGGAAAAGACTGATTGCTGCTTATAAGTCATCCAGCATAAAAAGGAGAATGTGCAGGTTCTCTGGGAAATGCCACATGTCTTGGCCTTATGAGTAATGTGTAGTGATGTCCCACTAGGAGCCACATTCCCAGTTTGGTGTTGAAGGAGATGTATATATTTCCATATAATTTTAATCATTTTGACTTACGGTTTAGCTTTGTGCTAGGCAGGCTGCACAGAGGTTCCAGGAGAATACTATTTTAAATGTCTTTGGGGGCAAAAGAAAGAAGACAACTGAAGGCAAGGTTAGAAATAAGTGAACATTTCCAGTTGAGCAAGTTTTACGGTCATGTGCTGTGGTAATTGAAGGTTTGCTGTTAAATGCTACAAATCTGTGCTGGAGAAGAAAACCTGTCCCCAGTCTGAGATTGCTGCAGTGTGAGGAGGGAGAGCTCTTAGGGCAAGAGGTGCTGTTTGGAAGGAGCAATAATGCCAGGTTAGTAAGGCCCAGTTCTTTTGGACTACGGTGTGTTTTGTAGAGAAGCCATCCATCTACAGGGGTTGTGCAGCTTCATCCTGAAGATGCATGAAAAATTTAGAATAATTTCTCCAGCAGTGCCTGGAATGGACCTGTCGAGCTGAGCTTGCCCTGGTGCTGCTAGGGGTTGGGGAGATAAAACAAGTGAATACTGTGGAGGTAAAACTCTGCTTTTCTAGTTCCCCTTCTTACACCTCTGTTTGCTTGTTGCCAAATCTGTGTTATAGCACAGACAACAATCACCAGCTCAGAGAAGTGAGATGTGCTCAAAGCTCATTTCTGCAGCCAGCACCAGAGTGCTTGGAGCAAGCAAAGGCACAGTTTCTGGAGCAGGGACTTGCTTTAATGTTCTTATCAACTGTTTTGCAGTCTTTGTTAAAAGAGGTCAAAGCTCATTCCCCTGGGTGGGGACTTCATGAGCACAGTGCTTATTATTAGGGCAGTACCATATCTTGTAATTAGGGATGTAATTCCCATCTCTGTAGAGAGTCAGCCTGTAGCTTGGGTACCATTTAAGAGTTTCATGAGATGAATTAAGCAAGGATGGATTGAGCAATACAATGAATTTCAGTAGAGATCACTCGCCTGAAGTCCTGCAGGTGTTTCAGATGAGATATGAAAAGTAAACACCTTCCCTCATCTTCCTTCCCTTTTTCTTCCATAGTAGGCAAGGAGAGTGGCATTTTTTTGGGGCCATGCAGTAGTGACCCTCTGATGACTTGGGGCCTGGTTGTTTGAGAGGTTACATCGTCCCCTGGTCCCTGCTAGAGCAGCTGGAAGAATCTCTATTTCTTTTTCTGTCTGACACTGAAGATTTTTACCTGCAAAGGACCCATGTCTTAGAAAATTGCTGTTGCAGTACATCTGAAGAGTCAGATTTTGGCAGGCTTCGAAGTGTGATGTAAGAGATTCTTACTTAATTTAGCAGTTTGTTAACTTTACTTTTTTCTCCTCCTTACCTACATGGGTAGCAGTGCTTGTGTTATTCTGCAGGGAGTTCTACAGTTTATGTACTTTGTATAAAATGATTTAAATAAGTGCAGAATAAATCAATCAATCTTGGGAAAAAAGGGAAAGCGATCAACTTTGGGCTTAAAACAAGGAATAGGTGAAAGGCTGAAAGAAAAGAAGGACGAAGAAGATGAATTGTGAAGAAAAACAGAAACAAAACTGGATACGGTTGTAAGACAGAAAAAACAAGGGAAGGCCAGACATACAAGTTAATGCAATGTATTTTCCTCTTTAATTATATTCATTTGATGTAGATTTGTGCCAGGCACTTTACAGCAGTGTTAATGAGATGAAGGAAGAGTTGATATCTGTAGCGGCTTAAAAGATAGAACTTGAATCAAATTGCTGCTGTTCTCGGTGGGCATGGATATATTTAGCATCACAGCACACTGTATATAGGATGTGTTAGAGTCTTACACGAAGGCTTTTGAAGGAAGATCTCAAAGCACGTTACATTCGTTCCTGCATAGTACTTCCCAAATTCCATTTCCCAAAATGTTGAGGGCTGAAGTTGCCAGTTGTTGCTGTGTTTGTATTTTTATACAGCACATGTCAACATGGAAACTGCGTCACGTGTCCAGTGATGAGACTAGTCTTGCTATCTTCATGGAATTCTTGTTCTTTAACTGTCTTTGGAAAAGGGGTTTAACTCCACCATGTTATCTTCAGGTATAAAGGTCTTCACAGTGTCTCAGAGGAAGGAAACACTAATTCACCTTTTAAATGGAGTATGGTTCCTCTGCAAATTTGCATTTGCCTTCCCTGCTTTCACAACATCATCCTCCAGATGGGTGATAGCTCGTTGCCCTTAGCCCCCCATAATACTGTTAACAACAGGATGCACAAAGTGCTGAGGAGTCATGCACTGCACTCATGATTTCTCATCCATGCAGCTTGCACCCCTTCATCCTGAAAAACCACAGGATAGATGTAACTGGGAAAAGGGAAAAGAAGAGGGTATTCGCAGGGATTACAGAAAATTTGCCTTCCCATGTGTGCGGCTCAAAGAAGCGTAAAGCTCATGCACCTGTAGACAGCTATGTTACCAACAGGTAGGAAAAATGCTCTGGAATTATTCACACTAGCTCCTGGCAGGAGCTCGGAGTTCCGTGGGTTTATCCACTGCTGCAGAGACGAGGTGAACAATAGGGGTTTAATTTAAGGAATGTTTTCCCTGCCTTCAGCACGTCTCTCCAGCTCCCATCTCCATTCCCTGATTGCAGTGTAATCTCGCTCATTACTCCGTGACTGAAACCTCCCTCTCCCCATTTCAGCAGTGAAGAACCAGCAGCCAATTTGTGTCCAGAATTAAGGTTGTGACCCTCTCTACTTCCCTCTGCGCTCGGCAGCTGTGAAAGGAGGTACACAAAGGCTCCCTACTAATTGTTAGCGAAGAAAAATTTCAGGCCCTGAATTGTTTGCTGAGCTATTCTGTAGTTTATTTCTCTCTGTGCAGCAACAGTTTTCAGCAAAAGCGGAGGACTGATTGCTCCTGGAGTTTATTGGAAGTGCCTGGTTTTAAAGGAGGCTGAAATATTATGGGTGTCAGATGGGAGATAACGGGTCACTCTCCCCATGAGGAGATCTCATTGTCCTCAGTGCGTTTCACCTGCTGTTTGGGAAACGACAGTCATGCCTAGAGCTGTGGGTGACACTGCCTTTGCTTGGGCTGCTAATGCTTCAGGTGAATTGCTTGTTAGGGAAGGAAAAACTGTAGATTTCTTTTTGGAAAGAAGGATGGAATTATTCCCCTGGCTGAAAAAACCTGCAAGTTTGGGGCATAGTTGACCCATTTGTACTCAAAAATGTACAACAACTTTGTAGGTGGTAATGACTTCTGTCAAACTCTTTTATTTGTCACTTTGAACTATCAGCTTATAGAAGAACCACAAAGACTTCTTGTTGGTAGAAAGATGGCTTGAAGTTGCTGAATCATTACAAGCATCTTAATGCAGAAGCAACTAATCTTTTTATCCAGTGCTAGCTTTGGGCTCTGCTTTCCCTCAGGACCTGGATGTTGTAGAGGAACAAGAAAATTAGTGCTAAAAAGATTACTTGGCTGTATGTGAAACGATCCTCTCTGGTCCCCACATCTCAGAAGGCTGCTGCTTGCAATGCTGAAATGTTGCAGTATGGAAAATGTAGTTAAGATCTGGAGGAGCACCCAAGATGTCCACAAGGACACAGAGGGCACTTCCCGTTGCTTTACGTTTGCTAGAATACGTTGTGTGTACTCAAAACTGTGGGTAATTACACTTTGCAATGAAATCTATGAACATCTGTTCCTCTCCCTTTCCGTGCCAAGTCCCAACCTTTGGGAGTAATGTTGTCTCCACAACAGTCAGATAGTACATTTGCCCCCTAAACTAAGTAGAGGCTGCAAGGCAGGAGAAGAAATCTCCCGGGAAAAGGATTTTTCTTTTAAAACATCCAGCAACAGCCACGCAGGGAAGGGAAGAGGGGTGCAGATGTGGTGGCAAGAGCAGGGAAAGCACTGTGGTGCCCACACTGAGCAATGCCCAGTCCTGCCATGACCTGTTGAGCGGGAGCAAGCCTGGTGCCGTGCTATTCCCACATCCCTGGCTGCCTCTCAGCTGCAGCTGCCGCCCCCACTGCCGTCCAGCACAGTGAAGAGCCGTATCTGGGATCTTACAGAGAGCAGCAGCTCAGCCCTGGGCAGGAGCTGGATGTTGGGGGCAGGGCTCTGAAAGGAGTACCAGCAAAAGTTCTCCAGAGGAACGAGCCAACCAAACATCCTCCTGTTTGTTTGGCAGAACCTCACCTGCACAGCCAGTTGAACTGTGTTGAGTGATGGATGGAATTCATAGATTAACAACTTCATTGGAATTGGGTGTATACCTGGCCATGGGGTACATAACTGAGTGTCTCAATGAACAACAAAAAAGTTTTCCATGCCTCCTGTTTCAGCAGAAGTTTGAAAGTCTGGTGGAATCCTCTGCTATAAATACTTATCTTCTAGATCCCTTTTCCTCCCCCATTGGGAAAACTCTTGTGGGATGGAAGAGGTCCCGTAGTAACTGCAGCTTTTCTTCTCTTAGCAATCACAGCAGCACAGTAATGATGGTGAGCATGTTGCAAGGAAGAAGAATGTACTCCATCTAGGCTGGACTTGCAAAGAGTAAATTGGAGTGAAAATAGATTTCATCTTTCCATAGTTCAATGGCAAAAGTAAATCACCCATCATTTGCCTTCCATCTCCCAGATGCATTAAAATGTGGGAAATGCTCAATCTCCAAACTCTTCATTTCTTGACAAGCTTTATTCACTCTCTTTTCTCTGCTGTTTTTATTAATTTATTCTTTAAGGCAGTTCCTGCTGTGCCAACTCCTTTTACTGCACAGTGCAAGATGTTGATGGGTCTTGCACAAGGAACACTGGATCCTGAACTCAGGGCTTGATGGATATTCTCCAGCTCCTCCATGTTTCTTTCCTGTCTTCTGCTTTGGACTTTTGCAATATCCTTTGAAAGAGGACAGCAGAAACAAAAAGTCAAGTGTTTGAAGAGTTACCCATCTTTTCTGTGCCTTTTGTTCCACATTATAAAGTCCCAACTTTATACAGATCCCAGAACCTGTAAAAGACTTGGAATGCTGATGGTTATTGATAGAACAGGATGTTCAGGGTAAGGGAAGTCCCTTAGATGCATTTGAGGATGGCTTGCAAGTTGGACCTTAGGGTTAAACAATTTTAGAGACACCTCCTTTGAAGGCCATGACCTTGTCCTTTCAATTTCAGGCTTCAGCTTTATTGCTCTCCCAAGGAACTCAGGCAGTTAATTAACTCATAACTCGCTAGTTCTTGACATATTAAGCAGCAAATTTGATTCTAATTAACAGCTTTTATTAACCTGGGTTCCCCCTTCCCTCCTCCCTTTCACTCTAGAGAGTCCTCAAGCCGTTACAGGTTTTAAAGTGATTTCTAATTTTTTAAATTTTTTTTTTAAATCATGAGCGTGTGCAGATGTTGGAATGTGCGGATCAGTGGGAAGGATGTGCGTCTGTCAGAAGAACAGTTGGGAAGCAGATATGGTCACCTGAAGGAAAGTGAGGGGTTGGATTGTGAATGGAGCTGGTGACTGGCCACAGAGTTGGCTTGACACTGAAGAGGAAACCATGAAGGGCAGGCTTTCCTCAGCTCTGAACAATTGCTTCCCAGCTGACAGTAGACAGGCTCCACCTCAGTGATCCACCCAGGTGTGCAACCTGGCGTGAAAAGTGAGAAGGGGCATTGCTGGAGCTCTTGGCCAAATTGGACGACAGCTCTTCTGCTCCTCTGGAGCCTGCCAGCACTCTGCTGCCGGAAAGATCTGCATGGAAATCACTCCACAGGGATCCGAGGGAACTGAGACAATTGGGTTTGGAAAAGTATCCGTAGTTATCCTATCCATATCCCAAAGAGGATGTGCTTCCAGCCAAGGCTGATGAAGCGCACAGCTCCCTGGGGAGCCTTCCTCCGCAGTGCGGAGCTGCCCGGATCTGAGCAGTGGATGGGATGGGATGGATGAGGGGCTGAGAACAGCTGAGGAAGCGCCTCTTCTTCACCACTGAGATTCTCTTTGCTGCTGTACTTGTTTCGTGTTGGTCAGCAGATGCAGCAGCTTGTTGGCAAGCACAGAGCCAGAAAATCCAGGGATCCCCCAACTGTCATCCAGCTCTGCCACTGACTGCCTCACTCTGTCTCGTTCCCCATCTGTGACTTGGGAGCAGTAATGACTCTGCTAGTTTGTCCAGGTGTTCCAGTTCTGGTGTGCAAGTTCCTATTGAAGTGTTAATTTTTATAGCTCGCAAGGGAGAGGGAGGTTTTTCAGCCTTGTTCAAATGTAAGGGAGATGGTTTATTTTCAGATTTCAAAACACACTGTGGTGTAACCCTGCCTGAGAAACTACTGTGGTATCTTTATAAAAGATGTTTTTCATAAGCTTTGGTAAATATGTTTCACCACTATTACTCTGAACGTATCTAATCCAGTTTTGGACTTTTTGAACTCTTGATCTGAGAGGGAGCCTGTGACAGTGAGTTCCAGAGGTCAATGCAGACCTTGAGAAAAGAGGGTTTTTTATATCTATATAAAATTGCTATTCAATTCTCTTGGGTATCATTTCCCTTGCATCTTGCGAGAAAAGAGTAAATATCTTCATTATTCTGTGCTTTCTCAGGTCTCTCCTTAACTGCTAAACAGCTGTGTTTTTATATTTTCTGTAACTAAAGCAAGTGAGCCTCTCCCAAGACAACTCACAGCGAAGATGAAGCATTTCAGTGTTCCTAAGAGGCAAACCAGCCAAGGTCAGCACAATGACCCCCAAACCAATCGTGTCATATGCAGTCTCACCACATCTTAGCTCACTCTCCTATGCAAATAGCTGAAGAATATGTTGGACAAAACCGGTCCTCAGGGAACAGCCAGTATAATCTTTTGCTGTGTTGAATATTGATCGCGTGTTATACCTCCTTTTTTAACTTCGTTCAGTTAATTTCTTGATTTGTAATAGCACTTTATCCCCTGCTCCATTGCTCAGACAGTTTTCTTGTAGCTTTCTTGGCAGAACTTTGTCGAGGCTTTGAAAATTCAAATAATTAAACCTAATCCTTAGGGATTCTTTTTCTTTCCCCTTAAGAATTTTAGGGAATTCTACTAGATAGAAAGGGAATGGTTTTATGTATTTATTTATTTATTAGCATTGTTTTTGCCTGGGTGTTTATTGTTTCTTGTTTATTTTTATTTGGTACAGAAATAAGTTTTAAGGCCTTGTATTCTCTGGATCATTCCTGAAAACCTTCTGGAGTCAGCCTACAATGTTGCTTCTTGCTTGCCTGCTGGTATACACATCCAATTTTAAGGCTAATTTATTTTTTAACGACTTCAATGCTTTTAGGTCCTCAAATATTATCCTGCCATGATGATTCATGATCCTCTGAGGATAAGAGATGTGGGATGGGAGCTTGCAGATGATTTTGTGAATTGAACAAAGTTACCAAGTTACAGGAGACCTGCATGGTGAAATGACACCCAGGATGGCTTTGACAGCAAGGAGGTAAATATGTGTCCCCATTACAGAGGACCTGTAGAATCCATCTCCTCTCTGGAGGGAAGACTGAACTCCCTTCAGCATGTCCCTTTGCTGACTTCAAAAAGGAGGATGAAACTAGCTTCATTTTCATGTTTCTGTTTATTATGTTGCCAAGATTTAGTTTGAGTAGAGTCAGACCAGAGGTCTTTTTTATTTGGGCTGCATAGAAAATCAGGTGTGATCCTTTCATTATGGCTCTGTGATGCTCATGAAGAGCAGTGATGGATAGTTGTCTTTGTCTCTTCTGCCAAGAAGAATAAGAAAAATAAGGCTTCCCTTTTGCAACCCTAACAATTCCCAGTCCATGCATTAAGCAGCAGGCAAGACTAGGAAGGAAGTTTACCTCAAGGGGTTCCCTCCAGATCTGACAGACCAGCTAGGAAGAAACTCATTAGAGATACTTTGGTGAGTGGGTGTAGTGAGCACACAACTCCCAGGATGTGTTTTTAAAGGGTCTGTCTGAGGTTAATGCTGCACTAGATCTCCTCTTTTGTGCTAAATTAAACTAATATTTAAACAGTCTTCTTATTAATTTCTCTGTTAATTCCAGTGTTTATCATCTACCAGTGACGTGTCTAAATCTCTGTGTGTTTTACTCTTGGAGTTTCCCTGGGGCAGGGGCTGGCAATGGCCTATGCCATCATGTGTCTCAACATAACCTCAGTGCATGTTGTTGAATGCTAGAGATAAACATAAGGATTAAACTGTAGAGAGGTCAAACAGAATAAATAATCCTCTGTTCCCCCTTCTCTTATCCTCAGTTCCTTTCTTGAGCCACTTGAAGTGAGGTTGCCTTCCCCTGTTGAGAGTTTAGGTGATCCTGCCCTATTTGGATTGCCGTCTGGTTTTCCAAGCTGTCTCATTTTGTTGTCACCTCTGTGTTTCCCATTTCTTCAGGACCTGTTTGCTGCTCCATCTCCCTTCCCCCAAGGTCACAGTTCTACGAAGTTTAGAAGCAGCTGCATTACTCCAGCATCTGAAGAGTATTTTAAATGGAACTGCACTTAACAGTGATGCTGCCAGCACTCATTTTGATCCCTGCATCCATGGACATTTTGTTATTTTCAGGGTGTTCTGTTCATGACTTTAATTTAAAATAAGCAGTTGTAGGGCAGGAGGGGATGTCTCTTTCCACTGCACTGCTTGGGGTAGAAGATATGCCTTTAAAGTGCAAGTATGCAGGACTATAATGTTTTATTCTTTTAAGGTACCATGTTAGCTTCCAAAGTTAGGTAATTTCTAAGAGCTTGTGATATTTTTTTTATGAACAGCTTTAAATAGAAGTCATTAGACACTGTTGTTCAAACTTAATTAACTGTTCTCCTTACTGAATTACAGCATAGCAAAGAGTGACGGCACTGTAGGATGGAGAAACATCTTACTAGATTTAAAAAAAAAAAAAAAAAACTAGATTTAACACTTAATTAGAACACAGGACCTTTGGCAGCTCAGGTATCAGGCTGTCTTCTGGGACAT
This sequence comes from Cephalopterus ornatus, assembly GCA_013396775.1. NCBI lineage: Eukaryota > Metazoa > Chordata > Aves > Passeriformes > Cotingidae > Cephalopterus > Cephalopterus ornatus. The sequence goes on from VZRE01005067.1 coordinate 109,770, forward strand.
CAGGCTTTGGGGAGTGATATCTCACTTCCCAGATCACTGCAGTTAAACATGGTTGGAGCACATGCCCTTGCTTCGTTCACAGAGCTGGTTTGCTGTACCCCCATCAGAGGAAAAATGTAATTGCAACATGGGAAACCAGTTTTTTTCATGCTTAATCAGGCAGGTATTGAATAAAAGGCAGTGGTCAGGGTTTCACCCTGTGCAGGCTGTGGTCACTGGAGAGCCCTTGCTGTGGTTGTCAGTACATGTTACCGGTGTCCTGTCCCATCACCACCAGCAAGGGAAGGCAGCACAGATCCTGTTCTCAGCCTCGGAGGGAGAGGTCTTTCCTGTGACTGAGCAGAGGGTCTCAGTTGTGTCTGCACAAGGAGGTGGTTTAAAACCTTGTGTGTATTTAACAGGAGCAGCAGGCAGTGTTGATGTCTTTCTAGAGTATAGTTATGTTGAAGGGGAATAGTTAAATATTATAATTTCACAGAATCACAGAATCCCTGCCATGAGCAGGGACACCTCCACTAGACCAGATTGCTCCAAGCTTCATCCAACCTGGCCTTGAACACTTGCAGGGATGGGACCTCCACAGCTTTTCTGGGCAACCTGTGCCAGGGCCTCACCACCCTCAAGGGAAGGATTTCTTCCTTATATCTGATTAGGTATAAAGGTCTTGGAGAAAATAACATGATTAGAAGATGGATTTAGAGGGTGTTGACCTACACAGTTACACAGAACTGGGTTTTAGGCAAAACGAAGTTGCCTGGAAGCCTTTTCAGGATGAAATCAGGCGTACACTCTATTTGACTTTTGATATTTAGAACAAAAGTTCTGGAAGCAGTTAAGCCTTCCCATCACATTCAAAAGGCTGGCGAGGTTTTGACAATGCCTCGCAGTACTGTGAGGTCTCACTGAAGTGTGAAGGTGCAGCTTGGGGAGACTGTATGACCAGGTCCCATTGGGAAAAGGTCTTCTTTTAAAGAGCTTCGAGAGATGTCTGCTGTGCATCCATCCCGCTGAGAGACTGAAGGAGACACAGCAGGGTGAACACCTCTGCAAAAGACAGGATTCATTGAGCTGTATGAAAGTAGCGTCTGCCATTAGTAGTGCCAGCAAACACTTGCTTCTGCCATGTGCTGGATCCATCTCTCCTTCATCCTGTGCCTTTGTCTGACCATCACAAACCAATTTGGTTTCTTTAACTTGGCTTTGGAGCCAGAGCAAGAGCTTACTATAGCTCTTTGGAGTAATTTTTACCTCTATTCCAGCTGACTAGATTAGTCTGGAGATAATGCTAGGAGTGAATAAGAGCTTCAGCTCCAAGGGAGCTGGAACATAATTACACTAGATGAAGGGTACTCTCCGCAGCTCCTCCAAGAGAGCTGAGATTAGACTGTAATCATTGTTTGTAAGCAGACAGGAATAAGGGGTAATCAACCAGGCAGCCCTTGCACGTTATTCCAGGAATTAATATTACCTTCCTGAAGTAGCTCATCAATTCACACTTACATGAAACTGCAGAAATCAACAGGTCTTGTCTTCCCATCATGGGAGCTGCCGAGTGGGGCTGGGCCCTGTGGGGCACCAGCTTGGGGTCCTGTGGGTCAGGCCGGCGTGTGCAGAGGAGCTGGCGTGGCCGTGCAAGAAGGGAAGGACTGCGGGTCTCAGCTCTGCAGGGAGACAGGCTGCTCCAGCCCCTGGGTGTCTACAGAGAGACTGGGTAATGCAGGACCAGGAGAGCTTGGGAGCTGCTGCCCGTGGAGAGTCAGCCGGGTGCGCTGTGCCGAGGAGCGGAAGGCGTTGCTTTTTTCTTCAGCAGTCTTCTTTAGCCCGCAGAGCTGCGGCGGCAGGGAGGGCCGGCACTGGGAAGGAGTGGGGAAGTTGGGTTTTGAAGAGAATCTTTGCAAGTGTGCTTGGTGCTGCTTGAATCCGGCCCTAATTACAAAGCCTGCGGGTCCCAGCGAGCACAGTGAGAACATCGTGTACAGACACAAAGCTAACACTAGGCAGCGAAAGTCTTGACATCCCTCTGATGCGAAACGAGAAGAGAGGGAATAAAAGAGCTTGCAAATCCAGACAGAAATCATTAGGAGAGTGAGTCCACGGACCATGAAGGGTCATTTGAGTTTCAAAAAAAAAACGTATTGCTTCCTCCAGAACTTGCTATTGCAAACCAGGTGGTAGGACCGTTCTAGTATGAAGCCTGCCCTGTTTCCCTCCCTTCAGCAATTCTCACTGCCAAGCCCTTTGCTTCCATCAGTTTTGGAATAAATCACCAACCAACCTAATGATTATCTCTTGCAGTGTTTTACATACATTAGTTATGTGCTTGGGCTTTTTAATGATGCTGCTGCTCTGACAGCTCACTAAATATGACACAGCTTTATGGGTGTCATTGCTAATACTTTAGCAGTCAAAGGTTAGCTGCTATTATTAACCACATTAGTACTGGCTCTTGGAGGAAAAATAAGTGGCGATAGATGCTTTCTCTGGAAAGCTCACAGTCTAAAAGCAAAACCCAAAGGAATATCGAAGGAAGGAACAGCTCATGAACAAATGGACTAGTGGTGATTGGCACAGTGTCATGAGTTTACACTTGTGGCTGTTGGTTCATTTGGTTTGTTAATTGGAGTAGAGGTAGGTCAAAGGGCACAGCAGGAACCTGGCAGCCAGCAAGAGGAAGAGGGACAGAGCCAGCGCATCACCTGCCTGTCTTGATCCACTGCCAGAGTTCTGTAGCTCTCTCTGCAGGAGGATGTCTGGAAAAATTTGGAAGAAGAATGTGTTAATGTCTGCATGGATTGCTCCCAAAAGTCTCTTCCAGGCGCTTCTCTAGCATGGGGAAAAGCATGGGAGGACTCATGGGTGAGACTGTCCTCTGGGCTTCAAAGCTGCAAACCTTCCTTGGCAGCCTAAGGTGTGTGTGTGGCTGCTGAGGTGCACCTGCATTAGGGGAGGGCCATGCAATGGACAGATGAGTGGTAAAGAGAAATGAGTGAATTGGACACCTGGAAAGGTGGGCGAGGAGAGAGAGGAGCCACTGGAAAAGGGTTTTGATGCTAATGGGTAAAATGAGCTAAGCTGAGGATGCGCAGCCATGAATTCACACGACACGGGCATAATTATTGTAGCCCAGATCAGAGAGGAGGAGCTGTCTAAACTCATTTCTTTTTGCTGCATTTCTCATTTAGATATGTTTCTTTATCTAATGGATCTTCGTGCAGTCGAGCCTGGGAATGAGAGTAGCCCTGTTTGCTGTGGTGGAGTGGCGAATAGAGCAGAGAGGTGGAGTTTGCTGATGAATATCAGCTTCTAGAAATGAATTGTTTTTCTTGCTCCTGCTGCTGCTTTGCTGAGGGACTGGGGCATAGATCTCATTTTAGAAATCTCATGGTGTGACTCTCATGTTTCTTAGAAAGGACGGTAGGGAGAATAAATCTGTGGGATGAAGGGGGATGATGTCTGTGGGTGATGCTTTTGTCCTGTGCTTGACACCAGCCCCGTCACACTGAGGTGTTCTGCCTCAGCTACCTGGAGGTCGGTGTCAGTGCCTCCTCTGATGGACTATTAATACTTCCCAAAGCCCAGGTAGCCTATCTAATAAAAGTCATAAGTGCCTTGGTACCTTGCCACATGACTGGAAGATTTATTGCTACAAGCAGCAGAAAGGCATCTGGGGAAGTAGAGGGGTCGGTTGCTTAAAGAAATTTTAATATCTCAAGTCCCAACATTCCAGTTCATCTTTACCAAAGGAGTTATCAAATTAGAAGGTCCAGTGGGAACAGAGAGAACATGTTATCAACACTGTTATAGTGAAGGATGTGCCAGCACTTTTCATGAAAACCTTCTGTTTTCAAATGACTATAAATAGTTGGTTAAATGCACATAAATAGATCCTACCTGGGGGTAAATACTTGACTTTGAAGTGAGCAGACGGCTGCTTCTCACTTTTAACCTACATAAAATGAGGGACAGCAGTATTGCCAAATATGAGTGTGGAAAATTGTAAATGCAATGTAAAAATAACAATATGCTTTGAGATAATTTTATTTGCCATCTGGTTTTGAGCTGTCGGTTATACTTGCATCATGTTTTCTCTGCAACTGTGAAGTTTCTTTATTTTGAAACAAAAACAAAGATTGCCATCTAGTACCTTGGCTTCAGGATATGGAAATTGAAGAAAAGTTTTTAATCAAATCTAGTCTTGCAAAGCTTGTCAGAAAGGGAAGAATGCTGGCAATGCTGAGGCATTTAGAGAAGTTTATTAATCTCTTTTAGTTTTATGTAAAAGCAGATTAACCAAACAGACTTAATGAATGCACAAGACATCTCCGTGCATTCACAATGAACGTTTGCAGGTAGGCACTTGGAAATTAGAAAGCATTAAGTTAAGACACGTATTTTCCCTCTGCAATTATACCCTAAAGAATAAACTTTCTACACCCTTATAGACAATTGCTACACTCCTATAGCCACATGTAGCCTAAATAATCTGTGGGTTTGTGATTAAAGCTCTTTTAATATTTATTTTCCTAGGGGATTGAATATTTAATATTTTTGTCTCTGCCTTGTTTTTACGGAAAAAAGAGAAAAAAAGGCAAACAGAAGCTGATGTGTACAAAACTGTAGCCATTGTGAACTGGAAGAAAGACCAAAGCCCCTTTTTTTTTTTTTTTTTTTTTGCTTCAACTTGTGGACATTCAGTTCGAGTAGAAGTAGGTTTGTGCAGTTTTTGGAGAGCTGAAGCAGCTGTATGAACCATTTTAACATGGTTGCCTTGCTGTATAAAAATGTATGAAGTGCTGGTCATATTTCCAGCTAGAGATAGATGTGGCACTTGGGGACATGGTTCAGTGGTAGACTTGGCAATTCTGGGTTAATAGTTGGACTCAAATGATCCTGAAGGTCTTTTCCAACAAAAATAATTCTGTGATTCTGTGACTGAAGTGGGGTCCCGCCACAGAAGGAAGAGAGATGTTTAGAGCTGAACCTCTTGGAAATTGTTTCCCAAATGAGACAGTGGTTGTTCTTGAGCGGCCGCGGGGCATCGCTGTGCAGACTGAAGGCAGATGGAAGAAAATTGTCATTTCTCGTTGGGCTGAGTTATCCTGCTCCTCCAGTTTGCATTTAAACTAAACTTGGTCAAGAGGTGTTTCGAGGAGAGTTGATGGCACTTTTCCTGCTGGCACAAGGACAGCATCCACCTCCCCGGTGGATCCCAGCTCACTCAGCGATGACAGGCAGGGATTTTGGAGGGACTTGCAGACCATGGGGGCTTAAATTCTATTGTGCAAGAAGGCTGCAGATCTTGGCTGCAACCGAGACACAGATTTGGCAGGCTGCAGGCATGCTGGGGCCTGGAATGGGTATCTTTTCCCCTTCTCCCCAGCAATGCCAGGCAGCCAGAGCCCAGGCAGCTGATCTGTACACGGAGCTTGTGCCCACACAGTGACTGCTTTGGGTTATTCATCTACTCTAACAGGCTCTGCTGCCTCCTCCCACCCCAAGCTAATCACTTTGCAAAGCTTCCAAGGTACACCAACTTTGTGTGGCAGCTAACAAGCTTAGCTGATGAGTTCTGCCATCATCCTTCTCCAGAGCTAATCAGCTTACCAGTGCTCCAGAGCTAATGGGCCTGTGGGTCACAGCAGCACCGTGAACTGCTCACACACGCGTTTGCCACATCCATCTTTAATTGCATGGCTGGTGCTCTAATGGAGTTTCCTCCTGCATATGCTTCGCTTATTTTTGCAATGGTTATCACTTGTTATTTTGCAGCCAATTCTTTTTTCCTCAGACGCACAGTTCATTAAAGACTTATTTTCATGCCATGGTTGAGATTTCAAATATCAGCTGCTTCCCTAGTCATCCCAACCAGACTGGGTGGTGGCCAAAATTTATTTACAAAGGGAAAATTACACTTGGGGTAGCACATCTCACGAGCACCCTGTGCTTTTACCAGTGCATCCCTGAAATAGATCAGTTCCAGCAGGGAGAAGGATTGAGTGATGTCAGCTCTCAAAAGTCAGGATTTCACAAAGTTGAGAGTGGAGGAAAGTCACAGGCCTGATAGTTGCTGCAGTGGAGGTTCTGCAGCCGAAGAGCGACGCTGCCGGATTGTAGCCCCGTCATCCTCAAGTGCAGCAGCTGAGAGCTGCACCTGCGCCTGCATCCCTCCCCTAATTTGAAGTGGCTTTACAATCATTTTGCTAGAAAAGGTATTTTATCCTTTTCACTCACTGCGTGAAAGCAAGTGGAGAAAAGTGACTGACAAAGAAATGCTGATGGTACGTCTCAAAAATGCTGACTCTGCATTTGGCGAGCAGCCCAACGATAAAGGGAATTTTTTCCCCTTGTATTTTTCAGCTTTTGTAATGGCAGGGGATGGAAACAGGTAAGGAGTCTTCCTGAAACCTTGTGTAGCATGTCTCTGGCTTGGCAGTGTCCCAGCCTTTAGGTGCCCTGTGACAGGAAGGGCTGGATGATGAAGGTGACTGGTAAACACAGTTACACGTTTCCCCACTGTGCTCCATCTCCACATGCACAGCAGCACTTTGTGCGTGGCAGCAGGGACAGGACACCCATCCTGGTCCTCACCTGCCCTTAAAGCAGAGCAGAGGCAGAGTGGGCAGGACCTTGCCCAGGAGGAGTCACTCAGGGGGTTTCACTGGCTATGAGTGCACCGCAGGAGTTACCCTTGACTTAGGAAAACATAATGAAATGCTGCTCAGGGACTGCATTGTTAATAACATGATTAAAAGGAGGTTCCTCTTGACCATATCCCTTTCTCGAGAGCAAAATGGAAATGGCAGAAATATCATTTAGAAAGTGGGATGTTGTTGTCTGTTCTAATTTTCATTAAATGCTGTGCTTCTGCTGCACTACAGCCGTGGTTGCACAGGTTAATTAACACATGTTGAATGAAAATTGAAGTCCTTACATTGTATTTTTTCAGCTGGGTTCTCTCCTGTTCTCCTCCTCCAGAACAAAAAGCAGTGCTCTTTCTTTCTTTATTATAATAATCTGGGTATTTTATAGACATCTTTTATGAGCCTCTTGTTTTTTGTCCCTTCATAGTTTTTACAGAATTTCTGGGGGATTTATGAAAACCTCCTTCTTTGCTCTTCCTAGTGGTTTTCAGTACGCTCCTGGGCCTATCTTAAAAAAAGTGCACAATGTTTCAGATAAGCATAAACCACCAATTAGAAAAGTTGCATTATTGTGTAATCCAGACTGTTCCATATTTTGTCTTCACTACTTTTCAGTACTTTATCCAACAGTTTTGCTAACTCTTGGAAAGAGCACTACCAAAACAGAGGCCTCGTTACGCTCTGCCCTGAGCCACGTCAAATTATTTCTCTTACCATGTTTTAATGCCACAGAGGATTTGTACATGTGTTTAATAATTTTCCCTTGCTCATTTTGCTGGCACAGGGGCATGGTTTGCCAGTCCAAACGGATCAGCTCCTCTCCAAGCTGTTATTTAAAAAATAGGTTTGACAAAAAACAGTGTTTTGCCTTGCCCAGGGATCCTTTGGTTTCTGGGCAAATTGCACACACGTAGGAAGGGGTCCTTAACGATACCTGGCAAAATTAATTGGAAAAAAACCCCACTTCGTGGCACTTTTATTCAATTAAGATGGAGTTTCTGTGAAGGCTCAATGAACATTTTTGAGGAGGGGAGAGACAATGTCATGTTGCCCTTAGGATGCTGACCCAGCCTATGGAAGCATGGATTTGATGTTTCTTTTCTCTCTTAAAAATCTGACCCCATTTCTGTCTTCCCATAGGAATGTGCCAGAATTGGGGTGTCCCAGCTGGGGAATACGGGGAGTAACTGTTGCTCTTGCTGGCGCTGAGGTCTGGAAACCCAGATGTTCTTCTGAGTAGCGACCGAGAGAGGGGTCCTGACCACTCTCTTGGAGGAGATATATGGGGCTTGTTTCCTTTTGGTCCTGTGCATAAGAACTGTTGCATTTTGTATAAAACACCTCACTGAGACCAAAAAAAGTTGAGCAGCAGCTCTTTGGAAGGGTTTAGTTCAGAAGCAGGTTGGCCTGGCTGCCAAAGTGGGATGGCACAACACGACGTCCGTGGGGGAGTCTGTCTGTTCTGCACAGAGACACCGAGGAGGTGGGCTGGCTCTCAGCCACATCAACAGATTGCTCCTATTTTGCAGACTGAAGTCATGTCTGAAATAAATACATGCACTTGCTGTGCATCCTGCACAGAGCAGCGAAGGAGCTGAACAGAGACGAGCATTTCTGGCTGGAAATTCCTGATACTGTCGTGTACAGATGGATTTAAAGCTCTGGGACAAATATTCTCCTTCCATTAGAACATCGTTAGTGACTACAGCCTTTCATGTGCCTGTAGCTTTGGTGTGACTGTGCAATCACCATCAAGTGAGCATGTTCTAATAAATCCAGTCCTTTTGTTGGGATACTTCTGGGCTTACCATATGCCCATTTACTCATGTTTTGGGTCTTGCCATACCTTGGCGTCAGTATCAGATGTTCACAGGTGGTGAGAGAGAGAACAAAGGAGCACAGTTTCTATCCTGACTGTATTTCTCTCTCTGCTTCAGCTCTGAGCTGTTTGTTTAGAACTTGACACCTCCTCCATCAAAGATTCCATCTCACAGGCCTGGTAGTCACTGCTGCTGGTGTGGAGCACACCGGGAGGTGTTTGGTGGGCTTGACGTGGAGGGTCCCTGGTGCTCCTGTTCCTTTATCTGTGAAACCAGCAGTGAAAGGCTGGGGCTGGTGGTGCCTTGCACAGTGTGTGAGCGTAATTAAAAAGATCAACTATGCCAGTTTTCTGACTCCCCTCTGCTCATGTGAGGAACAATAGCGCTAAATGATGATTGTAATTCATTACAAATGCACCCTAATTAAATTACCCATCAGTGGCTGCAAGATTAATGATATCAACCCGGGTTAGAAAATTATTAAAGTTAGGCTTGTCACATTTTGCAGTTATTATATGCAAGTTCACGGGGGGAAGGGATGGGGCAGAGTGCGAGGTGTTATTAGGTGATGCCTCTGGAAGGCAGCTGGCCTGTGGCTAATGGTGTTTCTTCAGACTTTGCTGGTCCCAAACCCTCTGGAAGTATTTCTTAGGTCTGTCAGGGGGTGTCTGGGGCTGTACCTTTGTCAGGGAACATTGTTAATCTCTTTGTAAGATGGACAGAAGGGTCATGTAGGGAGTCCAGCACAGCAAGGGACTGAGCCTGGATCTCCCAAACTTAGGCTTAACTCTCAGAGTTTAGTTTGCTGAGTTTGCCTTTCTTCTTTTTTTATCTTTATTTCTTAAAAGTGCCTATAAAAATAGTAGGGAAAGAGCATGGATGACATAAGGAATAGTATCAAATACAGCAGAACATCTCCCCTTCCTTAGAGACGTTTTACATTGTAAATGGTTCTCAACAGCAAATATTTACAAGGGGAAAGACAACTCGACAATATAACCTTGCCTCCAGTGAGAGAATTGCAGAATTCAGGGCATTTTATAAAAAGAGACAAAACAAGGCACTGACTTACCTGATCATACAGCATTGGGAATGTTGCTGCCTCTGCACTACTGGAGGAGAAGCCTCTTGGAGGTGTTCCCAGGCTCAGGTGAGGGTGAGGATTGACAGGTGGGATGTGTTTAGGTGGATGAAGAGTCAAAAAAGGGTATGTTGGCCTAAGGACTGTCTCTGAACACCCTAGGACAGATCGGCTGTGCTTGGTACTGGTTCTGCCATTAGCTGGCAAATAAGCAAGGAGGAATTTTTTCAAAACAATTTCATTTTCCAAAATTGTACATCCTGTCCTTAAATGCCTTCGCTGATTGGATTGGTGGGGCCAGTCCAGAAATGGACATTGTTTACCAGTTGGAGCTGGACTCTTAATAGATCTTCTCAAACTGTTTGAGAAGCAGCTCTTGAATACTCCAAACAGAAATAAATTGAGCAGTGAGGTCAATGTGCCCTTTATATCCGTGGAACAGACCTCATTAAAACATTGTACACAACAGCTCGGGGCCGGAGCAGCAGAAACAAATGGAATTCCTGGAAGTGAGAATGAACCAGGGCTTGAATGAAATAGTCGCATGTGTCAGAGAGGAGGCAGCTTTGTCTTTGCATTGTGCCCTGGTGAGTTGTTCCCTTTGCCCGGATGTCCCTCTGCTGGGACAGGCTGGGGCTTATGAAACGCAGGAGGGTGCAGGAGCGGGTGCTGGTACAGCAGGTGCTGTGAGATGAGACAGCCCATCCTTTCCTGTTCCGTGCAGTCTCCAGCGCTGCTGTGGCAGGCAGATGGCACTTACTGGCTGTGCAGGCCTAATTAGTTCACATCGAAGTTACTGGAAGGCATTTCTCTGGGGAATGGGTGGTGGTTACCAAGAGGTTGAAACCCTGCTTGGAGAAGGGGAGATATTAATATTGAATGTAGTCATCTCCAGGTTTGCATGACCTTGCTTCTGTTGATAAAATGATGTATTTTCCAGGTTTTTTGCATATTCTCTTCAGCAGTGCTCAAAATATTGAAGTGATTTCCCTTGAAGAAGATAGGGACAAATAACCTCAAAAAGTTTTCCTCCATAAAATCGTCTGCCAAAACTGTCTCTCTCTACACCGGATTTGTAGCATGGAAGTTTTAGAGGCAGGGATAAATTTTTTATCTTTACTGTGAGGGTGGCAAGGCACTGGGACAGGTTCCCGGAGAAGTTGTGGATGCCCCATCCCTGGAAATGTTGAAGCCCAGATTGGACAGGGCTTGGAGCAACCTGGTCCAGTGGAAGGTGTCCCTGCCCATGGCAGGGGGGTTGTAACTAGATGATCTTTAACCCGAACCATTCTGTGATTATGCAATAAGCCAGCAGCAAGTACCTGTACCATGGGCATGAGTAGGTCCAAGAGGGAACAGAATAGGAATTGCTCTTCTCCAGACTTCCAGATTTTGCACACATTAGTGGAGGGATGATAGCCAGATGTTGGCTGTTGGATCAGACCCAACGTGGTCGATCAGTTCTGGGAAGGTGGAGGCATCACCTGCAGCACTCGGTGTCCTGGTCACGTCTCATCTCCTGTTGGAGAGTTCAGAGCTGCTTCCACAGTCCATCAACATGTGAATAAATATCTATCAAAGGAGAGCAGCCAGCTGGCTCAGCCATCAGAGGGGCCTCACCCACAAATTTTGGGTAATGCAGGTAGATTTAGCTATTATCAGAGTTTTGTGGCCTAGTTCTTTCTCTCTGGAGGGTTTTCTGACCTGGCTATATAGCCTTGAAGCTACATATTGCTCTGCTTGTTATTGCCTTACAAAGCTCAATGTGGTTTTCCTCTTTTCTTTTCTTGTCTTTTTTTTTTTTTTTCTCCAAGTGTTTAGACATGTTTTTATTTAGGACACAACTCTTTTTGTCTTTCTGGTTTTGCCTTTCCCAACCAACTCCTGCAGACAAGGCGGTTGGGGTTCAGGGAAATAGCTGACTCACATGGGCAGATGTCAAGATTTTCCTTTGTAATTGAGCCTATGGAAGGGGAATTTTCCTTTAGGCATTTGAGAGAGAGAGCTCTGCTGGCTCTGACAGTCACTAGGGAAGTGGCAGTGGGAAGGAGATGTCCTTTAAGTGAGGAGATGGGATGAAGCTGGGGAGTTTCAGTGGTGCTATAGATCAGTGGTTCAGATCCAGCCTGGGCAGATAGAGATGAGAAATTACATCCTGCCCTCTTGATCAGTGACCTATGTGAAATGAGTTTGGGTTTAATCCAGTTCTCTGCGGATAAGCTGTTTGCAGAAAGCAATCAACGCATCTGGCATGGACGGGCACCCTAACCAGCCACCTCAGCACAGGGCAGGGATGCAAAGATGTCCTGGAGACCAAGATGCAGTTACCCAAAGTCTGGGTCAGGGCTTTTGCTGTAATCTGCTACCTTGGTGCATCTTGCACCTTCTCCATGATTATCTCCACCTTATCAGCTTCCAAGCTTCTGACTGGTGCTTTGATGCACTCTCAAATTGGAGAGGACAAATGATAGAGGGTTTTGAACCCATGGTGTAATGAAGAGCTCACCTTTGGGGTGAAATGAAGCGTAGGGTTAACAGGGATTGTGTCTCTTGAGGTCATGTCCCCATATCTCCCTGTTCCTGCCCCCCTGCGCTCCACCAGAATGGCTCTGGGACCAACTCATCTTGGTCTCCTTTCTCAAAAGCAAAGGAACCTGAGGCAGAGCAGAATCTCCTTCGCCTGGAGCTCTTTCACTGACCTCTGCTCAGCCAGGGATCCACAACCTCACGAGGATGTTACCGCCTCTCTCAAACATTGCAGCCTTGAGCAGGAGATGTTCAGTGGCCCCCAAGAGCTGAGAAGTACCTTGTGAGGATTCAGTCTCTCCAGTGTGGAGATGTTTCTTTTAGAATAAATAAATGCCTCTCTGATTCAAGTGATGCATATTCCAGGCTGATTAGTAATCTGAGATAACAGCAACACATGGCACTGGCTGGCTGTTTCCAGAGACTGATCCCTCCAGGACAGAGCTAAAGAGCAGCATCGGAGGAACCAAGGAGCAGGTGAGTGTGCGGATGGTGCACCCTCCCCCTCTCCATGCCTGTAGTCCTGCCAGCTCATGGGTAGTGTCCTGGTTCCATAGCCTGTGATCAGAGTGGTTGGCAAACGGGTCCCAAGTTCAGCCTGATTAGTCCCGTTCAATCAACGAGGCCAAGGCAAAGTTGCTCTATGTCTCATCCCATATGGTGGCTCCTGCTGTCACTGCTCTTGTGGGAAAAGCTCTGAGCAGACTCCTGGTCTCAAATCCAGCCCCTGTTTTTCCCTCACTAAATAAAAGAGACTGCTGGAAATACCAGTGTTTCTGTCAGGTGCATGGTTGCACCCAAGCGGTGATGTTTGACTCACAATACTGCTGATAGGTGGGAACTGGCGCTGCTTAGTCCCAGTGGTTACTCCCTTGTCACTTGGCATGGAAAAGGTCGCAGTGGGAACTGCTCCAACACCCTCCATATGTCCAGGGACCAGGCCCTGCCTTGGATTTGTGAGTAGAAAGGTGAAATAGATTGATGAAAATTAATTCTGAACAGATTCCTGAACTACCGTTCAGTGGCTGAGGAAGAAATGGAGAAACTAAACTAAACTCAGGCAATTTGCATAACTCCAACTTGTTCTGCCTGTTTTCAGTTGGAAACTGTCACTTGGAGTTAATCCTTTCTAATGTAGATTCCTACACTTTTCTCAGCCACGGCAACAGGTTGAGGAACTTGCTTTGTAAAATTGTACTATGTAGGGTGCCATCAACAGAACTGGCTCCCAGGAAAGTTCAGAAGAGTGCCTGGAGTTGGTCTATCCCGTCCCAAGTGCATGTGGGGAGAGGGAATGCAAAATTGGATGTGCTCTAGATTCAGGACTTGTGTAATGACTGGCTGTGATCCACGTGGGTGATGCACGCAAAGCTTCTGGATGTCATCCCTGTAACACCTTTCATCCCAAGCATGTCCTGAACATCTCCCTAATTTAGCCAGCCCTGGGAGCATGTGCCGACCTCACAATCTTCATCATTTTTGAGTTGTTCTCTTCAGCTCCTCACACTGGGTATCTCCTCATCTGCTCCTATTGTGCTCTGGCATGTCATAGGGAAGAAGGTCTTCTGATGATGCTCAAATGCTCCAATTAATCACCTGTGGCAGTTTTTTGCCTCTTATTAGTTTGGAAATTCAGAAAAATGCCAAGGGGATGGCACAATGTGTTGAAGTGGAGCATGTCTGAAGAAGAGCTGGCTCAACCATAGCTGGTTTTGTTTGTCTTCACAGTTTTTACCACACGTTCTTTGTGATCACATAACTGAGATCTGAGTAGATACAATTTCTGGGTTTTTCCCTCCTATTTTGATTCTGGGCTTATTAGCCCTGACAGTTATTTATTTGTCCTTAGTTGTAGGCTGAGGCAGCTTTATGGATAATGTGGGAAGCACGTCTTTTCTAATTAGACCACAGTCTGTTGTCTGTCTGCCTCATGGGCAGGACGCAGCATGCTGTTTTGCTGAATTTATAATAGCAGGAAGCCCTGGATGCAGGAGGGTCATGCTGGACTTTTTTTTCTGAGAGGTTTTAGAGCAACAACTCACAACATCAGTGTTCCTGAGACTAAGCGGGAAACAAAACCTATGGAATGTATTCTCCTCTTATTTCCCACAGTGAACTATTTAAATTATATTGGGGCACGATGAGGTACAATAGGAACTGAGAGCAACCTGCCATGCCCAGCCGGACCCCAAGCTGGCTTTGCAGGAACTTATTCCAACTTATTTCCTGTGTCTCCTAGCAAGGTGCCAGCACTTGTGCAGCATCCCAGCTCTGCTAGGAGTTGTTCTCAGAAGTATTGCAGCAACTAATGAGGAAAGAACATTGGCTTCATGGAAGCTCACACCTTTTCTTTTCCCAGCATGATCACCTGTAGAATGTGCGTTATGTCACCATTATGAGACCAGTAGCTTTATATAGTGTCCTATCTTGTATAAAAAGTGAAAGCTGCTGTGTCTTGCTCTTTGAATTCCACAGCCCGTGGCAGGGGGGCTGGAACTAGATGATCTTTAAGGTCCCTTGCAACCCAAACCATTCCAGGATTCTATGAATAATTTTCTTGCATCTTTCTTGACAGCAGCAGACAAACTTTTGCAGAGCAGCTCCAGGTTCTCTGCAGGCAATGAGGGAGTGAAGTTTGTTCTGATGGCACCAGGGAAACTGGGATGGAGAGACAGCTGTCAGAAGCATATTGCCAGTCTTCCTCCTCTGATTTTGACTCAGGACAGAGGGCTCGGCAGAGCGCTCATCCCTGCATTTTTCATTTGCCCCTGATTTCAGCAAAGTGGACAGTAACAAGTCGTGTTCATTACCAAACCTTGCAATTCAAGATAACTCTTTAAATAGCAACTTTCCTCATTCTTCAGTCGCTGGCTCAATGCCCAGGGAAAATAGTGGGTTGAGAATATGAAGCAACAACTTTTCTTTTTCCTATAATAGTGCTTTCAAACTATATGTCTGTTTAGAAACATTAATCATTGTAACTATGGGCTAAAAATCTCCTGCCTGTCTTTAATCTTACCTGTGCAATGAGATGGCAAGAGTGAGCTGTTGCATCCTACGGATGATTAAGAAGGGCCAAACTTCAAGTAGTTGACTATATCTCTTTCTCAGTTTGGTTTTCTGTCAGCTTAAATTAGAGGTGGCTTTACCCATTCTGTTGCAAACTCTCCTTGTCCTGTGATCTTTTCGGCTGTTGCAAACTATGCAGGGCTGGGCTGGGTTAGCCCTGCTTTGGAAAACCTGCAGTAAAGGTTTATCAGAAGGTTTTGCAGTAAAAAAACACCCCTGTCTGAGGCAGCCATGGGCTGCTGTTAAGAGGTGTTGGCATTGCCTAAGGTCGGCCCTGCAGAAGAGATACAGAACTGCTTGTAGATTTTGTTGTCTTCTGGTATTTTTATGAGAGTCAGGGTAATTCTTGAGAAATATTGGTGTAATTTCAATGTAATTACCAAATGTAGTTGGTATTTATATCTCCTTTCCAACTCGTTCTAGCAATGGTAGGTGGTGTTAAATAGGGACTGCATGATTAGTAGCGTTAAGTGATACTTCAAAGTGTTTTCCAGACAATAACTAACTAATCCAGTTTGGTGCTTATGAGGGGAAAGAGATCCCAGGGTATCATTTTGTAGCCCTTTAAGTTTGTAAATCCCTCCAGAATGTTTGAGGGGCAAAAGAAATCCCACACACGTGAAACACATGTTATAAAATGGTACGAGATGCCAGCCAACCTTCCTACGTGGCTTGGATGTCTCTTGTATGTGTTCCTACCACAGCTGCCTCCCGTGAGCCAGATGTTCTCGTTAGGGGTGAGGAGAGGAGTGTGGGCAGGCAGGGGTGGAGGCTTCTCCTGCAGTGCAGACGGTGGACCAGGCAGCTCGGGGGCCGTTCCTCGGAGCAGACGGTGGAAGGCCACGGCGTGCAGTGGATTTCCTGGGGCACTGAGGAGCACCTGGTCTTGACTTCACAAAGAGGGTTACATGGATGGCTGGGCTAACACAAACGGTTTTGACTCGTGCAGTGACTTGCTCCTGGATGAGCATTCACACAGACTGGGTATGTGGGAGGTTAAATCCTTGGCCGTGGGTTGTATTTGTGTGTTCTTCGGTGCAGTTGGGGACTCGCCCAAATTCTTAGCAAAGGGACAGTAGGGCTGAGCAGCATGTGTTGTCTTCATTTGTCTTGGACTGCTCTTTATGTCCATTTCTGCACTATCTGCTTCCACCTCCATTCCCTTTGAAACCTGTATTACTATTAGTGAAAGTTTCTGAGGAGCAGGAGTAAATGCAGGATCAGGTGTCAGCCCTTGTGGAAGGAGCAGCTCATGGCTGCTCTGTATCTCCTCATCTTCTGATAGCCCAGGAGTGGCTTCCTTTGGCTTTTCTTTCTTGCTTCCTTGTTAGTAAAGGAATTAAACACAGCAGGTTATTGTCCTTTACTGCTGACTCCATTTAAACAACCTGCTGGTGCTGTAGAGAGACACAAGCACTCTGTCCCTCTCCCATCTCCTCCTCCAAGTGCTTTTATCTGTCAGTAAGCTTGGGATAAAACCCCAACAGTAAGTGACAGCCACCAAGCCATTGCAGAAAGTCCAAGGTTGGAAAGGAAACACACTGATTAAAGAAAATGGATTTTAGAGAAGCAGAGGGGAGGGCAGAGTGAGCATGTAGAGGAGAAAGAGAACTGAAAGCCGGTGGCAGGAGCTGGGCAGAATAGCCGGGGTGAATAAACAACCAGTCAGCGTGTTCCACCAGCATGTCTGATTTGTTCCTCTCTTCTGAATGGTTTAGCTGAGACCCGCAATTTGAAAATAAACTTTCCTTTTGTTTTTTAAACAGTTCAGTGCCCGGGAGAGCATCAAATAGCTCTGCTTTCAAATCAAAAGGAGACTGCAGTGGTTGTGTTGTCATTGTACCTGTTCCGCTGCTGTGGTCTTTGGGAGGAGGAGGCGTCTTTGGGGAGCGGGTCCAGCCAGGCTCGTTGCTATGGCAGTGCCTCTGCTGATGCCTGCTCTCTGCCTGTAATTGCTATTCAGCAGCTGTTTCCAGTGGTTGTCTGGAGGAACTTGCACAAGTTATGGACGTGAAAATCCCTCCCTGTATGTTGGCCTTCGCTGGAACTGAGCTGTGACAAGAGAGCTGCATTAGCTCCTAAACTCACCAGTAATTAGGTTGGTTTGAGTGGCGCTTACTGAAAGTTAAGGCTTTGGGGCTGGGAAAGGAGAGTGGAGGGAGGAGGAAGTGGCAACTTTAAAATCAATATTGCAAATGTGATGCAAAAGAGTGTAATTAGCATGTTTTGCAGGGCCTATTAATTCCTCTGAAATGCTGTTTATTAGGCAGAAGAACTTGGGAGCCCATCAGTGGATTAAACAGGTTCTGTAATGAAATGTAAATGGTGTAATTGGGCTTGTTCTGAAAGTATTTATTCTTCACCTGTGACCCGCTTGATTGCGGTTTGACAACACGAAGGAGTGTGCATCTCTTCGTTAATGACAGCTAATTCCCTGGAGCTAATGGAGTGGGACGCCCAGGCACATGGCGCTGGAAACGCCAGGTCGTGCCTGGAGCTCCGCAGTGATTGGCACCAATCCGAGCACAATGTAACTTTAATTACAGTAATTCCAAATCTAAAGCAAGCATTTAGCTGCTGGAGAGAGGCTCTTAATTTTGCAAATAGATGCCATATAACGGGCTGACCTTTTATTAGACAAATATTGGGATGGGTGGGAATGCTGTCCTCCAAGATATAGGTAACGTTATTGGCTCCCATTAGCTCAGTGAAAATCACAGAGACGCTTTCTCCCTACCAGGTTAACCATATGGATTTCCTTCAACAAGCAACATAGTGGAGCCAGGAGGGAAATGTGGTGCTATGTGTTATTGAAATGCAGTCTTTGCATCAAGGCATAAAAATCTTCTGCTGCTCTTCTGCCTTCTGTGTGTGCTTTTGTCAGTGTAGACCACTGGGATTTTTGTTGTTGTTTTCCCTTTCTACAAATCCTCTTCATTCAAACTGTGCAGTGCTAAATATCTCCAGGCACACACAGGGAAGGTCACGCAGCTCTCTTGGAGCAAGAGAGCTAAACATTCAGTTATGCCTGGCATTGTGGTATCCTGAATTAAGTGCTACCATCAGTGCTTGTTATGCTCCCTCTTCCATAGGGTTGAGAGGTACATGCACAGCCACAGCATCCTTTCCCTCATACTGGAGGGGACCTTTCAGAGCAGAGAGCGGCTGTCCTCTGGGAGCAGAGGCTGCTGTGCAGGGAGGAAGGACTGCAGAGCACACAGTGGCAGGGACTGGCAATCCCCTAGCTCTTCCCAAATCCATTAAGGCCTGCAGCCTCCAACCTTGCTTTCTGTTAGCTCAGTCTCTCTCTTAAGTAGTGGGCTTGTTAGAGTTGAAATGAACTGAGGTAGGGAAGCTTTTATCCAGGAAACGTCCAGATTTGTGTGTGTGGATTTGGAGCAGGTCCCCAGGGGAGTGCTGTGGGCTGCTGTGTTTAATGTTTGGCACAGAATTAATACAATTTCTGCAAGCAGTGACTTTCTTTTCTGTTTCATTATTCTTCCTCCTCTGCCTCTTTCCATTTACAAGCTGAGAGGCAGAGAGGTGGGAGTGACAGCACGGTCACAGATCTCTTTACATCGCTGATCTTGGGCCTGTCCCCGGAGTCAGGACGTGCTGCTCATGGTGACCGTGGAGAGGGCAGGGAGGGAGGCAGCTGATTGCAGGGTGGGGGACAGCAGGGTCAAGTAGACATTTGGCAACCTGAGCAAATGACTGAGAGTCACTGTGCGTGGAACTGGAAGCAGTAGGGTGTTGATGCTCCTGTGGAGCTGCGACCAACTCGAGGCAGTTGCCTAAAACCAGTCCAGCAGCGACGAGAACAGTGACAGAGGGGAGGGAGCATCCTTCCGAGGCCGGGCACCTGCTCCTTCCCAGCAGATGGCTTTCCACACACAGTGCCTTATCCCAGCAGGAGTAACACCTTCTCTGGATGAACTCATGCTCCTGCTCATGTACAGCAGCCTATCTTTGTGTCCATTTATGCTTTGTGGAGAGTCAGTCCGCTGGCACACATCTGGAGCAGACACAGAAGCCTCTGGCTGCAGCTTGGCTACCTTGAGCAGGTTCTCCTGGTGTCAAAAGCATCCCATTCCCTGGCTTCTCATCTGGAAGATGCAACTGTGATGGGAATCTTGCTGGGAAGTGATATATGGGAGGACCATGTTAACACTGCAAAGAGGAGATTTTCTTGGCAAAAAAAGCAATAATAATTCTGGTCATTGTTCGAAAAGTCAAAAACTTTCAGGTCGACCTATCTCTATTTCTTAGGCTTTGTTAACATGCCAGTTCACATCCTAATGATGTTTCCTCTTGCTTCTAAACCTTCAAGACTGGGTGGCCTCTCTGAGCCCTTTCTGCTGGGTCTGCTCTCAGCCAGCAGTCACCAAAGCCTTCAGTGCACAAAGTGTTCTCTGAAATAGTTTTTACCAGACAGTCCTAGACCACAGGCAGAACCAGGGCAGATTGCGTGTGGTCTGTAATGCTGACAATAAACCCAAAATAGAAATATCGTCCATCTCCACTATAATAGCCCAAGTTTTGGAGTTATTTAATTTTGTGCCTTCCAGACGCGTGCTTCTGGCTGCTGGTAAAGCCCAGTCTGGCTTTCTAAATTCAGATCCTTTTATTTTTAGCACATACAGAAATTGTATCTACCTGAACTATACGTATAAACCTTGGAAGTATTCAGATGACTGGTGAGATGATAGTTGCCTAAGAGACAATCAAAAATGTAAACCTGTGGTACCAACAAGTTTGTTTTTCTCGGCTATCTTAAGTCTTTATATGTTATCTGTTGAGCTAGATTGAAAACCATAACCCCATGTTAAATAGAGAAAGATACTCAGGAATTTTTTCTGAAGTGCTTTTCAGCACATAGATTTTAAAAATCTTGAGAGCTTCAAAATAAGTCCTTGTTTTCATGAAGTCCAAGAGCATGGATTGCTCTCTGGGGAAGGCTGTGACAGATCAATACTTCTCTAGCTGGTTTTCCATGCTATTTTATCTTTAGGATGTGGGAAGGAGGGAAGATAATGTGGCTTCACAGCAGCTGGAGGAGAGCTGGCAAATGTTTATGTCAGCCAGTCTAACTTGAAGTGCAGCAGCAGGATGGGCAGGTTCTGACTTTGCGTGGGAAACCTTGGATCCAGGGGGAAACTGGGCAGTGTTAACAGGGCCAAGGAGAGCTTGGAATAGACTTCAGGCTCCTTATCTTTCCCAACTCTCCACCTATTTTTTCCCTTTGGAGTTCATACAGTCCCTTTCACCTTTTTTCCCCTTCAAATTCCCATTTTACATCCAAATAAGGGAGCCATTCCATTG
The DNA here is from genome assembly GCA_013396775.1 of Cephalopterus ornatus. Taxonomy (NCBI): domain Eukaryota; kingdom Metazoa; phylum Chordata; class Aves; order Passeriformes; family Cotingidae; genus Cephalopterus; species Cephalopterus ornatus. The sequence goes on from VZRE01005067.1 coordinate 130,229, forward strand.
CATGTGTTCCATGTATATAGAAAGCTCTATAAAATAGCTTTGTGAGCATAGGCATTGAAGAGCAATTGAGTGCTTTATCTCTGCAAGCCCATCCTGCTTGTCCATTCAGCCCCATTCATCTCTTTTTAGGCTTTTTCTCTATCATCAACCTGAAGACTTTTCAAGGAAGGAATTCTGCCTCTGTCACGTTGCCACAAATACCTGTTGCACTTTGGGCACTAAATAAATAATAAATATTGGGTCCTAAATAAATTATAAACCCTGCCTGTACTGGAAAGACGTTGAACAGATTAATGCAGCTGCTATAAACAAACAAGGCTGTGAGCTGAGGAGAGCAGCAGGTTTTTCGGGCTGTCTGTGTGCAGGGTGAGTGGCAGCTCCCGGTCATTAATACAGGACTTTGATCTCTGAAGGAAGAGATTATTCCCCTGTGGACCTTTGGCATGAGGAAGTGGTGATAGACTGACAGCAGTAAAACACAGCCATTTGAGAGGCTCCTTCAGCATTTTACTGAGATTAGATCTCCGAGAGGGGCTGTTAGAAAGGAAGAAATGATGGAACAGCAGGTTATGTGACCACTGTGACTCGTTAATATATCAAAATTTATGTCCAGAGTGCTCTCACAACTGGTCTGAACCAACTCTTAGGGGCTGGCTTCTCTCTTCTCCCAGTGCTGCTGTTGCCTAAAGGCGTCAGTGGGAGATGTGCTGACTCTTTTAACAGCCTCCTGCATTTACTCTGACTCTGGGCTCAGTTTGCAGAGCCTTGGCCGTGCCACCAGCATGGACTTCAGGTTCTTTCTGCACCTGGGACAGTCTCTGCTTCTGCAGCTGCCTTTGCAAGAACATGTATCTGACAGCCTCCTGCCACGCTGGGGCTGGGCTCTGCGTGTTTTACCAGGTTGTCTCTGTGAAATTATCAGAGCATCAAGACAATTGCTGGGAGGTGATGATGGAGGAGCTCGTTTTATTGAACTTCAACCCCTGTACCAGTAAATCATATCCCAAATTGATGGGAAAAGTTATCTTCTGCTAGTGTTGGCACTGCCAGAATGCAAGTCAATAGAGACCTGACTTTTTCACCCAGAGGTCCCCAGGCCAGGTCTGAGTTCTGGCCGGACCTGACAGAAAATCATTGACACTGAGCAGTAGTTTTTCTCTCCATGAGGGGTTTTATCTCTTTATCTAGTTCCTGTTAAAGAACAGGTACATGAACAACACAGAAATCATCCCAGCCTTGTGCCCTGCTGTCAGTGGCCCAGGATCCACCATGCTAACCTTTTTTTATCTAAGGAGGAGGGGACTTGAGCCTTCGCTGTCTGTGGGACGCTGGGGCATGTCACCCCTCATGGTACAGCTGAGCCCATATCTCCTCCCGTCTAGCCACACTTCTTCTGGGATGGCCCATTTCATTCTTGCTGCTTGACATTAGATCCTTCCCATCAGCACTAAATCTACCTCTAATTAAATGACTTGAGTAGACCAGGAGGAAGCAGTGTGTGTGCTGAGCATAGGATTGTTGCTGCTTGTGGGGAGAGAAAGCTCTGTGGGTGGTTGCTTGGGAGGAAACACCCTTGGATCCTGCCCTGCAGATGGGATGAGCAGTGTTTGAGTCCCACTGCTTCCTGAGTGCTGCTGAGAATGGTGCACACAGCCTTGGGTATTGTTTTGTGGGAGAAGCTGCTGAAGACAGTAGAGAAAACAAAGGGCAGGAATTACATTTTCTAAATTCATGCTCTAATGTCTGCTGACAATTTTTCCTCTGCTTTTCTTACAGCAAGGTGACCCCAACCTTTTCTCCCAGGTCTGCCTTGTTTCCAGAAATCAGGCTGGGTTAACAGGGAAACAGTGTGAGCTCTTCCCAGCCCTCTCAACTTGACTACTGTCTCCCCACTGTTTTCTCCTTTGGTGCAGCAACGTGGATCCTCCTTCTTTCCACCTAGAACTCATTCATCAGGCGCACAATACTGTTAACAACACCTCTTGGTCTGTAGTTCCAGTTTTACATTTGCCTGTTGGTGGTTTTCTCTCACTGCTTTCCCCCAGGTATCTGCCATGGTGCCCACTGTTCCTCCCACCAGGTCTCCTCCATGGCATGGTGCTTGCTCATCACTGGTACATCACTGTTCAGCATAACGAAACCCCAGTCACCACTCAGTTTAAAGCAAATCAAAATACACCTGCAGCAGCATTCCAGCTCTCAGAGAGGAGATGATCAATGAAGAATGAAGTCAGCCAGTGGTTAGCACAAGTCAGAGTGAGATAGTTCTTGAGGAGAGACGTTTCTGTGGCTGTGAAACAGTGCGGGGATGGAGGAATCAGTCTTGAGGCAACAGCACATCTGTTCCCATCTTCCTTTCCCAGCAAGTGACTCACAGAAAGATTCTGCTGCTTGGAGATCCCGCTGGTAGCAAAGCAGTCTTGCCCTGGAGTTCTGCTGCTTTATGTTTGTGCTTGCCGTGATGTGTGGAGGGCATCGAGAAGTGTGGCAGGGCTGAGCAGTTGTACAGGATGTTGCAAAGGGCTGAAAAGCAGAAGAGGATGTGGTGCGTTTGGGTTCGGAGTGTTTCAAATAGGAGATGTGTTCATGTAGCCTCATAGCACTGAGAATCAAAAGAACTTCATTGACAGAGCAGAAAACCAGCTCCTGTTCAGAGCAGAGTGGATGCAGAGGAGAGCACCAGCCTCTGAGTCCTCCCACAGAGAAGATGTGAAGCAAAAGGAGGAAGGGAAGGGAGAAAGCACTCTTTCAGGCAGTTTGGCAAAGAAGAGAGCGAAGAGAAGACATGTGTAAGAGAAGTAGGAGGAGAAGGGAGAAATGATCCAAGAGTTCCCATCAGCACTAGGGGAAGAGATGACTGTGTAGGTAATGCGCCACACAGACAGGAGAGAGCAAAGCAGCCTTGGGAGGAGAGAAGAGCTGGTAAAGGGCCTTCAGAGAAGAAGGCAGGGGCTGATTTAGCAAGCAGCCTTGTGGCAAAAAGCAATGTGCAAAGTCAGCTTGAAACCAACTTCCAGCATGGCCTCCTGCATCAACCCATACCGGGACAAGAGGAGGCAGGAATGGTGACATATGAAGATGGGCTGGACAGTATAAAGCATGTGGTACATGCAGCTCCATTTTATCTAAACGTTGTTTTAACCTGTTTTCTCTGAAAAGAGGGCAAATCCTTGGTGGCCAGTCTCTATTTTTCCTGCCTAACCTCAATACCTAAAACCAGTGAGAGGCTGGAGAATTTCCTTCTAATTAACTTAACAAAGAGTAGGTTATTAAATAGCTTGATCATAGTCTGAGTTCCTATATGGGAAGGAGATTTTGGCTAGTGAAGAGCTCCTTAATCTATTGGACAAAAACAGAACAAGATCAAATACTGGAAGTAGAAACCAGAAAAGATTAGATATAAGGAAATGCTTTTGTTGCAACAGGGGTAATTAGCCATTGGAACTATTTATCTCAGTATGTGGGGGATTCGCCATCACTTTGAAGTGTCTAAATGAAGATGGGATATTCTTGTACAAGAAATATTCTAAGTCAGCTGGTAATTATGAGCTTGATTCAGGAACTTTGCTTAATTCACCAGCTTGTGCTTTTCATCAGTTTTTAGATTGGCTGATTCTTACGGTTCTTTTGAGCTCTGCAATTTGTGAACCTATGAGAAATCAGGGATAGTGCTGATGAGCAGAGCACCTGAGAGTGCAGATACTGGTACTGGGAAGTAGTAGAGTAGTGCAAAAGGCTCTTCTGAAGCAGGAGAGAGAAATCTGTGGCAACGTTTACCAACAACTTGGTATTTCTGCTGAAAAGAAAATGGTTTTCCTGTGTTTCAGTAGGGATCAGGCTGCAAACCCACCTTAGGTAGGGTTTTCCAGAGGCAGCTGGAGATGCTGTCATCTCATCAGACTCATCACACCATGTGGGTTCTGTCACAGGACTGACAATGCAGTGGCTTTGTTTCTCCCAGTTCGTAGCATTCATCTTTCAAGCAATTCCCAAACATAATTTATCCACTCACTAGCATACCTTACTGACTTCTCGTTATCCTCGCTCGTTTTATGGTTAAGGACAGTTGTGGGGGGGTGGAGATTTCATTCAGGCAATTAAGGAAAGAAGTTATCCGAGCTGGGCTTAGTACTTGGGGCTCCAGAGCACCGTCTCATTTAAAAATTACTAATGGAGTGCTAGGAAACGTATGTCTGCTGTTGGCTTGAATTTGATCTTCCTTTCTTAAATAAGAATAATAAAAGAGGGAAGGGGGCTGGAGGAATGCCACAGTACAGAGCTGACTCTGCTGGGAGCTGGATGGGGAGCGCCAGAGGCTTCAGTGCTTGTTTGTGTCTCTGCCATCCTGACCCTGCAGTGAGGATAATCAAGTTGAAAATTAAATCAAATTTCAAATGTTAAACCAGCCAATTAAAGGCGCAATTGCATCAAAACATGCATTTTTAAAAAGTTTTTGTTTACTCTGTCATAATTAATTTATTTAGCAAGAAAACTTTTGTTTGTACAAAATACCTATTAAATTGATCATGAGCTGTTGAGGGAGCGAGGATGCAGCGACATAGAGGCATAGCAGAGCAACAGTTAACCAAAAGTTCCCTAAAGATCTGCCTGAATAAGTTTTATGGGGAAAGTCTTTTCCTACCATGAACCAAACATGATGTATCTTTTTTTCCAACTGCGTGACTGGGGGCACGATTGATGTTTGTGGCCTGTCCATTAACCTTAAAAGTGTCTTTGATCAAATAATTTACCATCTCTTTCCTTTGATTTCCCTTGATGCCTCCGTTTAGAAGACTGAATAGCTGGTGAGTTGGATACTGGACTCATTGAAGTTATCCCTTACCTGTATGATCATAGCATCAGCTTATAGCATGTGAATAATTTTCTCTTTTTTCCTGCAGCCCAGCATCCCTGAATTTCAGGCTCTTTTCTTTATGTTTAGGCAGGTTGGTGTTTATTTTGCCTGTGGCTGTTGCATAAGGTGGCATATTTAGGAGGAAATTTTTTGTCTATCTTGACATTCCTCGTGGAATGTTATTGTTTGATCGTCTTCCAGTAATGAAAGAAGGTGGATTGCAGATGTGTCTTTCGCTTTTTACTATATGAGATGAGGGTTGCAAGGTTCAGTGTATCAGGACATTCTGGAAAGCTTCTTGCTTCCTGCTGGTACCACCTCTTAGTATGGCACTGGTTATTCTGCCCGTCTTGAGACTCCATTTGAGGAATGACAAGTGCAGATACCTAATACTAAAGAACTGAGGGAGTAGCTGCTGAAAAAGCCTCACAAATTTTACAGCACGGGAAGACCCAGAGAGGGGCATGGGCACCAGTGGATCAACAGCTGAGAGAGGAAAGGCAGAGATGAGGTCCCCAACCCCAGCTCCAGGTGGATGACCTGCTTTGCTCTGGCTGTGGTTTATAGATCTGCTGAATGGCAGTGGCCAGGAGACAGGTTGTCCTCCGTGGGGCTGGGGACGACCCAGTGGTGCTGACCTGGAGAACCACTAGTTCTCACTTGGTGATGCACAGGGTAGCTGCATCCAGTCTAACAGCAATTGATTGGAAAGTGCTGAGGTGAAGTCCTAAGAGAGAGAGTTTGCTTTTCATCATCCAACAGTGGTTCATTTATGAGGAAGGGAAGAAATGTGATGCTCAAAGACTTGAATTCCTGATGCTTTTTCCCTCTCCCAGCCTCCTTTTTGTTCAGGAATAGAGAAGGACTGGAAGCAGCCACTGCAAGTTTGCAGTTGCTTGAACTTTTCGTTATTAATTAATGCCATCTTTATTCACACAGCACTCTCTTTGCCTCAGACTGTGGGTAATAAACACCGATCAAGCAAGCAGAGATGATAAATTATCTATTTAATAATTAACAAATTAGTCCTAACAGATGGAACCAAAACAAATTTGTCTGTATGTGCACACAGCACACGGCTTGCCTTCCCCTCTTTGTCGCACTGGGACATCTCCAAAGATTTCAGCATGTCTCCACTGATCTCAGGTTAGTCACCCTCACGTGCCACATGGGCCAGTCACGAGTTTATCTCTGGATCTGCTGTGGCTCTTTCCAGATCTGACATTCTCCATGGGCCAGCAATGAATGAATGAGGCAAAGGAAGATGTCACAAAGGAAGAGAGGGATGAAGAAGAGAGGGAGATCCCAGCATTTTAGGGTTAGTTAGGATGCAGAAGCATCCCTGCAGAAGGATCAGCTGTCTGCTGTGATATGTTATGTTGAATTAATAGAGATTATAGTTCCTGTAATTCTTTCTACTATTATCTAGCAAAGAATAAAAAGTCAATGCACTGCCCAGTTAAATAAACATGAGGCACTACAGTCACATGAACATAGTATCCTGTGAGCTAACTGTGCATATATTATTCATCTCCAGTTATTATTCATGACCTTTCCCTCACACCGTCATGGCTCCATCACTTGTGAATTTATAAGTTCATTAATAATGAGTGTCAATTAATAATGCATTTTCATTATATCCATTGGGTATATTTACAGCATTCATAATGCATTCAAATAACTGATTTGAGGTGTAAAAATAAAACCATAGCTCTTCCATGGGCCCTCACCTCTTTGATTTTGAAGAGTTACTATTTTTGTGAATAATCCTTCCTGCTCCCATTGCTGTGTGGCCATGCTATGTAATAGCCTGCCATCTGCCACCATCGTGCTTAAAAAGGCTTGAATCAAAGCAGGAAATATCATTATTGTGTGAGATTAGAAGAAGTTGATCCACAAATTCATCATTATTGAAAGCAACACCAAAATGGTGAGAGCGTGGGAAAGGTTTGAAGTTCAGATGCTTCCTTCTCCTCTCCCCCACCAGTTGCATTTGGTTGGAATTGAGGAGCACAGTCAGGTGGAAAGAGACACTTTGGATCCACCCAGGCTCCGGGAAGTGCTGTGATGCTCTCAGGAGCACAGAGATTTGCTGGGGGTGTTGCTGTGATGTGTACCTGGGACCAACATGCCGTAGCAGGTCACACTGTTGTGCTTTATTTTAATTGAAAGATGCCCACCTCATTTCCTTCCTCATCTGCGGCAGTTTAATCCTCTGGTTTTTTAGAACCTGAAAGTTTTTGTAAGTTCTCCTTTCCTGTTTTTTTTTTTTTTTTTTTTTTTCAAGAAGAAAACTGAAAAATACTTTTGTTTCTGACAGACATCTTTCCCCTGGCTCTGCCCAGGGAAGCACTGGGCACCGGGGTGCAGATCATTACCTGGCTTTAGACACCGGAATCTAAACGTATCAGCCACAGATAAGGAGTTAACATAACTAATCCTCTTTCAGTTCCACTTCAAGAATGCTGATAATTCTTATTTTATTTTGTCAGCGGTACTTTGAGTTGCATTTCTTGGGTTTTATTTCAGTGTTCATAGCCCATGGTAACACTCACCTAGTAAATAAAATTCACCTTTTATCTGTTCCCCATTATAGGCATAGGCTGTGTGCTTTTAAACAGATCCAGGAATATTGAGTGCAATGAAGATACCACCTTCAAAGCACATACTTTATATTCAGACAGGACAGGAAAGGCTGCCTCCAGCCCCATGGACTTGGAAACACTTAATATAAATTGAGTCAGATATCAGTGAGAATGTATATTATTTTCTCTTCTAACTAATAGGATTTTGGAATAAAGCTAAAGCTGATGTGTCTGCCTGAGTCCCTGCCCTTTGTGAGAGTTGCAGCTTCACCGAATGACAAAGGGTTGAGCAATGTGAATCCTGGGTATCCTGTGTGCTTGCTGGAAACAGCTGCAAAGAGATGTAAAGAGGGAGGCAGGTGAAGAAAGCCACAAGCAAGGGACAGTAAGTGAACTCTTTTGTATTGGCTTTAATCAAAACATAATGAGGGGAGTTAAAGCATAAAGCAAGGGAGGGATTTAGCTTGTGTCAAGCCTGGAGGAGGGAGCCATTAATTTCACTCTATCATTCTGAATTGCTTTCTAGAACGTTTACTCATCCATCTTTTCCAGCCAAACACTTCACTCTGCCCATCATCATTTATTCCTTTGGATTTAAATTATGAGTTCGTATTAAATTAAGTTTCTCTCTTTGCTTCTTGTTTTTGTGTTTGCTTATTGAACCCATTTTGGACCCCCAGAAGAGTTTCATGCTCTGCTCAAGTGGCCCAAGTTATCTGGGAGCCTATGCAGACCCTTTTTCCTTTGGACAGCATTGTCAGAACAAGGCAAGCAGTGACTGATGTGGAATCAGCGACTGTGTACAGTGGATAAATGTGCCTGACGCTTTGTGATAGAGCTGGTAATTACATTTCACAGTGAGTGGTATTAACAGTGAAAGGAGGCTCTGGCAATGCTGCATGAGAATTGGTAACAAGAGAGGCTGTAGGGAGAAGAGGGAGTCATTTATTAACCTGATGAATTACGGAAAAGTGGACTTTTCCTCAGAATGCAGAGGAACTTTCCTAGACATGTTGCCTTTGAGATATCTCAGGGCCATTGATGACATCGATGATACCGAAACCTCTTTTCTTTCTTTTTACCCCATCTCTGACTCTTATGACTTCCACCTCCCTGCTTTTGCTCAAATACTGCATCACTTGGCTTTATGCTGCCTAGAGATGGGGCTTGGCTAGGGATTCACTGATCTTGAGCTCTGAAGATGAAAAGTTTTAGAAGATTTTTCAACCTGTGGAAGAAAAGCTGGTGAACTCTGAAAAGGAAGAGGGTCAGCTGTTGGTGTCAGATAATTATCAGGCATATGGGACAAATGTCCTGCAAAACAGGATTGTCTGTCAGTGTGGTCTTGGGGACAGATCTGTGCCTATGTAGGAGACATTCCCATTCTGGCAGACTTACCAAGAAGCAGCAGAAGCTGTTCTACTTCAATCTTCCTAGGCAATTTCTTACCATTGCATCTTCCATATAAAACGTCTTTGAGGAAGAAAAATAATCTCTCCCAAACTTTCCATTTTATGAAAGGTCTTTTCCTCTGGATCCTTCTTCTCCTTACGACTCACACTTCCTCTTCATTCCAGCCACTCTCTTGATCTTCCTAAGGTTTGTCAGCATTCACTGCATACCCAGAGCCATGTCCCAGGTCTGGACTATTTCCCTCCCAGCCCAGCAGCAGTGCAGGAGGGATGGTGCTGGCCCAGCCTCTCCATTAGTGCTCAGAAGGGATCTAAAGTGCCTCCCAGCAAAGACTTAGCTGTCGGCACAGCTGATGCACAGAGCCCCGGCTGCCGGCTTGTGCAGTTCTCTCCTGGGGTTCTTAAAAGGAAAAACGTGCCAGCTCTGGGAAGGAGGACAGCACAACGATGGAAACAAGCCTGAGCTGGAGAGAATTGCCAGGATTTTAAGGTATTAGAAGTGCTCCAGAACCAGAATGATTTAACGGTGTGATTACTTCTTAATGCAACACTCTGAAGATTTTTTTATTAGATTTCCCCCTGCCCCATTCATTCCTTCTAAGTGCTGTGGAAACAGGCGAGCTTGAAATAAACACCTGGGGCTGTTATAATATATCACTCAGCTTAATTAACTTTTAAATCATATAATGTCACCTGGATACCTTTTTAAATTCTACAAGCCTGTGAGATAGCAATACCTGCAGCTTTATTCAGTTACCACCTTTGATAAAATCACCTTCTGGAAGCTGCAGGGTTCCCCTCCGCCCTTTCTTCCCTACAGATGTTCTCTCCTTCAAAGAACATAGGCTGGAACCAAGTGACTTGTAGCTTAAGGGCTTGAAAATACGTGTTGTTGAGACAATGTCAGGTGGTATCCTTGTGAGTTGGGGTCAGTGGAGCAGCTCTCTGGTGTCCAGAATAGCTTTTCATTGATGGTTTCATAGACTCTGTATCCATGTGACAGTTTATGCTCTTGGTCATGAGATGGCCTTACCCAGCGAGTGACAGACAGAGGGGACCGTGCATTAGGAAGAGATTAAATGTGTCCTGTGGTGGTGAAAGCTGCTTGGCAGGGAAGTCTTTAATATTAATTTGTGCTCTTCTCTTATAGAAGTTACCTTTGTACTGGTGATTCTCCTACCTTAAGAAGGTGCCACCTGTGCATTTTTCCAGTGTGAGGTCCGTCAGAGCCAGTGAATGTTTATGGTAGCATCTATCCATATGGCATTTTGAAGGCATTTAGTGCAGAATCACAGGGAAAAGAGCTAAAACATGAGATTGTCTGGTTCCTTCCTTGGCCCCAAGCAGGGAGCAGTCCAAGAGGTCTGTGTCTCCAGCTGTAGGTACTGAGCTCAGTCCAACCTATGCACAGGAGCTAAATCTTGGAGGAATCATACATTAACTGTTTGGGCTAATCTTTTAGGCTATTCATTATTCTAGGAAAAAAAAAAAAAAAAACAGAAAGAATGAAGTTATTTGTACTGATGGAGAAGAGGAACACAGAAGGCTGAGGAGGCAAAAAGATGAAGGTACTGGGATTTGCTGAGCCCTTCTGAGTTCAAAGTGCCCCAAAAGCACTAAGCAGAGTCCACATTTAAGGAAATGGTTGAGAGAGCCTTTGAGACATCTAAGCAGGGAGCCAAGAGAGAAAAACAGATGAGACGAGAACTAAACCTGGCAATTATTGGCATAAAAATTATGATGGCTGAATGTGGGAGAGGGAAAATTCACTGAAAGAAGAGAAGATCAAGGACTGCCCTCAGCATGGATGTGGCAAACAGGGTTTGTGGAGCAAGAAACGGAGAGGTCAGTATTGGGTTAAAGGAATGCATGGACACAACAAATAGGAGGAGAGAAATTGGAAGCTTTAAGGGTTAATAGACCAGATGCAAGTATGAAAAGACCTGCTGGTGAGAAATGGAAGGGCTGGGAAAGGCCACTGGAAAGGTCTCACTTCTGGCAACCTCTGAGGTGGAGGTGGAATTGATTGGCCATGCAACAATGTCGCTGCATCCGCTTCATCTTTATTTAAAGTTGTTCCTTTTGTGTGTGAGCTCTTTTCTCAGCCTCAGCAGTGTGAGTGAGCTGGGCTGCCGTCAGCTCTGTACCGCCCTGCTGAGCTCCTGCCCCTCCTTTGATGCTACGTCCGGGATATTTCCCTCCAGCTCATCTGATTTGCAGAAACCCAAGTGACTCTAAGCTTTTTTTCTCTGCTTTTTTCCTTTTTTTCCTTTTTCTTCTCTGTCCTCTGCTCTGAATGCATTAGAAATCAGAAAGCTACATAAATGCAAGTCAAACCAAAGATTCCTGAGACCACGAGTGTGTAGTGCCAACGTCATCCTTGCAGGAGCATGTGGGATGGTCATTACAAGGCCCTTGGCAGCTCAAGTGATGATGAATTTGCAGGATGTCATTAACCACCCGGGATTTCTCTCTGGCAGTCAATGTGCAAGTTAAAAAGCTCCACCATTTCCATAAAACAGGGAAGGAAGTGGGTTGGGGCATGGCAAATACTTGGAGCGAGCTGTGCTTCAGTGATGCAAAGGAGGAGCCATTAAGTTCAGATGCTGTATTTGGGTATTTTGATCTCTTTCCTGTGCAGCTTTTCTGACCGAGTTTTCCATCTTTTTCTCTCTGTCTGTGAAATGGGAGTGAGCTGAAGTGGCCATTTCACACTGCTGCCTTGCTGTGAGTCGCCTGACATTGGTGCTTTGTTTCATCCCAGGGAAGGTCAAACATAGTGCTGGGGGAGCAGCCAGCAGGAGCTCCCTGGAAATAATCAATGGAGGGAAGGTGGGGGGACGAGCGAGCAGGACTGAGCGATAACATCTAGCCCATGTTTAATAAGAAGGGGAAAAAGAAGTGCAGGGCCAGGAAGGGGGGGAATGTATTAGGCAAGCCAAGATGTGGCAAGAAACTGCATGATAATGAGGCATAGTTGATAGCAAAATGATAAGTCAGCAGCGCTGGACGAGGTGGTAATGTCCAGCTTTTCAATTCCAGGCAGGTACTGCTGCGTTTGCAGCTGTGGCTCTTCAGGAGCAGGAGGCATGCGCCTGTAAATGTGAAACCGAGCGGAGGGGACGGGGAGGCAGGAGCTGGGAACCAGTGTGCTCGGAGCTCAGGAGGTGCAGGGAGGGAGCAGGATACCAGGACCATGAGCAAGAGGAAGGGAGGAGAGGGAGCATTTGCTCCTGCAGCTCTATTAGGCTCATGGACCAGGAGCAGTGCTATTGCCCCCCGCACGGTGCTGTGCCGTATTGTGGAGGTGCACTGTGAACTCGAAGGTCCTGATGCAGTTGACCTTTTTTTCCAAGGATGTGGCTGACGGTGTCACAAGGGCTTTGCAGGCTGGTTATGAATGGGCCTGTGATAGACCTGTGCACAGAGAGCCAAAAATTAATAGCCTCTGAGAAAGAGCTGAGTTGGAAAACTGCCTCTACTGTAAGGCCACTGGAGCAAGGAAGGGATGGAGAAGCCGGTATATTTTTATTTCAAGTTCAGGAGTCCCCGGCCCCTGAAGCCACAATCTTCGGATAAAGACCTAGTTAAGTTCAGGGTTTTCTGTAAATACGAGTGGCACACAATGCTATTTCACCAGGAGCTGTTGAGTGATACAGTGACTCTCCCTGATGATCCTCCCCAGGGACTCATGCTAATATCCTGACTGCGCCAACTGTGGCACACAGATGCCACTTTAAAAAGAAAAGTTGCTCTGCTTAACATAGTTTGCTTCATCTATGCCTTCAGCTTCACTCCTGAAAATAGTTTTGACTGTGTAAGTGTCAGAATAGACAATCTTACTGTTTCAGACTGATTTAGAATCTTCCCTTCAGCATCCCATGGTCAGGAAACAAGCATTCATCCTATTGGGAAAGGAAGATGCATTGCTTTCTAGTGGCCCTAGAATCTAGCCTGGAAAGTCCTAAACTTAATGCACTGCAGTTTAGTGACATGTTTGTCTATATAAACTCTACTTGGTGATGTTTTTAAAGGTCTCTGGACTTAAACTAGCAAAGTAAACTCCGCATAACAAACAGAGAGGCGTTTTTTTAATATATATACATACTTATATATATTTATATGTGTATATAGATGTTTGGAATAAAAATTGTCCCATTTTAAAAGCATTTGTAAGCTCAGCTTTGGAATATCCAGTCTCTTATGACTCTCATTTCCCTATTTCTTTCTAACTTGATGTTTCACACTCAGGACAGGAGGGAGCCTGGCTGAAGGTGGACCTGCTGTGAAAGCAATGCTGCCATGGGTCACCAAGCCCTTGGCTTCCTCACCCAGTGAATCCTCCCAATACAGAGCTGGGATGCTGCCAGGCAAGGGTACAGGCAATGCTGGCATGACCCCCATTTTCTGCTATTTCATTACCATGGTTGACATAGCTACATATGTGGATTCAGGAACAAGCAAAATGTCCCATTTCTTAGTCCAAGGTTTTCTGACTGTCTCTTGATGCTGGAAGGCAGAATCTCTGGAATTGTCTTTTTTTTTTTTTTTCCCCCAGAACAAGCTGTTTAATATTAACACTGATTATCTAATTGCTCATTTCAAGGAGGGCAATAACAACTTTCAGAGCTTTGGAGACTTAATTTTCTTCTGGATTTATGGGCAGCCACCCAGAACTCGCCAGCATGGTTTCTTTTCTCCATCATCTGTATTTTTCCAGAGAACAGTTTAACACTGCAAGCTATTTCACATCCATCCTTGGCTTCCCCATCTTTTCTGCTTCCTTGTTAGGTATAACAATGTGTTTATGATATTTTTAACATTTTTACAGAAGATCAAGCCAGTCAGGATATAGTTACAACACCCTGGAAAGGCAGATGTATTTGACAAACTTGACTGTGAACTGTCAGCATCTAGGGGGTGATAGTGGATAAGGTAAGGAAGAGTTGCCTGAAGAACATTTAGGAAGAAAAAAATGAGAGAAAGCTCTGTTCTTCCAAGGCATCACCTGAGGAGGATCTACTGCAAATTACCAAGAGACAGGATTTTACCAGCTCTGAACTATAAAAATGAGTTTTATTTAAGCTTGAACCTGTGTGTGGAGGTCACGGAGCTGAAGTCCCTCCACCCTTTAGTGCAGCCATTCCTCAGTACTGTGAGCTCCGCACAAGAATTGAGTCTGCCTTTAGAGCAGGTGTCGTGGTGTCTCGTTAAAGCATCAATGCTTGGAGAAAGTGCTAAAACCCTGATGGCTTTTCAGCAAGCATCTGCCTGGGAAGAGGGAGGAGTGTCACAAAGTGCCATACCAACAGAGGCCACGTAGCTTGCGCTCCTCATTTCTTACCGGTATGAGCTCTCCTCCCATAGGATGAGAAACATATGAATCAGTCATACTGCCTGCTCCATGTCCTATAAATTAGTGAAAGATGCAGCTGGTTTGTCTTTTCGTTTTCTGTGCTCTTTAATTGCCTCTTCATTATATCATCCAGCGTCCCTTTCTCCAGCCTCTTCCATATCCATCTTTGAGAATGATGAGCAGTCGAGTGTGATATGCCCCGAAGGTGACTGTCAAAACACGCTGAATTATGCAGTGGTCCGGTATTTCTTTTCTTCTCTCTCTTTTTTCCTTTGAGTATTGCTGGGAGAATAGTTGCAGTGATCAATGGGGAGGTCAGGATTGGCTTTTAGTTTGGGTGGGACACTGGATTTTTTATGATTTAAAATGTAAACCTTGACTAGTCTTTCTCTGCTTTGAGGCTTTACATACTGTTGATCTGGAGTGTTGTGGAGTCTCCTTCTTTGGAGATAATTGAAAGACATCTGGATACATAGTCCTGAGTAACGTGTTCCAGGGAACTTGCTTGAGCAGGGAGGTGGGACCAGGTGACCCATTGTGTTCCCTTCCAACCTTGCCCATTCTGTGATTCTGTGGTATAATCCTGGGGCTTTGTGGATTGCTCTGCATATCCTACTGTGAACTCCGTCTTGTTCCCCGCATTGCGTTCCCAAGTTTTTTGTTTAGTTTCAAATGACTGACTTAATTAGCCTTCTGTTGGCCAGATATTTTTGTGTAATGACATCTTCCCAAGGATTAATCTGGTTTTTTTCCTCCTTGATTTAAGACCCCTGGAACTAGTGCTGTGCTGGCCTATGCAGTTCCCATCTCTCCCTGTCTATCGCTACCATAAAGCTGTGGTTAGAGGAACCTTCTCTCCCTGAAGGCAAAACACGAAGAGATGCATGTAGGCTGTGCTGACATTATCTTTGATAGCTGTGCTCGAGCTTGGCGGCAGCTCACAGGGCCAGGTGGCTCCATCCAGCTGTCCCCATCCCCAGTGGAGACAGCGCTCCGTGGAGCCAACGCTCCCATATGGCTGAGCACCCCTGCCTGGGGAGCCCCTCGGGCTGGAGGCAGGGTGAGATCTGCCTTCCCAGCGACACGGGGAGGAAAACTGGCAGTGCAGATGGACCCCGAGCCAGAGGTGGGCTCTGCCTGGCCCCGGGCTGGGAACTGAACCACGGTTGGATCCATCCAACCAACCCTGACGGCCAGGCTGTGCTGCCCAGGGGGGGATGATTCTCCAGGGATGTGCCTTTTAAAGCACATTGCAGTCACAAAATTTAATTGACACATTTCAGAGTCTTAAACCTGAAGTGCAGCCTGGGGAAGAGGGGATGCCTTTTCAGCTTCTTTAAAGCAATCCAGGATTTTATGTAATAATAATAATACAACAACAACAATAATAATAACAACAACTACTTATCTAGGACCTACACAAAATCATTGATGTTTGCCTTTGCCATCAGCTTAATGTGCATTTTGCTGATGCACAACTCCTGGTTGATACTGTTGCATAAATAAAATAAACCCTGTTAACTTTAAACTCCTTGAGAAACATATACATGCAAAAATGTAAAGCTTATTCACAGAAAAATGGCAAAATCAGCAGGAAAAGAGAGAGATTATTTTCAACAGTGTCCTTTTAATTAGAGCAATAATTAATTCTTCTCCCTGACATGCACATACAGATTACTCTTTTAAAATATTCCTGCTTGAAATAAAATGACTTAAAGCTACATAGCAAAAGAACAGATCATAAATCTAGAAGAGAAAAATCAGGACTGTGCACATTTTGAGCACCCCTTTGGAATCCAAAATGGTCACTGGAATGCATGCCATAAAAATCTAATGGCAAGGTGAACAGAATGCTCCTCGAGACCCAAGAGCTGAGAACAAGCAGAGGCTCCGTGCAGGCACTGGGGCCGATGAAGTGGAAAATGAAGTTAATATATTTTACACATACACAAACCACATCAACTGTGCTCCTTTCCAGGGGACAAAATGCTTCACACTGTTGGTCTAGATGCACTGTCATGACTTTTTCTGGCACTATGGACTTTGAAGGTTGCTCAGGGAGGAATCTGGTTTGGAAAGTGGATGTGGAAGCAAGTGATCACTTCAGAAAGGTGAAAGAAAGCCAGAAGCAAGTGCAGGTGGAAGCAGGAGGTGGTGGAAAGCCAGTGACAGTGCAGCACTGAAGCTGGGTTGGACATGGGGTGTCCCAATGCTCTCCTCCCCAGAGTTCAAGAACCGTTTGGACAAGGCTCTCAGGCACATGGTGGGATTCTTGGGGTTGTCCTGTGCAGGGCCAGGAACTGGACTCGATGATTCTTGTGGGTCCATTCCAACTCAGGGTATTCTATGATTCCTCAGCTGTGGGAGGTCACAGCAAGCCTTTGGAGAGCCTGTTACGTTTGGTGGGGCTGGCTGGCTGTGGAACACAGAAGGATTTCACTGGGGGAAGTGGTCTTTATGTGAGTCTGAGCTTTGATTGTGGTGATGGAGAAATGACAGAGAACGGTGGAGAAAAAAGGGGGCAAGACATCAAGGGCTGGTGCAGAGGCCAAAGGTGAAGAGAGGGGAGAAAAGAAATGTGTTTCCTGAGGAATCCAGGCATCCCTTGCTTATATCAATTTTTATTAAATTATCACACTGTTCCCTTTATAACTCCCTCAGCCATTCCAGAGGAAGTCGCTGTGTGGAAGCTAAACCCCAGCTTGCAGCCACTTGCTCCCAACCAACATCTTTGCAAGCCAGCACCAGCGCCTGGAGCTCAGTCTCACAGTGCCCTGGAAAGCCGGTGAAATGTGTTCGGCACAGCGGGGAGGCATCTCACTGCTTCCCTGTAATTAGACTTGTGAAAATGCCTCCATGGAGAAGAACAGCCTGAAGACCTGCTTCTAGGTGGGAGATTTCTCCTGAAGGCTGATCCTCCATGCAGGTAGTGCCAGCCTAGCTCGGAGAATTGCATCGTTGAGTTGTGCTGCCCAGCCAGGGTTTAATTTCTTATGGCGGTGATTAAGACTACTCATTTAGGGACATAAAAGGAGTTGGCCCTCTAATTGCATGTACAGATGTTTCCAGACATAAAGCAAAATGATGCAGGGAGGCTATAGCATCCTGCTCGCTGTTCCATACGGAGAGGCCAGTGCCAAAACGAGGAATTAGAAGGACAGCATGAAAAATAAACCTAAGGAGCTTTTGTTCACTTGTAAAGGAGATCATGCTGGAATGGTCATGAAAGGAGAGGTGGAGAGAGAATGTGTGTGTGAGAGGGTGGAGTTCATATTGTCCATGCTGGGTTATTTAACTGAACCCAGGGCAGGCTCTGGGCCACAGAGCCACAATCAGCAGTGCAGTCGTGAAGACCTCACCAGCCCAATCTCCAGTGGTGCTAATTAGGAGAAAAGAGTTTCCTCCATTTCCTTTTTGACAAAGTGATTTCCACACATGACTTTATTCAGTTACTTTTCTCCAGGGATCGGCACAACAGGGAAATGCTGTTTCCTTTGTCGTTGCTGTTAATTAAGGGAGGGCTGAGGCACCTTGGTGAACCTCAGGTGCCTCTCAATTTGCAGAGGGCTTTGCAGCAGTGAGACGAGCTGCAGGGCTGGAGACGTGTTTCACTGGGAGCCCCAGAGGTCCACAAACCCCTTGATTAGAGGAGGGAAGTCTGGTTCATCCAAGCTCTGTCTGGAAATACAAAGGAGTTGTAATCGTGTATTTCTGCCTGCTGGAGTGGTCTAAAAATGGCTTATTTTTTTGCCTTTAGAAGACCTTGAGTCTTGTCTTGTGAAGCTGAAGGTAAAGGGGACATGGTGTAGAAGGGGACCACAGGGATGCTTCGCAAGAGCACTACATGAAGTTTGATTGTTAGCCTTTTGCCTTGGGCATGTGCCGCACACTGCCCTCCCTCCTGCCTCTCTTGGTCTTAGTGAAGTCCCACGTGGCTGGAGAACCTGTTGAAGGAATTTTCAATCCTCCTTGCTGCTTGCTGAGTACAGGGACCTCATCTCCTTTGGAGAAAAGTGAGAGGTTTGCGCTTGCCCTCCTGTGTTTATGTGACCTCTGAGACTACAGTGCAGTGGATACAAAGAAGCATTTTCTTTCCCTACCTGTCTTCTCTGCAACTTGTGTTCCT
Source organism: Cephalopterus ornatus (assembly GCA_013396775.1). Lineage (NCBI taxonomy): Eukaryota > Metazoa > Chordata > Aves > Passeriformes > Cotingidae > Cephalopterus > Cephalopterus ornatus. The sequence goes on from VZRE01005067.1 coordinate 148,563, forward strand.
GATCTGAGGGAGAGGGGTGTGGACACACAGTAGATTTCCCTGGATCATTGGGGTTTGCCCTTGGTGTCTATCCAGACAGGTGTAGCCTACCCTCATTCACTGCCACACTTCAGCCATGAGTTCCAGTGCTTCTCCAGGTACCAGTGGCTGCAGTTTTCTGTGGTGCGACCCACACCTCCATACAAGTTTTGTTTAACAGCTCCCATTTTCATTTCTTGCTTGCCCTTGATCAGCACTTGGCACTGACTCTAGTCTAGAGAGGTTGTATAAGTAAAGGCAATCACGACACGTCATTTGGGGAGATAAGTGGTTAAATGTCTCAGCTTCAGCTTGAAGCACCGGTTTTTTAGGTCTTTGTTTGTTTGTTTCAGAGCACATCCAAGTTTTGAGAACAGCTAAAGGTGATAGAGAGTGTTGCAAGTTTCTCTTGCATTATCATTCTGTGCATGTTCCTTTTGAAACCCAAAGGCTCTGTCCACTGTTCCTTGCTGGCCTTCGTAAAGTGAACTCTGGGTAAAGGGCTTAAAAGACAATATTAAAAGGGGAGAGAAAGAACTGAAAAGGGGATTACAAATCCAATAAAAATTGCTCTCAAGAGTAGACAGTATCTGCTGGACAGGAAATATATTTGAGTTTCTGACTAGCTGCGAAATACCTCAGTCACAGAAAGTTCTGAGCAGAGGGTAAGCCTGGGTGCTCAGTTAATCATCAAAGACAAGCAGAGGACACTCAGCTTGCTCAGGGATCAAGTCCCAAGTCACCTCATGCATATTGCAGTGGCTCTGCCCGTGCGGGCATTGGGGCACTGATGGAGCAGCAGCCGCTGGGGAAGAATTTGCTGATGGCTCCAAGTGTGTGCAGCCTGTGCTGGTGGGAAGGGAGAGCTTGGTTCTGGAAGGTGACAGCCTGACTGTGCACTTAGTTCATGACATTGGGGTCACATGGTGGTCACATGGAGATCTTTGGTGGTCTAGGTTTCGAAGAGCTCTGAAAAGAGAAGGTTCTGCGCTTTTGACCAGTGCTTGGGTGGTAGCATTGGTCTCAGCTTTCCTCTGGAGTGGGGGCAAGTTATATGGGCATCCAGGTGTCAGCAGCAGATTCTGCTTCTAACACCCCACTGGTTTGTAAGGCTATTATTATTGGCTATTGCATTTATCCCATGCAGATTATCACACAGGTAATTTAAGATTTTTCAGCAGTATTTACCTATTCTGGATCTGACCACAGAGGGGAAAATGCTTTCCATCCCATCAGCAGGCAGCAGAGAAGGCAGCGGCTCTAACACCACATTTCTGCCTGTGCTCCATTTCCTGAATGCTTTTGTGTTACAGGCTGAAAATTTTTAGGTTGGGCTCGTTCCTTTAGTGGATGCTCTTTATGACTGTGTCTTTCATCCAAGCAGCGGAGCGAGCAGGGGTGGGACAGGCAGGATGCTGGTGCAACCCCCTCTCTGCACTGCCTTGTGTAGACTTTGTTGGAGTCTTTCTAAGAGCATCTGCCTCCAGTTGGGGTAATTAGTGCTCTCAAGCTGTAGTAGTGAGTATCTCGTTGATGGAATATAAAAGTGAGCAAAATGTCAGTTCAGCACTGCGTGGAGGCCTCACTGACACACAGGCTGCTTCTGAAACTGCTGGCGTTTTTTTTCAGTTAATTGCCTTTTTAATCATAGTGAAATTGCTCCTATTTGCATGAATATTCCAACAGCAGGATCGGTTTGCTCTTGTCACAGATACTCACTACATAGCACATTTAGTTTTGTTTAATATGCCTCAGATTTAGAGGCTCAAACTTTTTTCCCTCTGTTTTATTCCTTTTGTTTCCCTCTGTCTGCCACAGGATGGGCAAATGTTATTTTGTTTGTTTCAAGAGGTGTCTTGAAATAAATAAAATGTCTGGAGAAAAGAAAGCTCTAGGAAGACCTATCTTATAGCAGCCTTCCAGTACATAAAAGGGGCCTACCACAGAGCAGGAGAGGGACTTTTGACAAAGGCATTGTCAGTGATAGGACAAGGGGGAACGGCTTCAGACTGACAGAGGGCAGAGTTAGATGAGATATTAGGAAGAAATTCTTTGCTGTGAGGGTGGTGAGGCCCTGGCACAGGTTGCCCAGAGAAGCTGTGTTTGTCCCATCCCTTGAAGTGCTCAAGGCCAGGTTGGATGGGAGCAAACTGGTCTAGTGGAAGGTGTCCCTGCTCATGGCAGGCGTTTGGAACTAGGCCACAGCTGGGGATGGGCAGCTGAGGGACAGCACGGGGCAGTGAGGCACCGACCTCAGCAGCCCCACCAAGGTTGTACCCTAGTGCAGGCCTTGCTTGGGCGGCTGTCCTGGTGCAGCAGGAGGAGCTGGCATGGCTGAGGACACCCAAACCCAGCATGTTCTCCTGAGCAAGTCCCTGCCTGGGCAGAAGGGAGGACAGCGCTCCAACCTGCACTGGAGACCTGGCTCCATCACTACCCTTGGCTCATTAGTAGGAGGATCTGCATCCCCCAAGAGGTGTTGGAACAACGTGTGGTGACACGGATGTCCCAGCTGCCTCAGGGGGATGTGCTCAAGTGTTGGTAGGGTGCAGTGAAAACACTGTGCAGAATTAACAGCACATGAGGATGGACCCGTCTGCTTCCAAGGCAGTAAAGCAATGGGAAACAGGCTAGGCAATCAGTCATCTCCAACTGTCAACTTTTAAGCAGAAAACATTGATTTTAATGGTAATTTCTGCATAAAAATTAATGGTGCTATAAAATCTTAATTTGGAGTTTCAGAACAAATAATGTAATAGTAAAAGGCAGCATCCTGAAGTAATTTGAAAATGAATTAGGCCAGTGGAATCAAACTCTCCCCACTGAGATGCCTTTAATTGATCATCTCCATAACAGCTAGTTTACAAACATATCATGAGAGCATTTGCTGCCGTGGCACCTTCCAGGCAACACGTCCAGCATCAGTATGGAAACCTGTACATCCCTCCACATTCCTTCTGGGCCCCAGTGAGGATACGATGGGGAGGAAATAAATCAAGCGCAGTCATGTGGTCAGTACAACATGAGTGTTTGAGGTTTGAACTGGGGAAAAACATTCTCCCACAAGAAGCAGAAACCACAAGTCTAAAATTAGCCAAGCCCTTCAGATTGGCAATAGGCAAGTGGTGAATCCCTGTGGATCCTCCGTGCTGACAGCACTATTAATACATCAGCTGAGGGCTTGGGTGAGGATGGAGAGAGCTGTGTGTGCACCAGGAGTAATATGTTTTCAACATCTGGTCTCGTTCATTGGAGCGATACTGGGGGCTGAGCTGTGATACGGGGCAGAAATGCTGGAGACTCTCTCTGAAATGTAAAAAAAAAATGTGCTGCTTCTTACTTAATTACAGTCATGCCAGTTGCTATGTTGAAATGCTGTTTTAAAAGCCTTTGTGAGTAATTAGTGTCAAAAATATATGATCTACAAAGCCATAAACTCACAGCTTGGTAATATTACCAAGTACTAATTAAAAAAAGAAAAAAGAAAAGTCTCTCTTTCATGATAAGATTTCCAGCATAGCGAAAGATAAAAACGATGCAATTTGCAGATGATAGGAGGGGGGAAAAAAGGAAACCTGAGAGAAGGATTGAGGAGAGAAGAAAGTCAATATCAACAAGCCTGTAGATCTCTGGGTGATTTGGTAACGGTAAGGGTAAGGGAAGTGAAATATTGGAGTCTCAAGACAGAAATATAGTCAGGAATATATTCGGGGAGCCTCCTCTGCTACGAAACAGAGATAAGGTTGAAGATCAGGCATTATGGATGAGAGGGATAAAAATACTGCTGTATTTGGGACTAAACCTGGCACAGCTCTCAGGAGCAGTAAAGTATTGCAGGAATGTCCTAACTTGGCAGAAATAGAGATATCTTATGCAAATCTGCAAGTGTATCGTGGCATCTTGTGAGGGCTATGTGACATCCCATCCGTATTCCTCCTGACCAGTCTGGACCCCTCTCTGGACTGGTGTCACAGAAGCAGACCCTGTCCAGCAGAGGGAAACCAGGCTCACACACGGCAGCTCAGAGGACTTGGTTATACTGAGATAAGGTGTTTATCCTTTGGAAAAAAGATTAAGAAGAGACCTCATTAAGGTTTAAAGAAAACCCTGCTGGGAATAAAAGATCAAGGCTATTTAGGTTATTGTCAAATACATGTGTCAAGGGACATAAAGCTAGTCTGAAGAAGGACCTGAATTCTATGAAATGTAAGCGTTGTGTTTTTTTTAAACAGCACTTAATAATGCAATTATAATAACAACTTGTGCTTTCTCATGCCTTCCAATTTAAGAACTGAAAGCACTTCAGAAACATGAATTAAGCTTTCCAGGACTGTCGCAAGGTACAGCAAATACTCCTCTGTTTTACAGACTGAAAAACTGAGGAACAGCATGAGTACAAGGCAGCACAGCACGTGGAGGAGTATGTCTTTATTTTAATCAGGTTGGGCACAACCTCTGGGCTTTGCCTGCTCACTCTGTGCCGTCCTTCGGCTGCGCAGATCCTGTGTCCTGATTGACTCTGCGGAGTTTTTCGTTCAACACCTTCTTCTCTCTGATCCCTTGACCTTTATGGAAATGGTGAGTCATTTATGAATAGGGAAAGAAAGCAGTAGGAGGTGGCCACGCCACTGTATGCTGCCCCATTGATGGCTCATGCTGCTCTGAGATCTCAGGTGTCCCTCAACACCAGTGGATTGAGTTGTCCTGTCCTCAGCCTCCCTATTGTTTTGGTGTATGCCCGAAGCACCACAGGGCAAAGGGCAACTCCTAAGCCATTTACATCTCGTGTGGCCTGCAAATCACTGTATAAAGAGTCACTGTGCTGGTGAGGGAAGTCCTGGTGCCCACCGCCAGATATATGGCTGAAGAGCAGGGGAACCACAGTCTCATCTTTTGAAGTCTTTCTCAAGGGTTTCTGTTCTCATTTCCAACTCCACAGAAGCCCCTGCAGGCAGGTGGCCATTTGGGATTAGGAGCTGGGTTGTTTGACTGTACCAGCCGTAAGGGTGAAGCTGCCGATGGTTTGGTCACATGTCACAGGCTGTTTTGAGTTGTGCACTGCTCTTTTCACCTTGACAGTGCTCTTGTGGAGGGACCATTAGTATGGGTGGCAAGTCAGCGGGAAATGAAATTGTCCTGCCCTTAACAAGCTGGCTTTACCTGACCTTGAAGACATTATTTTGTTTCCTGGATGTTTTAAATTAAGTGGTATTTCGACTAAGGTGGTTGCATATAAATTGGTTGGGATAATGCTTGCTTGAGCTGAACGTGCCCAGCTAGTGCCTGTGAACTCCCTGGTTGCTCATCCTGTTCCTGCCTCTCTCCTTCGTTCACCAGCACAAGTTCCCTCTAGATATCATAGATATCTAGATGTGTGTGTTTTCTCCTTGTTTTTCCACACTCTTCCCCTCTCTGTAGCATGAGAATACAGACTAGCCTGCTTTGACAGGCATGCCATGCACAGAGCTTGGGGTCTTGGGTTTAGTCTGTTATGATGGCACGTGGGTGAGCAGGATCTAGGATGAGAGTCCACAGGAAGGAGCTCTACTGAGGTGGAGACGTTTGCACAAGGCCTCCATAGCATGTGTTGCCTATTGTATTTGTTTCTATACCTTGAGTTCAGCCTCTAACACTGAGCCCTCATGTAAAAATGTTTCTGCAGGTTGCTGAAAGAAATGTTTTTCAGTTTCTTCTGGTCATCCAGAGGACCAAATATCCCTGGGATTTTTCTAAAGGCTGCTTTACAGTAAAGCATTCCTAGAAAATTATCTACCTCATTGTTATTCATGCCAAAATGTTGGGGCAATCTTCCTTTTCTTCTGCCATGCAGCTAATCACTGCATGGGGCTGTGCTTGAGCTTCAGCAGCTCACTGTTGTTTGGTAGAGATTAAAAAATAACAATTGGCAGTGTCATCAAATCAGTGCAGCCAGTGAAGTCAAAGCCTCAAACACCATAAGAGGTCTACATGTCTCACAGAGGAAGGAGCCACAAGAGCAGCAGAACAGCTGTGTTCCCACTGCTGTTCTGATCCCGTCGGTGATATTGGGCGGGAATCGGATTGCAGCATTCCTCCAGTGTGTCTCCCACACTGAGAGATACTGAGTGGGTCAATAAACTGTAGAAAACAAGGAGGGTGTGTGCTCAGGAGCACTTCAGGCTTTGGGATAAGTGTTTCTAGGGAGTTTGCTAGGAACAAGAATCTAACTGAAATCAATGGCAGCATATCTGCCATTTAATGACAAGCCAATAAGGCTCGGCACTGGAGTACAGCGTGTTCTCACCTGCCTCTGTGCTAAGTGGACAAGCTGCTGCAAGCTGATCCAGCTGAGAAGTGTGCATGTGAGTTATACCCTCTGGAAGAGAGGCTGGGATCCCACTGGCTGAGCCTACATTGAAGTGAAAAGGCTGGTCAGAACAGCAGAAGAGATGTTCACAGGCACTGCAGGTGTGTATCTGCAGCAGCCATGTGTGCAGAAGAAAATAAGGGCTATTCATCTCCTGGATGGATATGGAACTTCAGTGGAAGATGGGGTTGAATTTTCCAGCAGATCCTCTCGCTGCCAGCAGCTGCTCTGCAATGTCTATCCTGAGCTGGAGCGAGCTCTTTGTCATCCAAGCATTTACCTTACCCAGGCATTCGGCTGTTTGAGTGATGGCTGTGCTCATCCTTAATGTAGATGTAGGGCTGACTGTCAATGTACTGTTGAGGGTGAGTTGTGGGAATCTCTAGACTCCCTTGGTCTGACATTATTGCTGTATTAGAAGGGAAAAACAGGATAAAAATCTGCAGCAGCCCTGGCAGAAGTGGAACGACTGTCCATTGCAACATGTTTGTTTATCAGTCTGAGCCTGGAGTCAGTTTAATGCTGGTCTCCTGGTGTCAGAGGCTGTGCAGTCCCAGTGCTGTCTCTACGTGACACCCTGACTTGGAAGGAACACAGAAGGCGATGGTAGAGGTGAGGTGATGCTGTGAGGTTTTGAAGGACACTCCTCTGTAAAGAAAGATTAGAAACAGGCTGCAGGCCAGATTGTGTGTGATGAGACAGGACTGCTTCTGCACCAGCAATGGTTAGGGCTCAGTATTCAGTACTGAGGACATATGGAGAAGGTTCAGGTGTCTGAATTAGCATCCAAGTTAGTTTCAGGTGCAGCTGATGCTTTCAGGACATCTGTTTGCACAGCTGAGTCAAATTCTGGTAAGATGGGCATCATATTTGCCACCAACCTAGACAAACTCTGCTTTGGACCTTGAAAAATTGTCAAGGGTTTGAGGTTTTGCTTCTGTAATGTATGCTGACAAGCTGTGGCAGGAGAAGGTGCTTGAATCCAGGCTGACCTGAACTCTGAATGAACCAATGAGTTGATTTGCTATCCTGTCTCATTCCAGCCTTTGAGGTTCTGCAGTTCCCACAGCCAAATGAAGGGTCACTGCAGTGATGGTGAGGGATAAGCCAGGACACCGTGTTGCCATTGTTAGTATTCAACTGGAGTCGTGCAAGATCAGAACTCTAATCTCTTGTTCGCACGATTCAACCATCGTGGGTTGTCAGCGAGTCAAGGTGACCTCCAAAACAGGGAGGCCACGTGGGACTCTCTGCAGCTCTGAGGACAGAGACCGGTTGCGTTGCACAGTGACTGGTGTCAGTGCACTTGTCCTGCAACTGGGCATGAGCATGTTTGGGAGTTCCAGTAAGTCCATGAGTCTTGAGGAAGGAGAGATATAATTCACGTGCACAATCCTGCAGTTGTTTGTGCTCTGCCAGCTGCTTTCTGCACTGAGCTGTCCTACCTGGACCCTCTGATGGAGCACCTGCTCATTCTTTACAATGAGGAGCTCCTTTTTGGCTGCTCTCCTTGCAGCCTGGCTGTCGTGGCTTTCAGTCTGTTTGTTGTGAATCACCCTGACAATGCTCCTGGATTTCTCTGGGAGAAATTTCACGTATTTCTCCCGACACTCAACAGGAGTGTCAGCATCCACGTGATTTCTTACAGCTCTGAGACTGCCTTCCACCAGGAACCTGCCTGCACCAAAGTCCCTGGCACAGTTTGAGCTGCAGTTTTGTCTGATCCTTTTAAGAGTTGGGAATGGCTGTTTTGATGTCTGATATCTGTGAACATGAAAGGCTCCTTTCCCTCTAACTGTGCATTGGGCAGGGCAATGCCTGTCTCCCCTAATCAAAAATGTAATCAAAGATCTCACTTCTCGTAAAAAATGTATTAAGAAGAAGAAGAAACAACACAGCATATTTCTATTGGCTTCGCTGCTAGTTTGCTCTGGTTTCTACTTCTGTGCTGCTCCCTCCTGTCTTTCACAAAAGAACCCCCACCTCAACCTTCCCCGTGTCTTGAGATGTTTAATTGCAAAATGTTGAGCTTTGAAAACAAAACAAAACAAAAACATCATTGTATTTGATTCAAGCAAAATATCGATCGTCCTTGACTTCCCACACCGCAGATATTGGCAACATTTTGTCAGTACCGAGAGTGAGTAGAGAGATCACAGCAAGGAAATAAATATTCCAACTGGAAGGAAAAGAAGCTGAGCCAGGAAAATAGCTGTGCCCCATCACTCCCTCTCCCACAGCTGCTTGTAGTAAATGGTCTGTTGACCTGATGTTAACATTTCCAGTTTACAGTAAGCAGCATTTCCCTTAAACAAGATACTGATAAAGTGAAACAAGGGAATAGAGGGGGTGGAGAAGAGATTTGCAAAACATGCTGGAGTGAGAAAGTCGGAACATACCGTGTGTGTCTCAGGAGTGAGAACATGTCTCAGTGTGTGAATAAATATATAATGTATAGACATATGCTCTCTCTTCGTAGAAACTCTTTGGGTAGTCCCAGATTTTGCTGCTTTCAGTAGCACAGCAAAGTAAAAGGCAGGGGAAAGTTGGAGCTGGTGATTGAAGGGTTGAAGGATGGTGGTTTAAATGGAGAATAACCTTGCTCTCCAACAAGGAGACTGGTCACAGAGAGGGACTCAGGCATCACCCGAGCCAGTGTGCTAGTTGACTGTCTGGAGAGACACAATGCACTCAGGTTTGCTCATTTTCATCTTGCAGATGAAGTATAGTGCTTCACTGATGGAGATCAGATTTTCATACAAATTCAGTTGACAGAAAAGAGCACAGGGAGAGGAAACAGATAAGTGTTAGCACAAAGTTATTTGTTAAATGGATTTTTTATTGTTTTCCAAGAAGCCTGCACAGAGCTGTTGTCCTTTTTTTAATTCCTCTTCTGGCATTTGTTCCCCATTTCACTGCCTCCGCAATTGTCCCATTCAAGTCAAAAAGGCTACCTCTGAAAGACCAGTGTAACATTAGCAGAAATTACTAGCAGCAGTGATTTCAATATTCAAATGGACAATATATTTAGTAATAGACTGGGAGTTGTATAAATAGAGTATGAATGCCTGGTAATGAATCATATCAATAATTTTCACATACAGACTGTGCCTTACATTTCTCAAAGGCCTTTACAAATACCAATTGATTCTCACAGCATGCCTGCTTGGTGGAGGAGTTGTTATTAGTTCTAGTGGAGGGTGAGGATATTGAGATGCAGAGAAATGGTGCTGCTTGTGTAGTTCATGCTGGGACCCAAAGTGAGGAATAAACTTGGAAGCTCCTGACTCACAGCTCTTAATCATGGGACTACACAGCTCTATATGATTTCTTTGGCTTGGCTGGAAGTGGTAGTCCTCATGGAAGGAGGTCTTTGTCAGACTCCAAAGTCTGGGGCTGACAGGATATGGGTAAAGGCAGGAGTAATTAATGCACAGTGAATGGCAGAACTGGTCTTGATGGAGCTGTGCTTTAAGGTTATAGTCAGGAGCAGCACTCATGCCTCACACAGATCGGGGCTTGGAGGTTTTTTTGACCTCTGGAAACATGGTTTTCCATGCAGAAAAGCGGCAGCTGATGCAGCCAAACTCCATGAAGAGAAAGGGGCACCTTCACTCCAGCTGTGCTTTGTAACTCTCACCCACCTCAAGTCAAGGAGGGTAATAGCTGAAGAGTACCTGAAACACTGGAAGTCTCTTTTCTAGTGTGGTGACCAACTCGGCATTCATCACATGGCCCACCTCTGTTTTCTGTTGCCCTTCTTAATTCTGCAGTAAATTCTTTTAGCCTTTAGTGTTTCTCCCGGTGGCCCAGGGATGCAGTCAGTGATGGAGATCTTCAGAAGAAAGAGGCAGGTTACGTAGCACACGCTTCAAACAAAGGAAACCTAATTTATCTTTTGCCCTCGTGTTGTACTGAATTGACTAAGGCTGACTCAGTGCTCAGGAGAACAGGACAGGCCCTCAACTTGTACAAAACCATGACATGGTACTCCCAGCCTTAGTTTTAAACACATTTTATTTTGACATCTTACTTGGTGTTTTGAGTGACACTGTACACGGAGAAGTTGTCTTGAAGCTGGCCACAGTGGCATTTGGCTTTTTTCTCCTGGGAGGTTACATCATTTCCAACCCATCAGCATGTTAAGAGTCCTTTAAATTGGCAGAACAACATGCACTACATTGTACTTGTCTGTTTTGAAATCCTTCTGCTGTAGCATTGCCCAGTGACCCAAATTTCACAGGTCCTCCTGGTCCCTCACAGTTCACACTCCTGACCCACCTAACTCATTTTATCCTTTCGTAGTTTTTTCTGTGCTCTAAATCATCAGTCATTGGGCTGAAACTATCGATTCTTATCATATTGCCTCTCTTCTTCATGAACCTCCTTGGAGGCTGGCAGGGGACTGAGGACCAAAGGATCATCCAAGTTCCTCTGGAGACGAGAGACAAAGGAGGAATGGGCAACGTAAAATGCCTTTTCAGAATTTAATTGCTGAGCCCCAACCCCAGTCTGGCAAACTCTCAGTGCTCTTTGTACAAGGACCAGAGACAGAAGGCGCCAACCTGGGACCCACAACCCAGAACCAAATTTTCCACCTTGGACTTGTGGCCTTTGGAACGAGCATGTGTGTTTCTCAGGCCTGTCCCACAGAGCCAAATTTTAGCTTTCAAGCTTTAAGAACTGTTTTAACAAGCTTATTGAGCAATTTCATTGTCTTGTCTTCCAGATGAGAGTTGGCCATATTTATTCTTTTTAATCTTCCCCCCACCACCACCTCCTTATCAACCTATAGTTCAGCATGGAGTTTTACCTTTCCCTGACCAGTTTCTAAGCTATATTAATACTCTTTTTCAGTGATCCTTACCTATTCTAAATAATATTTGTAGTTTCATTAACTCTTTCAGAGAAGAATTTGTATATTAGTGTCAAGTGGACTTCGTTCTACACATAAACTCTGCTTTTCCAGCTGGATCATGTTATATTCCTCTAGGCTCTACCTCAGGTATTTTGTTCCATGAACTGAGTCTAGCATGTTTAGGGAATAGCTTTTTTTTTTGCCTCCTTAAGAAAAAGAAGGAAAAAGGAAAACATAGCAACGACGGCATGGCAACAGCAGCTGCGGCACAAAAGAAAAATAGGCAAACAGACTTCCGAAACATGTATTCACTGGTAAGCTATTTTTACTGACTGGTGAGTATGTGGGAGTATAATAACAAAATAAGTGAGAAACTAGCTTACAAATAATTCATAAGTAACTTTAAATGAGAACATATCTTAATGATTTCAGCCTCCTAGCTAGCCCTCATGCTGTATGAATCTCCACATGCACAGGCTTAAAGGTCACCTCTGATCTACACTATTTATACATTGCAAATTCATCCATAGACACGTATATAAAATTCCATTCAAAAAAATAATGTCAGTGGAGTATTAAGGTTAAATAACTGGGCAATAAAAAGTAAAGAATTGTGTATCCCTGCACAGCAGCTTAAGGATAAATCCATGTCATTGCATCCAACTTTGCATCAGAGCACAGAGGTTTCCTGGCTCTGTGGGTGTGGAGAGGCCCCACAGCCTGGGTATTTTGGGGGAACTTGAAGGAGCTCCTGACTCCACTGCCAACCTGCTTTGTGACCCCGAGCACTTTTCATTGCTTCTCTGGGGACCTCTTTCCGCATTCCCCTTTTGTCTGGAGCACACAGGAAGGAACCTCCAGCACAGAAAACACTCATACTTGCATCTTTGGGCAGAGCCCAGCCACACATGGGGCCATGTATGTGCTGAAAAGTGACAAAATAATAAGGAATAGCATCTTCCTTGACAAGCCTGATCCAGCGGGGAACATCCCTGCCCCTGGCAGGAGGGTTGGAACTGCATGATCTTTAAGGTCCCTTCCAACCCAAATTGTTGTAAGATTCCATGAAATTTTCTTCTTCACCATCCTCTCCCCAAAATTTCCCCACTGTCACTGCAAACCAGCAAACCGTGGGAAGTCTTAACTAAATTCAAAATAATTCATTGAGAACTTGAGAGAAACAGCCTCAAAAGTGTTGAACTCCTTTACAGTTACAGCCTGATCCATTGTGCTATGTAAGCCTTCTTTTCCAGTTATGATCCATGGGAGACTGAAAGCAAACACAGTCTCTTAAGTCTCCTCCGCAATCCCGATGCTTTTATTGGCACGGAGAGGAACCCAGCTCGGCCCTCTGCAGCCAAAACTAGATTCATTTGTCTTCAGAAACAACACAAATCTGTTTTCCTGGTTAAATAAAGTCATTTGCAGGGTTCTGTTGTGGGAAGGATGTGTCAGCTCGCCCTGAATGGAGCAGTCATTAGGATGAATGGGTCGGTTGTTGGGCTGGAACAGCCCTCTGCACACTGAAGGGCCCTTCCCGAGGCAGGCTGAGCCCTCTCTGGGATTGTGCCCACAGCAGGCACGGGATGCTGCAGGTGCCTCGGCATCACTGCCGGCTTTATTGTGGATACCCTCTTTCCGCACCGTTACACCGAGTTTAGTATTGATTTATTGCAAGATTAATCCCACATCTTGCACGTTCCCTTCAGCCCAGTGTTTTGGGAAAGCTCTGGTTTCTGCAGCAAAGGAGGCAAATGGGACTCGAGCGCCGAGTCCTCTGTGTGGTTCTGTGTTGCCTTGCCAGTGTTGGAAGCCTATTTCTTCTTGTCTCTCAATCTCAGGTAGTGCTAGTGCTTCCCTGCCCTTCAGAGGTTTGATAAGCAATGACTAGATGATGTTTTTAATTCTCGTCACTGCTGTAGAGTTACTTGTTCTGGAAATATTGGTGTGTAACTGGTAGGAGAAAAGGTTGATGATGTTCTCCAGAGGACATGAGGAATGCGGAAGCAGCAGCTAAAGTGGTTTGGTTCCCTCTGAGGTTTTTTTTCAAATGTAGTTGAAAACAAGTGAGTGAAATGAGATGCTTAGAAGCACTTTGTAAGATTCTTTCTGGTTTTAAATTACTCCGTTTAAACATCTTTGTCCGTGAAACCTCCAAGGGAGCTCATCTGCTTGTTTTCTCATCTGCATCTTCTGCTTTCTCTCTGGTTTTTACACAAGAAAGAATGCAAGTATCTCATGTACATCTATATATACAGAAATAAATGTAATTGAGTTGTAAAACACAGGCTGGCTGAGCAGGACAGAGGTCAGTGATCTAAAATAATCCTGACGCTTTAGTGAGGACCTGCTTTGTATTACAGTTAAGTGTTTGTTGAGGTCTTTTCCTCTGGCCTTCTGTTACAGCTGAATATATATTAATGCTCTTTCTACAACATATTTAGAGCACAAATAGCCTAGATTTGAAGCACTTGAGGAAATACTTCTTGTCTCTTTCGCTGTTTTGTTTGTATTTTTTGCTTGTGAAAACAATTCTCAAGAGCATTGTTGGGTGGGTCATAGCAGGAACACCTCTGGGCGCGCTGGGGAACGTGTGAAAGCAGATTTCAAGAGCTTATATTTTCACACCATGTTTCAGTTCTGTAGTGATAAATGTTTTCTGGAGTGCAAACCTGAGTTCCTCCTCTTACTCCTTGAAATGTAAAAAGGGTTTCTTTATTATTTCAGGGGTTTGCTTGCAGTCAGGTTGTGTCGCTTTTAGCCAGTGACAGGGCTGATCAGCTGCATAGCAAGCAGCACAAAGTGGGAACTGCTGTTGATTTTAGCAGCTGATGGCATTAGACAGGTAGGATTACTACAGGACCTGTGGCAGAGAGGAAAGGTAATGGCACAGCATGGGAAAAAATGAGGGAGGAACAGATCTTTCAGGCAGTTCTCTATTGGCAATTGACCTACAACTTAAAACAAGCCTGAAATACACTACCAGAATTTTTACCAAACCCTCTGGGCTGTGTGCTGGGTAATTCCCATGTCCTTCAGCAAGTGGGATGACTGCTGCTGAGTGCAGACACCTGGGGTGGAAGCATTTGGAGTCCCCTGAAAATTATCTTTAATTCAGGGCAGTGCTTTAACCTTGCAGGTGTGGGGGAAGAAGAAATGTGCTCCCACTCTTGGCATGCAGCATCCTGGATCCACAGGGAGAACCAACCCATGCACACACACACCTGGCTCTAAAAGCCCTGTTTCACTGCATGCCAAACTAGTATGTGCTTCTTTCAGCCAGACTCAGAGCATCCTGGGGGTGAGTGGATGTTGGACAGTGGCTTTCTTGCTGCAATATCATAACCACAGATAGCCCAATTATTTCAAATGGGCCTCAGCCAATATGTTCAGATTTGATTAAGAACTTTTTGAAAGATAAGAAGCGTTTACAGCTAAGGGCTGGCTCCAGCCTTAGTTATTTACATCAGGATGGGGGTGATAAAATCTTTTATTAGTGTCACTGTTTAAATATTTTGGCTCTCTGTTCCAATATTGTGGCAAGAAGGAACCATATGTGTTCCTAGAAAGAGAGCCTAGTGCAGCCGTTAATCAGGAGAGGATCTACTAATGTATTAAGATTCAGAATAATGAGCAAAACCAGCACGCACTGCAGAGACTAACACATATCTTTAGTCTGCAGTTTTCAAATGTTTGGAAAATGCTACATTCCTCCATCTTTCTAAACCTGGTTTTCTGCCAAAAGAAGTTGTCTTCTGTTGCTACTTTTAGAAAGGTTAAATCTATTTACAAAAACAAACATATCATGGAGTGCTGAAAACCAGGAGGATGTGGGCCCTAGCAGGCTCCCAGGCTGCAGAGTTCACGGCAGGAGCTGACTTGGCAGGGAAACTTGTAAGCATGTCCTTTCCTTTCCTTAATGCTACGCAGAGTCGGGGACAAGATATGCGGCCCAAGCTCCAAACCAGCTCCCCATCACTGCCTTTCTCCAGAAGGCACTGGACAATGTGTATGTCTGCAGATTGCTACTGGGCTTTAGGGAAGCTTGCCCGAAGATTTGGCACAGGGAAAGGGCAAATTTTAAAGAGCTCCGGAGTGGGAGACATTGCTGGTTGAGCAGCTTGCATGCCTCGAGGTCATTGCTAATGAGCAGCATCTTGCCTAAAGAAGTGAACATTACATTTTAGTACTGCTATGAAAACCAGTCGTGCTGTCTCCCCTTTGTATCCCATGCTACTGCCTGCTTTGCTGTGGCATCTGGAGCAAGCTGCACCAGGGAAGGGAAGGAAGCCCTCTTAAAGGATGTGGAAGGATGCTGAAGTGGTAGCAGAGCTCAGATGAGAGAAGCTGGAGCATGACAGCTGTTACTGGATCACGCAAAAAGCCTGCCAGCAAAAATGCATCAATTTGTGTGATATCCGGGTGTCTTGTCTTCTGTTTTCATAATTGCATACATGGTGTCTGCATAAATCTTCCCCCCCCTCCCCGTACTTCCAGCAAAAGGAGCTGACTGGCGGATGGCAGCACATCAGTGGGAGAACACCAGCAGGAAGAGACAACCAGTCAGATGTGTGTCAGATGGGGAGGCCCAGGGCCCGAGGCATATTCCTCAGAGGTTGCTCGAACATGGTGCATTTGCTAAACAGAAAAACCTCTCCTTTTCCCTTCGGGGAGAGGAGCATGTTCATCCAGACATGAGAACCAGCAGTGCTGTCTTGCCATGTTCTTCAGGAGGTTAGTGCCAAATGACAGCACAGGCGGCAACAGCAGAAGCTTTCAGCAAATGCGTCATAGCCCAAAGGTCTGAGTGTCCCCTCAAGGGATTCAGTGGAATTTCTTCTACTTTTTCACTGAATACAGAAATCTTCCTGTTTACTCATTCCTTAGCTGCAACCTCTGTCTCTTTAGCTGTGGACTTTCTTCTTATGGTGAGATCCAACCTGCTTGAGGAGAGAGGAGTCCTGTGGCTCTTTGTTCCATGTTGGGTTTTACCATTAAAAGCCCATTTCAAGAAACCTGAATATGCCCAACCTGCATAGGCCAGTTGACTGATTTCCTTACTATCTGGTCTTCAGGTTTTCCTGCCTGTGGACTACAAGTCTGGTTGACTAACACCACAAATAGGATTACTGGCAACCATCAGCTCTATGAACTTAGAAGTCTTGAGAAAGAAATGGCAGAATTTTAAAAATAATGACATCTTCTTCCCAGTATAAACTTTGACTGGTGGCTGTAGATGCAGTCTGAGAAATGTGCTTCTCCACAGGGGGTTTATGAGCTGTTAAGGGTTAAGACTCATTCTTGAGGGCACAAGAAAATCATTTTACATGTTCAGAATCAACTTTCTTCTTTGACTTTCTGGGTAGTGACAACTTATGCTTACTTTGGTCCTGCTGACAGTCGTGCTGATGACAGCGATTTCAAATGAAGAAAAACGAAGAAAATGTGAGCCAGCAAAAAAGCAAGAGCAGTAAAAGTGCCTTCCTCAACTCACGCTAACATTGTGACATTTGGTTATTGATGTTGCAAACAGCAACTAATGTTATTCCCAAAGCCAGCACTTAAATTCCACTTTGGTAGATCATAACTATAAGCAAGTCACACAGTCCCATAGGAAAAGGCAATTATTGACTAGTTCTTCTTGCTCTCAGATGAGCAATGGCTTTGGTCTCTGTAGTGCTGACTGTGGTGCAGAGCCCTGGCTCTGAGCAGAGGTGACTAATCCATGTCACCCATTTCCTTGATGTAAGGCTTAAACCTGCAGTTTAGCCCAGGGTGCCAGACTATGACAAACAAGAGCTAGAGGAGGGTAATGAATAAACATGGTGAGAATTTCAGCTGTAATCTGCTATCAGGTCCATCTGTTACTCCTTCCCCCACAAGCCTTGCAAACTCAATGAGCCGGGAACAGGCATGCTCCATATAGTGTCTCATCCTTCAGCCATGTAGCTAAAGTCTAATTGTCTGCTTGTTGTTACATTGATCACTTACAGTCTCTTGAGCCATTTTTGGTCACAGGATCTTGTTCAGTTCTTTAGCCTTTCATCCACCCCATGTATGACAAGACTTCCAGAAGGATACCAAAAAGATGAGGAGGATGAATGTATTAATCACTCGGTGGTATCCGCGGTGTTGCAGGGCAGCAGTTGTTCCAGTGAGATGCGTTGCAGGGTAGCAGTTGCTCCAGTGAGATGTGTTGCAGGGTAGCAGTTGCTCCAGTGAGATGTGTTTGCAGTGTTGCAGGGTAGCAGTGAGGTGTGTCTTGCAGGTGAGTGTCATCTGCCCATTTAACTGTTCCTAGCCTTGGGCACTCACCCTCTGTCTCGTGCAAGGTGAGATGCCCAGCTCCCAAATGAGGAGGTTCGTTTCAAGTCGGCAGCTGGTGAGCCCAGAAGTCGGTATGGCCTATTTTCACTCTGTGTCATGTGCAGGCACTTCAGCTGAGGTGAGTCTTGGGGTTTCCTGGTTTGCTCTAATCTGGAGACAGGAAAGCAGAGGGTCTTGGGCAGGAATACGATGCAGGAGCAGCCAAGCAGTGGGGCAGCATGTGCCTGGTGTGTCTCAGTGAGCTGTGAAGGCTCCAGCAAGCTCTGCCTTGTTGGTAAGTGGTGGTTTGCTCTGGGGGGCAGGTGCCTGTCTCCCAGGCAATGCCACAGCTTGCAAAAGTTGCCATCAAAATTCTCCATGGTTCCAGACATCTCTCGTCAATGCAGAGTTTGGCAAACTTTGCTGCTCGTGTTCTCTTACAGACCTCATGCTCACGGCTGCAGTTCACAAGTGGAGTATCTCCCTGCTTTGGGAACCAGGCCATCTTAATTACAGCCCACACAGATGATTTGTTTTTGCATTTCTCCTATAGGTGGTTCCTTCTCATGTTCCAGAAACTGCATGTTCTTAGTTTACTGCTCCTCCATTCCTTCCAGCTCGGAGAGCTTCCAGCAAGGGAGATGGAAAGGAATGTGATAAGCAGCTTGGCTGGTTAATGAGCTCCCTAACTGAGGGATTCTTGTGTGCTGGGTTCACTTGCCAGTCCCTGGTATCTCCCTTAAGTTCCCTGTGTTCTCCTGGCTCTCCTGGGGGAAGGGTTTGGGACCTGGTTTGAGCTGCACCTATTTTTCCCTTTGTGCCATGCCACCATGTTCGCCACGGCCAGGCACAGACCAGAAAATGCCTCTGGATGGCAGGACTGGAGAGCTATGTGAGGCTGTGATTTGGCTGGGAAAACAGAACTTAAAAAACACCTAGTTCCTCACATCGCAAGAGACAACTGCAGAGTCATTGCAGAGAAAGTAATGGGAGATTTTTTCTCTCCCTAATTTATGTCTCTCCTGCATATGGCTGCTGCGGAATCACTGATGTTACAGACAGATGGGTTGGCATTTTACTAGGCAGAACACATGGGCTAGATGTTGTTAATGCTTGTTAACTACTCACTCTGCAGCTTGACCAGTCCAATACGGTCACCTCACAGATGGTTGGAAAGCTGCAGCCTGGGTGCTGGAGCGGTCCAGCTCTGCCACACGTGGTGTGACAGCAGTTGGGATAACGTGCATTTGGCTGCTCTTTCCAAAGGGCTTTGTTGTAGGTCAGAGATAGCCACGGCTGAGGGATCAGCATGGCTTCCATGTGTATCAAGGAAAGACGCTGGTTTGTAAAGATCCTGAGCCTATTGTGGAGCTATTGGCTTTAAAGACTTAATTTCATGGTTTGAATTTTTATATGGAATGGGGTTGGAAAAATTCTGTGAGCCCTGTGCCTTGCTGCCATCTATACTGCTTAATGGTTGATGTTTATAAAGCATATTTGGCTGGTGAACACTATTTAGCAGACCTGAGGTCTGTTAAAAACTTAAAATTTATGACCTCAAGCTCTGACTACAGCTGACTGCCAGTATTAGTTTAGAGTGACGTCCCATGTGATTTTCCTTTCTCTGATGTGGGTAGTCTGCTGTGATTTACTCTCGCCAGTTTTGTATTCAACAGAACCATTTCTAGGTATCACCTCAGCAAATCTCCACAGGGTGAATCTCTTTGGTTTGGAGATCCCATCAGCATCTGTGGATGCAAAAGTAGATGCTGCGGGTGAATCCTTTACACTACCATCTTCCCTCTTTGACAGTAGTGATGTTCAATTTGCAGCATAATGATTGGAAGCTGAATGCATCCTACAGATGAGAAAGGGAATTTTAGTTTCAGCACTTGTTCTCTGAAATTCTCAAAGCACTTTTGGAAAATGCATGGATATTAATCCACACTGAGCAGTAGTTCTTCAAACCTATGATTTAAATTGGATATATTTGTCTCTGTCTGTCCTGAACTGTTCAGTAACATTAATGCACCCTGATAATAGCTGTCACATTTTACCCTGGGGGTTGTTCCTCAATGATAGGTGAAATCACAGCAGTTCAAAGACCTGTCTTCCAGGATGAAAAGCTCTATAGGAATATTCAGATATAAAATAGTAATAGTATGAATCAAAAAATATGCTTCCCTTATTTTAAAGCCTTTGATCTTATTTTTATGGCATCACATTTGACAGTCTAAAGGGCATTAACCTGTAGGAGAAGCCTCTTAGAAGATGCTGACTTGCCCTCTGCTGCGCAGAGCACCGTCCCCCAGGATTAACACCAGCAGCTTTCCCCCATGGAGAGGGGTACAGCACTTCAGTGCATGTCCCTGCTCTTTTTTAAGTTTCCTTTTTCACACGAGGTGCAGGAGAGCTCACATAGATCAAAACATGGAGCTGTAGGGGAAGTTCAGTGCTGTGCCGTACACCCCGTTCTGTGTTCCTTTGCTGCTGAGCCGGTGCAGCATCCAGGACCCCATCACTGCTGTCACTCGTGTACATAGTGCCTGGCTCGTATTTCTGATTAAGATGGAAGTATACGAGCTGACCTCTTGTTCCAAAGACATTCTGGGGTTGTGGTTCATCTCAATGTTGAATAATAAGAAAGAGAAAGGAAATGTTTGCTATAAATCTCAGTGCATGCCGGGCTGTTTCTCACTTATCCTATCCCAGCTTTCAATTTTCTTCTTGGCATTGCCAGGCGTTTGCTTTTCTTTGCTCAGCAGCTAAAAGCAGCTTTTTCATTACATTTCCTGGAAGGCCCTTTACAGGCACCCATCCCTCTGCCTCATAAATTCACTTTATATACCAAGCTGGTGACACTGAGGTCAGAGGTCTTAGCAAGAAGCAATTATTATAAAGAAGTAGTCTTCCTCTTTTGGGTTATTAAAGGGGGGAAGACTTCGCTGCAGACAAGGAATGGTCATTTGTGAAAGGGAGGTGACTTGATTGATTAAGAGCTTCATGTCCATCCACCACGGACAGGCATCCTGTCAGGCCAGCTGGAATCTGCCAGTTACTATGAAAAAAGAAGGAAACCAATAAACAGTTTGCTAAATAACCTCATAAATATTTCCAGCCATAAGCACATCTTGTGGTACAATTTGGGGTTGTTTTTGTTTTTTTTTTAATATTTCTCTAATTTTAAATGAACGGCCTGTAATTAAAGTGATTTAGAGGCTACCTGGGGACCTGGTATTTGAGCAGTGCGTGATGCTTAGGAAAGATTGATTGGTGAGGCATAACTCAATTGGGGGATTTTGCTAATGATATCATCACCCAGGAGGGCCAAGTTTGAGCAATTAAATCTCAAAACCTCATGTTTGGGTTCTTATAACTTCAGCAGGCAGTTTCCACATGTGTAAACACACACACACACACACATTTTCCCTGGGTATTTTCTGGGCACTCCAGTTTTTTGGCTGGCTCTGTGTATGGTGGGCTGCCCCATGTGTGTCTGTCTGTCCGGGGTGATCTGAAGTGATGATTTATCAGCTCTGCAGACCCAGGAAGAGGTTGCCAGCCCTCTTGGCATCACTGCTTCCCCCCTCAACATCTGCACGTGGACAAGGCGGCCTTTGACATTTAGAAAAATCTCGGCATCTAAAGCAAGAGGCAGAAACAAAAGGATTTTCTCATTTAAAGGTCAGAGCCGGCAGCTTCTTAAAAGATATTTTCAAGTGGGTTTGCTGGGCTGTGGCAGGGTTTATGTGCGTTAATGGGTGCTGAGGGAGGCAGTGGGTGCCATGGGGAAGGCATCAGGGAGGCGAGGAGCTGTCAGGAGCACCGGTGTGCCCAAGGCTTTGTGGCACACATGGTAATGCTGTGGAGATTTTGGGAGGTGATCGGGTGGAACAGCCAGCCCTGAGGGCTTCTGCTGACACATGAAGGGGTTGGGAAGACGGAGTGACTGCCCCATATGAAGAAGAAGTCTGAGGGGTTTAGATGATGAAGGCAAATTGCCAAAAGGGTCAGTCAGGTGGGGAGATGTGCATAACCCACGTTGGAACAGACGGCACAGCAAGTCTTTAGGGTAGGGTGGGGAACACCACAAGGAGAAGGGAAAGGGCAATGGGAACGGGGGCACAGAGGAGAGTGTGGCCACAGCATGGCCCATAATGCCACAGCAGCCTGTGGAACTGAACAGAGCAGGGAGAAGCTCTGTGTGGAGGGTCGGATACGAAGCCGTGGTGCCCCTTCCCTCAGCGCACATGGGGTTGTTTGCCATGAGTGCTCAGAGCAGTTGTCTGTGGGGATGCAGCACAGACAGTGATTTATGGAAGGAGCGTAGCAGATGAGATGAGGCCTTCGCAATACATTCACTGGGTAAATGTCACCAGGCAATGATTCACTTGCTCCTTTTGACCCCTAATACATCTTAGCCTTGGAAAGTTCCATCTACCACAGAGCATGGCCGAGCAGTATCTGCAAAGCAAAGGCTTGTCACCATGCCAAGGGGTGGAAAGCCACTCTGGCAACGCTGCCAGAGTCCTAGACTACATCCTTCCTCACACCGTGGAGGTGTTTGAACTTCCTTTGTTCCCCAGCTGAGACACAACTGTCTTGCCTGCTGTGCCTGGCACAAAGCTCCACCATCCCTGTTGTCAGCTCGCCAAAACCCATTCAGGAACTCCACCTCCGGCACTGGAGGCGTGTGTTTGAAGAATGCAGGAACACATGTCCTGCATGGATCGCATCCCCAAAGGCAGTTGTGCTTTCTCAGTGTGGAAATCAAAGGTAGGATATCCTCACTGCATGCTGAAATCTCAAGTTGTTTTGAGTGCTGAAGCCCTCTTTTCCCTGTTTCTGCATTTCCAATCCTTACTTTCTTGATACATCTCCACGTCAGCTCTCTCCTTGGGGCATGCAGCCACTCTCTTTCCAGTCTTTTTCCGGTGTCTGAAGGTCTGCAGGACACTGGGTCTTATGCTCAACCTGTGTTTTTCAAGAGGCATCCTTTGTGTGATTCAAGTCACACTGCATGCCAGATTATAGCAAATGGTATTTTTGGAGTCAAAGCAGGGATATCTATTGTTTTTAGGAATGTGTCAGAGAGAAGACGAAGGAGGTGTATGAGACACTAAAAAGTGAGTGTATCTAGTTCGGAGTGCATTTCTGGGCCATATTGTGAGCTTGGAAATGACTTAAGCAGCTACTGTCACACTTTTAAATTAACTACCCCTCGACTGATAGAAGAAGCGGAGAAGGAAGTGCTGGATCTGAGCTTTCAGGAAGCCTTTGTGTGCAACAGCAGCATGGGGGCAAAGACCCATCTCAGGAGGACCAGTGCAGTCAGAAGTCCTGTATATGTTACATTGAAGTGACAGTAGTGGAGAGGGCCTCTGTTATGGCCCATATGTTGGTCCATCCAGCTGCAAGTCCATCTCCTAGCAGAGATGTTTGGGAATGCCTGTTGCTCTTTCACATCTTCTGTGTTGTCTGCTCCTTGCTGAGATGGTCCCTGTTGGATCCGAGAACTCGCTTTTCTACCACGCTGGTGGTTATTTGAGAGATTTTTATATGTATATCTAAACTATAAAGCCTTGAATAATTTACCAGCTTCCAGGGCTAGGAGGAAGATTTATGATGTTTCCTTCTGGCAGGCATCTGCTGATCTTGACTCCCCTGGAAAAACAGTTGTACTAACAGCTCCTTTCTCCGAGCAGATCCAGGAGCAGCAACTCCAAGTTTATGTTGCCATGTGCTAAATAGACCTGTCTTCTTTTGGTTTACAATACAGTGAAATCTGATTGCTCTGGGGTGGCACAGCCTGCGAGAAGAGAAACAGGGTGCCACCCTTCAAATCTACAACCATTGTCACACCCCACCCAGCAGAGCCAAGTGTGTGGTAACGTGGGGCAAAGATTGATTTCCTTTGCTTCTCTAGAAAAGGTCCCAATAGGCCTTAAATCAGACTGAACTGGCAACAGAGCTTAGTGAAAGCTGAAATCTTTCCTTTTGCAAGTATTTGAGATCTGAATAAAACATAACATAGACCTGAATCTCAGTAGTTTAGTGAGCCAGACAGACTTTTTCCATGACTTAGAAGAAACCAATATAGGGCTACGTACAGAGTTACCTGGGAGATGGTGTTTTCGAAGTGCTTACTTTCAGCTGCTTCAGGCTGCTTTGCGGTCAGGGAAACTGAGGGTCAAGGGGCAATATTTGGATCTCTAGTGAAGTGCTGCACTTGGCTGGCTTGCTCAGCCCAGAGGGGAAAGGGGGAGTGAAGCGTGATGTTGCTCCCCAGAGTGTCCTCTTGCATTGACTCCTGTATGCATTGACTGTGGGGTGGATGGGGATACTCATAGGCTCAGCTTTTGCTTTGATCCTGTGTATTTGTTTGACTCTAAATGTTGATGCTTTTTCTTTCCCACTTCTCTTTAAAAGCAACAACACACTATAGAGATGACATCAGAAGCACTGGAGACAGAGCAGTTAGGGCTGGGTTTGAACATGCTCTGGTCTCTCCCACCCCATAACTCACGGACTGTCGTGATGGGTCAGTGGCACTTGTTTCTGTTCCTCTCAGCTTCACAATTGATTCCTAAATGAGCTTGGGTGGTTTTGCCTTCATCAAAACTTAGAATTTTTGGGAATGCATCAGTGGAGTGAATGGTGATTTCATTACATGGAGTGTGTCATGTGAATTGTTGGTTTGTGCTGGCACCTGCAAGTTCTTGTTAGCAGGGGTTGCGTCCAGGAGATTGCCTTTGAGGGTTGAGACTTCTATTTTAATTTTCAAAAATTGATTAAAAATGAGTGGAGGGAATCATAGCTATGAACAGCGAAGAGGAGGACTTAAGTGCCCTTCCAGCTTCGAACTGCGGGAAATTTCATCTTTGTATTTTCATAAATCCAGTTTTTAGACCTGGAGTCACAGGCATGCTCTGCATTAATCCACAATGGTGTGAAACAGGCAGTGTTCATTCAGCAGGGCATCCCCCCCTCCTCAGTGCTCCCACACACCCCTGTGCATCCCCCTGCCTTGCTGTGATTCCCTGCTCGCTCCCACGCCACCCACCCCGGCACTTCCCTCTCTGCCTGCAGGTGCACCAGGCAGGATGCAGCCTGGCATTTGAAAAGAAATCCTGTGAATTAATGGGAACATATTGCTATTATTTCATATAATCACTTTATTTATAAAGCACAGGCTGCAGAGGTGCTCCTGCTGTTGAACCCAAAGCAGCAAATCTATCTATATATCCCAGCCTATACTGCATTATGAACAGATGGGTGAAGAAAAAAAAGCAATAAAAACAAATAATAAGAAAAGTAACAATATAGCCATTTTAAAACACTCCCAGGGGAAAAGAAAGTTTCTCAATTTTTTCAAAAGCAGTGTGAGATTGAACGAACTGCACTGTAAGTGCATCCATCCTCCAAATTCACATGTGAACGTCTCCTGGCAGAGGAAGAATTGCTTTTTTTCCAAGCGGCTGCCTTCTTCCCCTGTGCCTGTTTCAGAAGTGATCATAAGAAACCTGGGTGAGATGTCTGGAGTTTGGAAGCTTTTTGGGGTTTTCTTTGACTTTTTGAAGTTCCTGGCGAGACAGAGGCCATGGAGGTGAGGGGGAGGATGGTGCCTCTCTTGACAGCTGAGGGAAACCACAGTCCCCATTGAACTCGGCGGGAAATATCAGTCTCCTCAGATGCACGTATTTGCCCACGTAACTTTCTCTGAACATTATTCTTCTTCCTCTGCTGCAGGAGGAAACTTTGGTTATGAAGAATAGTAGAGACAAATTACCGTTAATCTCGTAAAAATAGGAAAATATTTGAATGTAGCCTTCACCCGCAACACCAGTGAGCTCAAAGCAGAGGAAATTTAAAACATTTATGTTGCTCTGTTTCTGAGGTCATAAAACACAAGGAAATGGTCTGGCACTGGATGCTAAATTTCTTAAGGAACTTACTTTAATTATTTAAACTACTAAACCAATTAATGGATTTGCTTGTAAATTCTTAGAAAATTAATTCTGTGCCCAAAGAGTGTTTTAAAACTGCGAAGGAGTCAGTGTATTTCATACAGAGCTTGAATTCCCATTTTGGATGAATTCAATTCAGCACTGACTTTAGAGACACAAGTGATGCATTCATAATACTCAGATCTTCCCCCTAAACTGGCGCTTCCCACCAGCTGAATCCGAGGGGGATTTGCAAAACCAATCCTGTGCTGCTGCCACAGCACCCAGCCCCTGTGCTCACTCCTTGCTTTGCTACAGCCTCACATTGTACCTCTGGCTCTGCGTGCGCTGGGGATGTTCGTCCCTCCTGATGTCCCCAGCTGGCTCTTTCATCTGCCATTGCTGCCCCCTCCCCTCTTGGCCTCTTTCATCTGACCCAGTGGTACCTCAGGTGCACAGGAAGCATCAGGTGGCTCCCGTAAGCAGCAGATCAAAGCACTGCACATCCTTTGGATTTGCTGAAAAACAACCCAACCAAAATGAAGGACATTTAAACAGAAGCTAATTTACTTTTCCATGTGGAAACCTTGTTTCAATTCCCTGCCTGGCTCGGGGGTGACAGGGGCGTCCTCAGTACTTTGCGCTCCTCGCAATCCAAAGTGACCCAAACATGAGAAGTTCATAATTAGATGTGTTCAGGCTCCTGAGAACATGAAATCAGGAGGAAGCAGGTTCACTAGGGCTCTGGGTGGTTATTGCTTCCCCTCTCTCCTGGCAGATAAAGCCATGTTTTCCTTTCAGTCCTCCACTTTGGATCTTGGCATCCTTTGATTGGGGTGGGGGGCTGCCCTGCTCCTGCACACCCCAGAGGATGCTGTCCGTGCCTGGCACGGCCTGTGCCATCCCACCTCGGCCCCATCAGGAAGCAGAGCTTTGGAGCAATCAGGAATGGGAGCATTTTGAAGAGGAAAATGGCAGGGGAAAAAATTAGCATTTGCGCTGTGATGTTTTTGCTGTTTATTAATAAACAAGCTGCTTTCGTACCTCTGGGGGCAGGAGAGGCTCCAAGCATTCCTTATTTCTCTTGCATCTAGCTTTTTTTTTTTTGCTTGTTTTATATGTTACGGGAGATTTGTAATGTCTTCCCACATGTTGAGTTTCCTTATTTTCATGAGAGCATCTCTGGAATAATTCCTCTGGAGGTTTTGGCTGTGCACTGCCAGGCTGATTTAAACACTTCAGGGATGCCGGGTGGATCAGCACTCATTGGGAAGGAGTTGTGTTAATTAGGAACAGGTCTGCTTCCTCCTACAGAAGTGGGATGACTTCAGAGATAAGTGTTCTCATGGAGACAAAGCCCTTGTGCAGAGCTCCTGCCACCCGAGGCCTGGGTGGTGGTGGCAGCGGTGACCCCGATGTGGGCACTCTGGTTCTGCATTGGCAACGCAGTCTTTTTCCAGGATGGTCAAACCCCTCATCCCACCATTGCCACAGTTGTCACCAGGGAAGGCTCACACAGGGGTCCTGCCTGGGGACATTGGAACACAGGACTCAGTAACAGCCCGGTTACACCGTGTGCCAAACAGATAACGTGTCCTTGGTGGCAGG
Organism: Cephalopterus ornatus; assembly: GCA_013396775.1. Lineage (NCBI taxonomy): Eukaryota > Metazoa > Chordata > Aves > Passeriformes > Cotingidae > Cephalopterus > Cephalopterus ornatus. The sequence continues at coordinate 175,645 of VZRE01005067.1, forward strand.
CAGATCCTGCCAAAGGAGGCTTCAGGGTGATGCTGCTTGCTCTTCCCTGCATCACAAATCACAGGAGGTGAATTAAAACCCTGGGATATTAATGGGCTTGTTCTTCTTTCCCCTTAGGCCTCCAGCTCGTCTGGTGGAAAAATGCAGCTTCTGGAAACTGAGTTCTCACGAACCATCCGGGAGCTCATTGACCTCCACCTGCTCCACCAGGACAGCATCCCGGCCTTCCTCAGCGCCCTCACCCTCGAGCTCTTCAGCCGCCAGACCATTGCTTAGCATCCCACTGCCAGCCACCAGCCAGAGCTGAGCGCCCCTGGGCAGGACACTTGAGGTAGCGAGGACAAATTCTTGTCTCCCTCTCCTAATTTGTGGTGTTGGGTTACTTCTGTTTTGCAGAGAGCTCCTTCTTCCCCACTTTTTCATGCTGATTCACAAATCCCACCAGTTTCTCTGAAAAGCACAATTTTCCACCTGTGAGAAGGCAAGTCTATCTTCATCCCAGGGCTCTCCTGTTTCAAGACCCAATCCCTGCCTTTGAACTGGGCAATATGTTCATCACTACCCAGACTCTCAGCATCTCTCTGGGAATACAGTGGAAACTGCTAGTTTGAGGAGCCACAGCATTGCCATTCACAGCTTTTCCCAAAGGGATTCACAAAATCTTGGCCCCAGCAAAGAGGTGAGCCTGCATGAGGCTGATGCTTCCTGTCCCATGGTTGTTCTCTTCTAATGGGAGCCAAGGGCTTGGTCCATGAGGACAGGGACCCAGGGAAGGTCTCTTGCTCTTACAAAGAGCTCATCACTCAGCAGGGTTGAAATTATTTTCAAGATATCAGTTACCTGAGTCTACCATCACTGAGCAGAAAAGCATAAGCATAAACGGCCATTTGAAGAGCCCATACCTCTGTTTACAGCTCTTTGTTGTGGGGTGTGCTCAGATGTCACTGCCATGGTTTTGGTTTCTCACTGAGACTCTTGGGCTCTTGGTTATCTCAGATGGAAGGGAGTGATTTGGGGTGTTCTCACTGCTGCTGGTTTTAGCCTGCTGCCTGTCACCAGCTTGTGGGTACCTGTTTTGGGAGGGGGGAGGTCTCCCTCCTCCTCTCCTCCGTGGAGATGGAGCATCCCCAGAAATCTGAGATTTTGTGTTATAATGGATATAGTTCTTCTGTCATAAGAATAAAGTGTAACTTCCCAAACTGGGTGTATGACTCCTTTATTTGGGATACACACTGTGCTCTCCTATATGTAGAGGTTGATAACCATTCCTCTATCAATGATCTGATGCTGGTAGTGCTTTGAGAAGGGAGGACATAATTATTTCTGTTTTTCCAGGCAAGTCTAATTCATAGTATCATAGAATCATGGATTGGTTTGGGTTGGAAGGGAACTTGGAGATAATCTAGTTCCAACACCCATTGCCATAAACCAGATCAGTCTGATATGAACTTCTCTGTAGATTGATTTCCTCTTGATATCAGCAGGAATATACTCCCTAAGCTTGGAGAGAAGGTAGCATGGAGCAGGCTAGAAAGTTAGCTTAGATGCTCACAGCAGCTGCAGGGTTGGCCATGCTTGCTGGAGTCACTCTGGGACCTGTTGAGGTGTCTGCAGGCATAGAAAACACCTGATACAGACACACCTGATCAGAGGTGGAGAGACAACTGAGAGCTGTGAGGAGTCTGTAGCCCCCATCTCCCCAACCCTCCTCTCCGCAGGGTTTGCAGGGAAGTGCAAAAAGTTTGGTGTTTTCTGCTTGAAGAAGTCCTGGTGGAAGATGAATTGCCAGGCGTGCTGTGCCAGGGGAACGCTGCCTGATTCATATGCGCGACGTGGCACAGAGAGTCGCCTTCCTCAGTCATGGGGAAAATGAATCATGACGTCAGCCGCATTCAGCTCCTCCGCCGACACAATAGCGGATCCTGGCTGCCTCTGAAAATTTTTCTCTTGGCTCCTTGCAGGAGAAATGAAGTAATTAATAAGTTTACAATAAACCCTCTATCTTAGCAAAACACAGGTGAGGCGAGAAGCGATGCTGGAGAGCGACAAGGGAAAACGCATTCTGCCCACTGGAAAGTTGCCTCCCAGGAGTGAAAGGATAATAAGTTCAGGTAGAACACACAGTAGACTTCTGAGATGCCTCCAGTGGGGAGGAGACAGATGATTTAGCGCTCTGCTCCCTGTACTCCCAGCAAGACTGATTTGTTCAACTAAGTTTAATACAGCAGCACAGCTGGGAGAGGTGTGTGGTGAGGATGGGTGCTTGGCTAGACGTGCTGGCGTGGTGCAGCACCTGGTCCTTTCCAAAGCTTGGGAAGCTGCTGGATAACTGTCCTGCTTTGGCCAGCAGCATCCCTGTCCTTGCTCATGGCATTGCACTGCTGCACAGCGAGCAGGCTTGGGCACTACATGAAACTGGGACTTTTGAGAAGCTTGACTTCTCTAAGGCTCACTGGTGGAAGCCTGGGAGTTGTTCATATGAAAGTGTGGCCATTGCAAAGCCACTTTGGCCACCTGTGGGACACGGAGAAGAGGAGCTGAGCCCCTCCACTTTCTAGCTCCAACACTGAATTCAGGATGAAGCCTCAAACACATGGCTGTACCCTGCCACTGTGGCAGCTCCTGTCTCTGCCACCATCCTGCTTGTCTGAGCCACGACAGAGCTGCGAGGAGTAACTGTGACACTGAATTTCACAGTGATTGCTCCTTCCTTGCCGAGCTACACGGGGCTCAGAAGCCCATCACAGGGCCCTGCCACTGTGTTCACTGCCCGTTCCATGAGTGCAGCCCCCTGGGGCAATGCAAAGAGATCCCAGTTGCCACCACCCAAGGTGGTGGGGCACAAGTTCCATCTGGATTCGGCTCATCACTTGCGAAGCTCCATCTTCGTTTGTGGAAAATCCATTTAGAATATCTTGGGAGATGGGTAATAAATTTGCAGTTGGTTGGAGGGGAGAGGCGAGAGCGATCACAAGTGTGCATGTGCTCGCTGGGTCTCCGTGCTCGCTCGCTGGGTTTATAGGTTGTAAAATGTGATTTATTAGTGCACGGCTGGGGGACTGTGTGTGTCGGAGCACCGTCTTGTTTGCAGTGTTGCCTGAAGCTTCCCTTCACTCAAACTGCTCGTGAGTCACCTGTTCCTCTGCTGATCAACCCTTTCCATCTGTGTGCATATATAAACACCAAAGGGGCAAGGAGGTGCCAGGTGCTGCCATGTGAGCAGCAGAGCTCTGGGCTAAGACAGGTATTGCGAGGTTTGTGCCTCTCCTAAGGGCACATCTCTGAACATGGTGCCTTTTGCTCCCACTTTGTGTCTCCTGGCTCTTGGTGGTGTTGTGTGCTGTTTGCATGAGCCTCAGCAGTGTCCTGAAAGTGCATGATTCCTGAGAAGGAACTAAGGAAAGCCTTTTGGGATCAGCCATGATCTCAAAAGGGTTTGTAGATGTCAGTTTTGGATCTTCTCCATGTAATGCTATGGGAGGAAGGGAAGGAGAAGGGGGAAGAGCATGAAGCTGTGATGGAGTTGGGTATCTAGAGGGTGGAGGGCAGGAGCAGAGCTGGGGGTGGATTGAAGAAACAGGGTGCTGGACAGAGAGAAGAGCCAGCAGTGCCAGCATTGTGTTGGTTCTCCATCGCTCCCCTCCGCTCACTCCAGTGCTCAAACAAGGAGCAGCACCCATCCTTTTCATTTCCCAGCCCAACTGTGGGCTCAGAGACAGCTGTGAGTGGTGTGAGTTGGGCTGACAGGTGGACATGTCAAAATAAACCCTGGGAAAAGAGAGGAAAGAGCCTTCCTAGGACATCACCAAGGTGATGCCAGACGGCAGCGGGCTGTGCTGCTCAGTGTGGGAGAGGGCACAGCCAGGACAGGTTGGGTTCTGTTACAGTTTTTAGCTGTTTGAAGACATTGGGAAAATGATGATGGTGTCAGCTGCCAGGTGACTGTAAGCTAACGACAGGAGCTGGGAAGGATGGAACAGGCTCTCTATGCTGTTGTGAATCACATTCCCACTGCCTGCTGTGACAGCAGATTCGGATTTAATAGCAGTGTTGCTGAAACTTGCATGATATTTAAAAGCTACAAAATGCGCCCACTCTGATCAGGGGAGGGATATTAAATAAATAAATAAATAAATAAAAAATCAGCAAAGCTCTTTCATGAAGTCTTTTTTAAATATTAAAATCCCATCCTTCCCAACAGGAAAGCTTTTTTCAGGCTAAGAGGAGCGACTGAACGGCATCTGATGATATCGCATTGACACAAGTGTCTAGAAAAATAGGGTAGGAATGTATGATCTGTTCTGAAAAAGGAACCCTGGCTAATAGGAAATATGCTGATGCTACTTTTAATTTCATGACTCAGGTTTGCTGCAAAATTGATGGAAATCTGTGTTGGAGCTTGGTTACATTAAAATAGTTCTCTGCTGCTTGGGGGTTTTCCAGTTCTTGTTTCTCTTTTTGAGGTATTATTACTGTAAAATTTATTGGTACTCTGGGGGTTTGCAGATGTTATTTGAAAGGACAGGGCAACGGTCTGGCATCCAAAGTAAAGAGGAAATTTTTGCTCCAGAAACCTTCTATGTAGAAACCAGTGGCCAAAGCCTTCACCCAGGGACTGCTGCAGACCCTGGTCCTGGGCAGTTGTCCCAGCAGCTCCTCCTGCTCCTTCCACCCACTGTGTCTGTGTCTCCAGCCTTCCTTCTGTTTCCCCTCGGAGCAAATATAAGGGACAAAACAGAAAGAAAATGGACTTTAAAGAAACCGCTGCCATGTAAGTTAAGGAGCACAAAGGCAGCTCCTTGCTGCTGAAGGTCTCGGGAGCAGCCCATGCCTTTGGTCGCCACCCAAACCACATTCCTCCATCAAAGAACATTCCCTCAGGTGTTCTGTTTTCTTCTACTTCCCCAACACGGGATCAAGCCTCTACCAACCCCTTTGTCCTCCCTCTGCTGTTTCCTGGCCCAGGCTCCAGTGCTGATGAGTTTATTATTGTTGCTAATTTTACCTGATGCATCTTCCTTCTCTTTGTGACAGGTTATGTTTTTTTGAACTCTCCAGCTGACTGATTGAGCTCTCTTTAATATTCCCCGTTTCACTTTGAATTCTCTTTGTTGGCTGTTGCTTTTTGTGGTTTTGGTTGTTTTTCTTTAATCCTCCCACTGCCTCTTTTTTCCCCTCCTGGTCCCTCTGATGCTTCTTCAACCTGGAACAAAGCCAGAGACCATCAGGAGGTCATTGAAACACAGACGGCTGTAGGATTTAAATAAGGACTGGGTAATTTTATGACCATTAACAAGACTCGCAGCTATGCAAGCTAAAGTAATAAGGGCAATCATATCTCATGGTTCGGGGAGCAAGTTGATTGCTTCTAGGGAGTGAGGAGGTAATTCGGCATCCCTGAGTCCCCCCAAAATATGATACAGTTGACAAGGTGCACCAGGCAGGTCAAAGGGCAGGAGGATGCACATGCAGGAGAAGGTGCCAGGCACAGGGCTTGGCTAGAGGACAAGAACATTTCCCTTATCGTCTCTGTCATCACACTCCATTGATCTGATCAGAAATTTCTGGTATCAACATGATGGGAAATGTTCTGCAGGCAGGTGAAAGGCTCTGAGGTTTGGCAGATGAACCTTTCCTCTCTTCATGAGCATCTACGGGGTGACATTTGTGCTGTACGATGGCAGGCACTTTGCCCTGCTGGTTGCAGGTTCATCTGCCAGGCTGCCCCATAACCACTGCCAAGGAGAGGCCTCCCTAAAGAGAAATGGAGAGCGTGGACATGGATTGGTTCCCATGTTTTGGAGCTGCCTCCCATTCCCTGCTGACCATGCAGAGCCTTATAGCTAATGGGGTGATGGCAAGTCACACTGTCCCTCTTTCAACCCTTCTCCCCTCTGTGGCTCTCCCAGCTCCTCCACGTGCGTGTGTCTTCCCTCAGCTTGTTTTGGGAGTCACGCTCCAGCCCTTGGGGATGTACGTGATCGGCTCCTGCTCCGATCCCGTTGTTACGAGGCAGAGCCGCCTGTGAGTGGCGTGCTCTGAAGTGACAGCTCCTCTCGCCGTGAGTCCTGGGAGGGGAAGGAACAGCCCTGGAGAGGAGACGATGGCAGGGAATGAACCAAATCCACAAGGAACTGAGGCGTCCATCCCAGCAGATGCACTGAGAGGAGGAGTGAGAAAAGCTCCCCAGATAGCACGAATCCCTTGGATGTATCTATCCTGCCTGTGTTGGATGTCTTTGGGTAAGTCCGTAGGTAATGCCAGGACTTCAGTTCAATGATGGAGTCTCTTGCACCAGATTCCTGGACACTGAGCCCTGGTGCCTGTGGGCAGAGCATCACCTGTGTGCTTCCACCCCGAGCCTGCCATGGGCTGCTGCTGTCCGTGAGCTGCTACCCCGAGGTAAGGATTATAGCTCTCACAAGTTGCATGTTAACTTTGCAAACTCTCTAGAAAGCACCAAGCGCAGAATAGACCCCGAGTGTCCTAATGACTGATTTGAAGGGATCACTGTGGTGGTAAACCATAATTAATAGTCTATAGCATCACTTTCACTTGCATGCAGGCAGAGCTGGGAAACACGGGAAGGTTGATGGGCAAGTTGGGAGCCACCAGCACTGACTGCCCAGCAAGGGAGGTTTGTGAGGTGTAGGCTGAGCTGGTTTGGTTGGCATCTCCCAACATATGCTGGGCATGGGCATGACCTATAGGGAGCTGCATCATCTACCTCCATTTGCCCCCCAGTGTGGCTGTGGAGCAGTGGTTTGGGGCCTCTGCAGAGTCTGGTCATTCCCTGATGGCTTTACCACTGCGAAGGGAGTTGTCAGCTTACCTCCCCTCTCCACTCCACACATGGAGAAAGTGCTGTGGGTGGATGTAAATCCCACCTGTGTAGGATGCCCAGCCCCAGTCCCTCTGGCAGATAGGGCGGTTCTACAGGTTGCCCTGAAATTCCAACCCCAAGCATGTTCCTGCCCTGTGCAGACCCCACGGCAGCTACAACACCCCTCCAGCCTGGCTGCACCTCCAGCCTGCTTGTGTCCTTAGGAGGAGGAGAGTGGCTCATGGGACTGAAGGAGATACGTTCCCAAGGTGAGGAAGGCACTGGGCCCCCAGAAAGCCACAACCTCCTCACATGCACCTTGTTTCCATCACAGCTCTTTCTTGGCTTCACGGTTAACTCAGGACAGTCCCCAGGTCCTGTAACCGGTGTTAAATGTAATGAATGATCTTGTCCTCCTTGTTTGTCTCCTCTTTAGTGTAACACTGTAATTAGCTTAATTACCAACAGATTCATATTTTTTTTGGTAACTTAAAATGGAAATTAAATTTTGCACCAGGTTTTACAGGCTGTTAACGGGAATCGAATAATCAAGCCTGACTCCAAGTCCTTGAAAATGAGTATTAAAAAAGGTCTGAATTTGCATATTCATGTTTTTAATAGGGTTCAGAAGGTATATTTGCAACTGATGAAAAGGATTAATTAAGCCTAATTTGCATAGGAAGAACAGTTTAACCCCTTGCATCCTAACAAGGCAGAGACTGACAGTTTGAATTCCATGATTTGATGCTGTCGAGACACATGGGCAGCACAGCACGGGGCTGAGAGCAGCATCCTACTGAGAACCTTTCTTCCACTCCATGAGGACAGAACCAGGAGAATCCAGGATCCCAGCATCATCCCGGTGCAGTTGGTCCCCGTGTGCCCACAGCCACCTCCAGGGTTGGCCTCCATCCCTCTACCACGGTGGTTTGTTACCTGAGTGTCCCACTGGCAATGGCACCACGTCAGGCCTTGAGCAAAACATGCTGCTCCTGCTGCCGTGAGCTGGGCTGGGCAGCTCTGACACAGATTAAAGGAAATAATTTCTGTGCAGCCAGCTTGGTTCCCTGAGCTATTCACAGCAGGGCCAACACAGGGTGGAAGCACCATGGCTGGTAGGGGCACAAAAGCCCTCATCTCCTGATCTCTTTCCAGTTTCTTTTTTTTCTCAGTGAAGCTGATAGCTAGTCAGGGGCTAAAGGGTCCGGGGGACCATCAGACTGGGGTGAGACCTGGTGTGTCGTGTCCTGCTCCCAGTCACCAATCTATGGCTGGTCAGGAGCTGACAGCATCCCAAAAGCCTGGCACTTGTGCAGCTTCAGAGAAAGGGACATAGAGCTGCTTGCACCCTAAATCCCAACTGGCACCCCCAGCACAGAGAAATCAGCAGGGTCTTGCACAATTCTGTCCAGCTGTGACCTAAGAAAAACATATGCCCTGCCCATGCCCATAGTGAAGGGGTTGGAACTAGATGATGTTTGAGGTTCCTTCCTACCCAAGCCTTTCTATGATTCTATATAACCCCCCCAGTCAATCACCCCTCAGCCTGGAAAGCAGAGTGGGAACATGATGCTTCCCAGGGCCCTACAAAGCCGAGAACAGAGCACAGCTTTGAGTCAGTGCCTGAATATTGCTAAAAAGTGGCAAAAAATAAATAAATCAGGCATTCATTTTGCTTCAGCAGGTGGTGTGCTGCGTTCCCCCTGTTACGCTTTGGTGGCGTGTGTTGCTAATTATTTTTCGGGTGGAATTTGCTGCGCGCAGCGCACGGGGTTCATTAGACAGAGATGGCTTTGAAGTGGCGTTCGGAATTAATGCTGGCATATGTAAATGTTTCTTGTGCCACGGAAAAGCTGGCTATAAATGATGCATGAGGTCCAGCGAGAGAGATGCTGGCTTTGTTTATACACACCCATTGGGCTTCGTTATGCCAAAAGCAGGCAGAGGAAAATCGGCAGTGCCTTCACAGGCCACGTCTCTGCTGCCTGGCTGTATGTGAGCATTTAGCAGAAGTTCACATGGCATCCTTAGCACGCCACAGCCCGGATTTCTTCCAGCCAGAAACGCATTTAAGAGACCCATCAAGGCTGATGCTGTCCCTGTGCTCAGCGCCTTCCCCAGGTCCCCCAGATGATGAGGAGGAATACGTCCTGCACTGTAAATCATCAAGGTCCTGACCTGTGTGCCTCACTCAAGAAAAACTTGCCTTGAGGGAGAGGCTTTTAGTGGTAACACTGGTGTAAGGAGTCCCTGCTCACTTCTTCCTGCTCTCACCTGGCTCATCCTCTCAGCACAGGGTCCATAGGTCTGTGCTCGCAGCAGAGATGGGGAATCTTTCATTTAAGAAGAAGAAAACCTGAAGAAAGAGAAAAAAGCACGAAGCCCACAAGCATGGCTGAGAGAGCAGGAGGCAGTGCCTGGGGCCAAAAGCCAGGGGAACGTAAGATCCCTCAGCCCCCGTGTCCACCAAAGGCCTTTGATGCTGGCACTGCTGCTGCTGGACACATCCCAGAAAAGCCAAGTTCAGCCCTATGCCTAGGGGGTGTATTTTATCCCATCAAATGCTTTCAGACAAGAATACTTGTGCATCTCTTCTGTAAACCAGCAGGACCCCTCTTGGATCACCCAATAGTGAGGTGGAGAAACAGCTCCCCAGCATCCTCTAGGAGTTCTTTGCTGCTGGGGTTGAGCAGGCCATGGGTGAACCATTGCTTTCTCCTGGCTGCTGTCCTGACAGCTCTGGGGTGAGCTGGAGACCTCACACAGTCCAGAGATGGCTGGTGGGACCCTATGGAGACATCCCTCCAGCACAGGGACACCTGGAGCCTGTGCCCCAGCAAAGTGGGGTCTGCACCAAAAATAGAGCACCTGTGCAGCTCCCTTCCTCTGAAGTGATGAGGCCTGTGGCAGTACCTGGCATGAGGTGGGCTCGTTGTTCACTATGCTGGGGCTGTACATACGTCGGACTGAATGGCTCCATCTCAAGGAGGGTTTCCTCTTCTTGGTTGCTTCCCTTTGCTTTGACCAGGACCAGCCCCCATGCCCTTGGCCACCCCCAGACAACTGGGGGCTGTGTGTGGGGCAGCTACTCAGGCACTTCGCTGCTGCTGCTGCTGCCAAGAAAAGAGGCTGGAAATCACTGAGGTGCAACTGTGTCATGTTTTCTCTGCAGTGTTTATGAAATCGCTTGCTCATCAAACACAAAAGGAACTGTTCACTTTCTAAGTAAAACAAATATAAAATACCTGCATCTTTATTGCCATCCAAAAGGCTGCCTTTTTCCCTCAGCCTCTGTGCTTGCCAAGGCCATAGGGCTGCACAGGCAGGGTCTCTCCAAGCCCAAATCACCCACACCATCCACCCATAGACAAATGCCCTGTGGACTTCACATCGCTGTTCATGTTGGCCCAGGTGCAGTTCCTGGGCAAGAAACACCAAGTTTTGGAACTGTTGGAGACCTTGAGCCATCCATGACATCCAGACTTTCAGACAAGCTCCCTGTCACAGGTCTGGACTGGACAAGCTCAGGGTGAGGAAGGAAGGAACTGAGCGTGAAGCTGTGACCAAGTGCTGGGGGGGATGTTGCATTTTCCTACTTCCAACTGTTTATTTACCAGCATGCTGGAAAGCAGCAATCGCTTCCTCATGCCTTATTGAGAAGCTCAGCTGTGAAATAACTAAATGAACCATCCCTTTTTATTAGCCTTTGGACTTAGCAGAGGAGCAATCAGTTAATGGCTGACCAATTTTTGAAGATGCTAAGCACATTACAAGTGCTAAGTATTATTATTTTCCCTGCAAAGCTTTATTTTTCCCTCTGAATACTCAGTTTAAATAACCCTTCCAATTACATTATCCGGTTTCATGCATTCTGCTCAGATTAAACACAGTGCCACTTACAATTCACCCACCTCAGTGGCATCCAGGTCTCTGCAAGCTTCATTCTAACCTTTGCCTCTAAATCCTGGGTTAAAGCAGCCTTGGTTCTGGGTCCAGCATCTGCCCCAGCTCTGCTTTGGCTTCTTAAACTCAAATGCATCCACATCACTTTCCCATGGGCACTTCAACCTCTGGCTTCTTGCTCTTGCATGTTATTTTTCTTTCTTAATAGGGGAACATCTTGCATCCTTTCTCTTTCCTTCCAGCTAAATTAGCTCCCTGGATAAGCCATCTCCTCCCACTTGCTGGCAGCTTCCTGCGATGCCTTGTGCTGTTTTGGTTTCTTCATCTTTGGAGGGTTTTGTACCCTGGTGCCAGCCAAACTACCTCACTGAACCTGGAAATCTCCACCCTTATAAGTCTGTGGCTTTGCAGAAGAACGGGACTGGCTCAGACTTCACACTGGTAGGTGAATCCATCTCCTGACAGCTTAAGAACAGCAGTCTCTAGGACAGAACCGTGAGATAGTGGGAGAGGAGAAGCCAGCCCACCCCTCAGCTCACCGTCCTCCCTGGCTGCGAGCTCTGCCATGGAAATACATTTGGAGTGGCCACAACAGGCACCTGCCCTCCCTTGCCTCTCCTGGCAATCTCATACCCCAAGCCCCAGTGTCTGCATCTGACTGTCTTTTAGGAGCTGTGATCACCCTGCAAGGCTGGAGGAGGCAGTGGAGCAGCTCAGGGCTTGTCAGCTGTCAGCAGGTGAAGGGTTCCTCATGTGTGGGGCTGCCACGCTTCTGCCTGGGATTTCCCAGGCAGAGATGTGTGTGTGTGCTGCGAGCTCTGTGGTGGGTGGTAGTGTTGTTACAGCCAGAGTGATCTGAGGATACAGTTGAGACGAGGTTGTATGGATAGGTAATAAATTGCAATGCCTGAGATGGCTGGGGAAGAAACCCAAAACACAAGAGTTTTTGTGCACGCAAGATCTTTGTCAGCCTAAACTGAGCTGGACACATCTGGGATGATTCAGCTGGACAGTGGTGGATGATTTGTGTCCATGTAATCCATGGCCACTTGTCCAGTGGGTTGTTGGCACTGCTAGCCCCTTGGAGTGACTCCCAAGAACCTCTCTACTCCCGTTCCCCCAATCTTACTGCAGCACAGATCCCAGGTGGGGCAGGAGGGCACTTCTGAGAGAAGCAGGCTTTAAGTCCCAACTGCAGGGAGTGGGAACCTTTGTGTCTTGGCTCCAAATGTGGTAGAACAAGATTAATTAATTTAGCTGCATCTCATGAATAATGCCAGTGTTTACTTGTGAGACCACAGAGGAGCTTTTACAGCACCCAGAGAGGCCTCAAGCCACTTGGATGGGCTGGGAGCTCTTGACTGCAGAGCTGGAGGTGCCCAAGGAGAGCTCTGCTGTGTAAAAGCAGTGCTCAGAGAGAGGAACAGATTTAAGAGGCCACCAGCAGAGACAAGCTGCAGGCACCACACACAAACTTTGAGGCATTCCATCACAACCCTGCAAATCAGAGCAACACAGCCAGGGCCTCATGCAAGGATGGAGGAGGCTGTCAAGGCTGGATGCTGTGGCGGGATGAGCCAGACTGGAGGGCTGCGAGGAAGGCGAGTGGGGTGGGAGGAAATTGTGGATGTTGTAGGTGAGGCTGATCACTTCCTTTCACAGCTGGAAACACTAAGGAATATGATAGACCCAGATGAGACCCCAGGAGATGAGCAAGACAACGCAGGGGACAGCACTCACGTAGCTTAATGGATGAGATGGACCAGAGAGAGAAGAGCTCATTAGAAAAGGGCATTGCATGGTGCAGGGAAGAGAGGATATAAACCATGAGAAAGCTGATAAAAGACAGAAATGGAAATCTTTTAGTCCTAAAGAAAGCAAGGGTGGAGTACATTAATGAGCCCTTTAATGGCAAGGCAAGTAAAGGTGAGCAGCAAATGGCTACTGCCCGACAGCTGAGCAGAGTGTGAAAAAACAGATGTTGGTGGGATGTGAGAAGTGATCGGCTCATACAGGAACAACAACACACCCGTGGCATTAACATTCCCACTGAATTATTGAAAAGGCACACATGCAAACTCGAAGACTTGGCAGGCTCCTTTGGTTACTCTGCAGGGACAGGGAAGTTGCAGAGGGAAGGAAACAGCCATGTTCACATCTAATTTGAACCAAAAGAAAGGGCAGCGAAGCTAGAGTAAAAACTGACATCCTGCTTGGCTACTCCCCACATGATGAAAATCCCCATCCCTGGTACTTCAGTGTCTTCTCGTCCCTTGCACAGAGGAAACTGAGTCCAGAAAACTGTCTTCACTCTGGATCAGATGGTTTCCCTCCATTAAGTCCTGGGCACAGGGGAAGGTGATAATGAGCAAAACTCATAAAGAAGCATTTGTATAACCTCTACCACCCTTCTGGTGGTGCTGGTGAGCTGGCTGAGAGGGGTAAAACAGAGGCTGTGCCACAAAGGAGATATGAAAACTTGGAGCCTAAGTAAATTCAAGTGAAGCCAAAGTCACTGCTTCAAGCTAAGGAGCTGCTGGGTTGGCTTCTAAGCACCACTGCCTGTGCCCACCAGCACCTTCACCGCCTTCAGCGCCTTGGACACCACTGGCATCCAAGTGGTGAAGGAAAGGAAATGTGCTATACATCTCTCTCTGGAGAAGAATTTAATCTCTGGACACTTACCCAGGAAAACTGACCCAGGGCCCCACAGTGGAAAGCCTGTGGTATGCAAATGGCGAGGGAGGAGCTGGAGGAGAGGGCTGGGGCCAAGGTCCATACCTGCCTGTGTTGCAGCCACTCTAGAAGACCTGTTCACAGCTCCTACACATTTAAGGTAGGATGAGTGCTTTTCCCAAATAACCCTTTCATCCCCTGAAGTCCATCCCCTTTCTTCTCCTCTGCTCTGTCCCTGTCTTGTGTCCATGTGCATCCACGTGCTCACAGCTCCAAGCCTTGGAGCGGTGACACTATCCCCACGGGGCACTGCAGCGGAGAGGCACTGAAGAGGTGCTGAAGCCGAGGTGAGCAGGTCCCAAAATGTGCATCAGGGCACTGCTACATCCCAGCAGGGTGTTGTTGTTAGTCCTCCCCTGACGAGCACTCACAGATGCAAATAAATTCTGACTTGGGCTCCCAAATTCCTGCTCTGCCGGCTGTGCTAAAAATAGCCCAACGCAGTGCGTGCTGGCTTCAATCACCCTCATCGATCCGCGCTCTTGGGCCTGGTCCAGCAGCGCCGCAGAGCACCCTTCCACAGCCTCCCCCGGACCCCTCCTCACCCAAAGGATTTGTATGATGAGGCCACCTCCACCGCACTGTCCTCCACCTCTGCTGACCCTCTCTCCTGCAGATGAGGTGATTTATTGCTCCAGAGCCCGACAGGTAGCCAGGCTGCAGCAGGAGCCTGGCCAGGGGTGTGTTGCTGTTCCTGATTCCTGCAGAGCCACATCCACCATGGAGATGAATTTGGGGGTCTCGAGGAACAAAGCTTTTGGTTCACTAAGACCCAGCCCTAATTCAGGGAAGGGCTGATCTCAAAGCAGGGCAGAGGAAAGTTGGTTGGTGCCAGTGGGAGTGAGGGATCATGAAGGAGCAGGAGCTGGATGGGCTGCTGGGGCATGTGTTCAGGGCCCTGCTCTGCCTCTGGCTCTCCAGTTGCCCTGGGCATCACCTGTGGGGGATGCATGGGCTGACCCATAAGCATCAGTGGGGCTGGAAGAGAAATGCCCCCAGTGGTGCTGGCAGCCCTAGGAGGGCTGCCATCACCCAGCAAACACTGCTGGTCACTGGCTTAATTTGAGCAAAGCCAATGCAGTCCGGCTGTTGTCACAGTCAGGGTGGTGAATGGGAGCACCTTCCTGCCTTCAGGCCTCCACGCATCCTTGCAGACCCCTCCCATGGGATCTGCACCTGCTTTCATTGTTGACTCACCTGAAGCCATCAGGAGGCTCCAGTGCTGGCCTGGGGGCGGGTTCGCACCTGCAGCACCCATCAGCTCTGAAGAAAAAGGCAGCCACCAGCTCCAGAACTGCCACATTTCCTCTCAAGTGCTTTGCTGCACTGGGGAGGTAGCTGGGCAGGCAGTCACCCTTTGCTGCCCCACGTTTCTCTCTGTGAATGTGGCTCTTCCCAGAGGCCGTGCTTTGGAACAGATGGACACAACCAGTGTGCACACCAGGGCTGGCAGATGCCCTCAGGAGCGCTGGGCTTAAATGGTGCGTGTCTGAGTGGAGGGGTGTTTCTGTCCTAATTTACAGGTTTTTAAATAATATTCAAGCTCGAGATGTCACACAGACTTTGCAACATGTGGCAGGGTCTTTTCCTGGCTCTGGACCAGAGTGAGGATTGAGCTGTGGGTCATGTGGGCTTGGATTTATGCTCCAACAAGAAGCTGTCTTACCTGGAATGCTGGGGGAGGGATCAGAGGAGGGATTTTTAGTCCTGCCTTGGTTTTGCCCTTGAAGACAGCTGGTTTAAACAACAGTATGCATTTCCACATGGCTCCAGGGACTGCAGGAAGCAGAAGAGCCCTGGAGCAGGATTCCCATATAGTGGCCATAGGTGGTGGGCCCGCTCACAGGATCAGGGCTGAGAGGGAGCAGTGGCAGGGAGAGGGGTCAAGAGCTGGTGGTAGCAGCCAGCAACAGGGAGTGAAGATCAGGTGCAGGCTACACAAGTGCCCGAAGAGTTTTGGGAGAGCAGAGGCTGTGAAATGGTGGTGGGAACCTGAAATCCATGTCAGAGGACACCATCCTGTTGCACATCAGCTGTGTCAGTGTCCCTTCAATGCCACAACTGGCGCCTGTCACAGAGGAGGGTAGAGCTGTACTTTCCAAGGTGGGTTTGGGTCTGCATGGCCTGTACACATCCTGTGCCTGGCAGGCAGCCCAGGGACCCTGCAGTACAGGAGTGCTTGTTCCCTTGGGGCTTATTAGGGACATCCTTGGAGAGGTGACAGTGGTGAGGGGGCAGCTCAGCATGGCCATGGGCAGCTGCCTTCCGAGATCTCCAGGAGCATTTCCCAGGACCAGACACAGCTCCCCCCACCCTCAGCCAGTGAGGAAATTTCTCAGAGCAGCAACAGGTCCTTTTGCTCCTTTTCTCTATTTCATTGCCACAGGGAAACAACTTCTCACTCTTAAAACAAACTCTCAGAGCAGCTTTACTTGATGCCATCACTGGCCTCTCTGGGGGCTGCTGCCTTGCCCTGTGCCAGGCACAGGTGTTCCCACACCTCTGACCTGCACGCCTCTCCCTGCCTTTCATCCTTTTCCCTCCCTTCCTTTTCCCTTCCCTTTGTTCCAGTGTCAAAGCCCAGGCTGCTGGAGGAGGGGGATATGGGAACCTCCATAGGCAATGCCTTTCAATGCTGGCTCCCAGTTCACTGGTCCTCATTGCCCCTTTAGGTGGGGCAAAATGAAGGAGAAACCTTTCTCTTGGCCTTCCCTCCTCCTCACTCCAACACGCCTTTCCCATGCCCCCTCCTTTCTGCTTGGCAGGGGGCCCTCTTGCTTGGATGGGTTTGGGGAAGCAGGAACAGCCTGACTGGACAACTGGTACCACTTCTCTCTGCAGAAGCAGCTTGAGAGCTTTGGTGGTTGGACAGGAAGCAAAATAACAAAGAAAAGCACACAGTGGGTCACAGTTGGTAAACTTTCCCCTCTGCCCTTGGAGGGATCTGTAAAGTGACTGCCTCAGAGGGGATGGAGGGTGCTGCAGACAGAGCTCACCAGGCCCTGTGCAGAGGCACCCCTGGAGCTCTGTGGATGGGGTGGTGGCTTTGGGAACAGTGGGACCTTTTCCATTTTCTTGTCTGGCTCTTTTCACAGCTCATTTTATGGCATCTTCTGCTGAGGGATGTGGACCATGGTTGCCAGTGCTGCTCCCTGTTTTGGAGGGAGAGCAAGGAGGCTGGAAGGTGCTCAGCAGCACAGCCATTGCTTCATCACCCAGGAGCCACCTGGAGACCTGTGGTGAGGCCCCACCAAGAACGGGGTACAGGGTGGTGCCTGTGCTGGTACCTCCTTTGGAGATACCTTGGAGATAGAGGGGCCTTGACTTTTTCTAACCCTAGTTTTTTCAGGCAGTTTGCATGAGGGAAGTGTTTAATTTAGAAAGGCCAGTGCTGCTGTATCACATTCCTGTGTCAGTCTCTGTTGGTTTATGACCAGTGAAGTCCTGGTGTGAAAACAGAATCAGGCTTTGATTTCAACTGCTCCTGCTGTTTTATGCCACTAACAACTTTGCATTTCGATAGCAGCTTTTATTCTAGGAGCTAAACGGGCTTCACAGACAGGCAATTAATTAATTGAGCCTCCCCAGCCAGCCTACGCCCTCAACACCACAAGGAAGCATTTTGCAGAGGAGGAAACAGAGGCAGAGGAGCAAAATGGATCGCCCCAGGTAAAGAGCTGAGCTGGCTGCTGCCAACACGGCGAGGTGTCACACTCCACTGGTGTGGGAATGGTCTCAGTGGGGGGAGAGACTGCAGAAGGTCTTTGGGTATTTATCAGTGGCTGTCAACACTGACACCTGAGCCCAAATTAACTCGTGAACTGCCACCACCTTGAACCACCCCAGACTCTCCTGAGACCACGAAACAGTGCCAGGAGGCCCCACTAGTGTTTCCATTATCTATCCTTGCTGACCAACTCCCATTTCTCCAAGATGTGAGCCCTGGATAGGGCCCTGAGCAACCTGATTTAATGGATGGCATCTCTGCCCATGGCCAGGGGGTTGGAACTAGATGATCTTTGGGTCCCTTTCAACCCAAACCATTCTATGGTTCTATGACGAGGCACATAGGGTTTGCAAGGGAAGGCTGTCTCAGCTGAAGGGTTTGCTTTGGTCCAGGTGCTACAGCTGAGATTTGGGGAAGGACTTGCCATGATGGCACTAAACAAGAGATGGGTGATCCTCAATTCCCCTCTCCAGGCCCTGCTCACTGCCTGGTAAGCAAGACAGCCCCGGGAAGCTGCATGCTGTGGGCAGTGTCTGTGGCACCTGGAGGAGGTGGAGGAATATGCCTTTGCACAGGCAGAGCAAATCTGTTCCAGGGAAAATTGCCTGCCTTTTATTATGAAATCCTGCTAATGGTTTGTTGTCTACACAAATAACCATGGGGAATGAACTCATGCACTTCCCAGCCTGCTCTGTGTCTTCCTGGCTCAGCTCCTTTCTGAACAAACATAACCTTTTGCAAGAATACCTGTCAAAATCGCTTTGAAATATTGAAATAACAGGATGGGATATGGTTTTCTCCTGGGCCCTAGTGCTCATCTGTCAGGACTCAGG
Organism: Cephalopterus ornatus; assembly: GCA_013396775.1. Lineage (NCBI taxonomy): Eukaryota > Metazoa > Chordata > Aves > Passeriformes > Cotingidae > Cephalopterus > Cephalopterus ornatus. Next base: position 193,667 of record VZRE01005067.1, read on the forward strand.
ATGTCCATCCAAAGAGACTTGTGAGCAGGATGCAAGGGAAAAATTGTGGCAAGCAGCAGGGCCTCACAGGGCAGCATTTGGGGAGCTTATCACCTCGCTGTGCTCCTTACTGGGCTCCCACACCTAGGAGCAGAGCAGTTCCTGGACCCTTGTGAAGCCCCCACTTTGTGTCGGTCTTGGCGTGGGTGAGTCGTGGGGACCTGTGACTCAGCGGGAGCTGATCAGGGCAAAACTGCATCCTTTGGCCACCAGGGTGGCCTGGGAGTGCCTTCATGGCCTCAACACCTCCCTTCTCCTCCTCACCCCATGAGCAGGGCGTCATTTGTGAGTATTTTAGAGATGGGGCAAAAAGCTGTGGAGTCTTAGATCAGCATTGGAGAGAAATGGCTGAGGTGGACCTGAGACATAGACACAGAGCCCTTCAGTCTCAGACTCCCAAGGGCTGGTCAGGGGTGTTCCAGTATGGGCAAGCTGTAAATGCTTGTTTTCTCTCTCAGCAAAATCACCCCTCAATAATGTCCTTCCATGGAGCACAGCAAGAGGCTTTCTCCTCTAATTCATTGCCATCTCCCCATCTTGAAAGTGAGGGGATAACCCCCCACTCAGTGGCTGATCCCGAGGGCCACCACACCCCAGATGCATCCGTTTAAGGGGAGAGACCAATGCCTTTTAATTTGCAGGAGCAACCCCATTTTGTGGTGGCACCTATTTAACCAAAAGCCCTTCACTTCACATCCCCTTCCCAGGTCCTGGTGGTGATGGTCTCCCACCTGGAATAAGGTGAGGGATTCTGCTTTTCTGGATACGTGCCTCTTTTCTTCAATGTACTTGGAAGTGACGAGGACTCGGACACAGACGATTGGAGGAAGAAATCAAAACCAAACACTTAGAAATCCAAACACTCGCCCACCCCCTCACTCCAAAAAATATCCCATCAACCGACCAACCAACAAAAAAGTCCTTCAAACAAAATTCCATCTCTTTCTCTAAAATCCATGATTAAAACCTGGTACAAACAGGTGAATATAGATATAGATATATATATTTTTAGTAGATGTAGTATTGGTTTTTTTTCTCCTCTCTCTTTCTCATTATACAGCAAACATTGCAAATATAGAAATTTTCTCTGTACAATTAACGACTTCGGTTTACAATGCGATGTGTGGTAAAACCTTTCAGTGAGTGAAAATGTGAACGGGCCTTCAACCGGGTAAAAGTCTAAATTGGAAGACTCCGTTTGCAAAAACAGCCCAAAAGATGGAGCTCCTTCTGGTCTCTTTTTGGTTTTTGTTGCTGTTTTTGTCGCTGTTGATTTTGGAAAGGAAGGAAGAACACAAACTGTTCACAAAGAATCCACAAAATCACAGAATAGGGACTCATGCAATGCAATATTGGGAAACGCCAGACCTCAGCTCTCTGCCCGCTCTTTCATTTTCGTTTTATATTCAATTTTTTCTTTTTTTTCTCATTTTTTTTTAAAAAATCAAAATGAAACAAAACTTTTTTTTTTTCTTTCACTCCACAGTTTGTTTGTTCTGCAAAGTTCATGTTCAAATTTGGTGCGTCTCACCAACGTGAGGACATTTTAATATCTCACTTTATATATTATATAGAATATTTATAGATTTTTCATAATTTGTTCTCTCTTTTATTTTTATTGATTTTTTTTTTTTTAATTTTATTTTGTTTCAAAGACAGTCTGAATAAAAATAGCTGCTGCGGATTTCTTTTGGTCCAGTTAGTGCGTTAAGTCACGAGCTATGTGAGGACTCAGGACTTTTGCTGGGCAGAGACGCCCTTCCAGTAGTCTAAGATGTCGTGGAGATCCTCGTCTTTGGCAAACTGGACCTTTTTGCGTAGGGCGTGGCCGGCTGCCATATATTCCTCCTCGTCTTTGTGCCGCTTGCGGTTGAGTTTGAAGCGCTCCCAGATGCTGTGCGATGGTTTGCAGGTGTACTCTGGGCTGGAGGTGTAGCTCAGGTTGTGGTACTGAGGCGAGAGCTGGGAATAGGCCAGGTCTCTGGGGCGAGGGCGGGTCAGAGGCTCCAGGATGGAGGGCTTTCTCCCCCCCATGCTGTCGTGCTGCTCCCCCTGGTGCGAGCTGGGGTACGAGTGCCGGTGTTCGCTGTACTGGCGGATCTTCTCCGCCTCTGCCCTTAGGATGGCCGCAGCCGGTGTCACAGTGAGGATGGTGTCGGTGGTGGGGGATGTCTTCTCGATGTATTTGGCTTCTGATTTGTGGCCCGATCCCTCGGAGCGGTAGGACCTGGGGCTCCGTATGGAGCCACTGGAAGAGGTGCTGGAGCGTTTGGGGGCTGCCTCCATGCTGTGGTGCCGCTGGAGAGGGTGGTTGTAGCTTTCCTTGTAGACGGGAGAAAGGAATCCATGTTTGCTGGGGATCTGCTCTGATAAGAGCACCAGCTGAGGCTCCACCGTGGAGACTGCCCCTGATTTCACCCCTTGGAAGGAGGTGGACTCAGATTTCAAGGCATCGATGCAGTTGTTGATGATCTGGTTCACCTTGTCTACCTCCTTGGCAATGGTGGAGATCTCAGCCACAGAGCCCTGGGAGTCCGGCGGCAGGGACAGCTCACAGTCTCGCCTCTCGGGCTGCTCACCCGTCCTCACCTCCATGTAGTTGCCCTTGGTGGCCTTGGGGGTCTCGCTGCTGTCAATCAGCTTGTACTGCTCGACCTCGCCAGCAGAAGGTAGGTAGGGGATGCGGGTCACTGTCTCCCCACCCAGAATCTGTCCCTGGGACAGCTGGGTGATGCTGGTGGTCTCCATTTCTGGCCCATATTTCAGCTCGATGATGGTCTTCTTCATGCTGCCGGCTGCCTTTTTGTGCTTCTCCTCCTGCTGGCGCCTCTTCCGGAGACAGTAATACACAACGCCCAGGACAATCACCATGCCGAAGAGACAGCCCAGGATTGTCATGATGTAATGGGTGGCAGTGGAAGGGGTGGGCACTGGCTCCTTGCGGTTGGGTCTGGTGGGTGTGATGGTGACACAGGTGTGGTTGTACTTGGAGTACTGGTGGACAGAGACTACACAGTAGGTGTAATCTCTTTGTGCTACTAGGTTGCTCACGGTGATGTTCTCCTCCTTCTTCCTGAGCTTAGTGATCATGGAGGAGAAGCCGTTTTCAAACTGGGAGAGGATGTACATCTTGCTGAAGGGGTAGGGGATCTGCACGGTGAGGACGGCCGAGTTGTGGTTGAGGTGCTTCACCTGGATGTTTGGGCGCACCTCTGTTTCACCGATGGGCGTGAAGAGGGAGAACTGTGGCGTCGTGCCATCGCCAGAGGAGCACTCCTCCTCAGAGCAGGGACTTTCAGAGGGCACCGTGGTCACCTGGTACCTGGGAGGGATAAAACGAGGGATCACAGTGTAGGAGCCACCAGTGCAAAGGGACGAGAGCATGCTCAGAGCATTGCGGTAGCCAGTCCGGCCTTGGCCTAACAAGTAGTAGCCCATGTAGTCAGGCGGGGAGTCGCACTGCATCCGGTCATAGGTGCGTGTCATGTTGGTGAAAGCCTCCAGCCATTGCAGGAAGCCGAGGAGCTCACAGGAGCAGTAGAATGGGTTACTGTAGAGTTCACAGACAGAGAGCTTGTTTAGGCCCCGAAAAGTGTTGCTGTCGAGTCTCTGGATCCTGTTCATGGACAGGTCAATGTTCACTATGTTGGGGCACTCCCAGAAGGCATTGGGGGTGACGGTCTCAATGAGGTTGGCCTGGAGATAGAGGTACTCCAGCTTCCCCAGGCCCCGGAGGATGCCCTCTGTGAGGTTCCTCAGTCGGTTGTAACCCAACTGCAGCACCTGGAGGTTGAACTGTCCTGAAAAGGCACCGTCCTCGATGTAGGAGATCTCGTTCTTCGTCAGGTTGAGGTATGTCAGGTTGCCGAAGCGGCTGAGCGAGGCGTACTGCACGCTCTTGATCTTGTTGTCGTTCAGCCGCAAGTCCACGATGGTGCTGTTGATTTGCTGGGGGATGGACTCGTAGGGGGGCTGGTTTTGGCTGCAGATGGCCAACCAGACAAAGCCCTTGTCCCCCTCGATGAGCCAGCAGTCTGCCCGCACCCCGCCGGCGTGCAGGAGAGAGACGGCCGCCACGTACATGCAGAGGGCTGACGTCGCGGCCCACCGGCGACCTGCCATCTGGAAGGGCAGCACGGAGAGGGGGCTCCTGGTCTGTTGGAAGTGGGGAACAGGACAGGGGCTGGGAAGACGTGGGCTAGTGCTTCTTCGGCAGCTTTGCTTGCCTCTCCCTTCTCCTCATGGCTTGGAGACGGGAGGGACGTGTCCGTGCAGAAAGCGGACCTCGGTGCCCACGGTACTCAGCAGCTGCCAGCCAGGGGCTGCTACCAAGGCCTGGGTGGCTGAGGCTGGTCCCACATCACCAGGTCTCCGGCATCTCGAGGAGGGAGTCATGAAGTTAAGCGCCCGTGTGGAGGAGTCCCTCTGGCTCAGAGACAAGCCTTCCTCTCACTTTTTATAGTACATCTCCTCGTTTTCTTTTTGCTGCCCATCGTGGCGCTGGTCCCCATTTCCATATGCCTCTGGGGGTTTGTCTTCCCCTGCTCAGTCCCTCGGCTCACCTGCTCGAGACAAAACAGAAGCACAAACTAAACACAAAGAAAAGACAGTATTCAGAGGTTTTGGAGATGCATCCAACTACCCTTTTAAAGTTAGGCACTTGCCTTCTCACTCTGGCTACCACCTTCCAAGGAGCCTTTTATTTATTTGGCTGCCACCAGAGGCACTTGGCAGCACAAGGGGAGGTGATCACTGACCACTGAGGTCATCCTCTGAGCCCCTGTCCAGCATCACATTTGAGGCAGTTGAGAGACCAACACACATCCAGCGTGCTGTTAGTCTGACCTATTTAGGTGTCTACCTTAGAAGGAGAGGAGTGATGCCCCAGAAGTGTCTGTTCCTCTCCACTGAGAGCAGATGAAGCCTAGACAACTCACTCTGATGTAGATTGGATGCTGCAGCGTTTTGCTGAGGGGAATCCTGACTGTCTCGCGTGCTGGTGTGCGCAGCAGCAGTGCCCACAGAAGGAGGTGCTGGTTGAGGACACTGTCTCTCTCTGCCAGCACTGCTGGGTGGCATCTGGGATAAAGCCCAGCACCAAGTGTTTGTCCTGCTTCTGGGAACATGAGCAGTAGTTTCAGGGCACTCTTTGCAAAACACACTGGTGTGATTGTGAACTATCCAGTGTCCTTGCTTGCTCCTGGTTGGTGCTTGCTGCCTTTCTCCAAGACCTCTTTCCTCCTCCCAGGTGAAATGATGCGGAGAGGTGGAAAACCCTCAAGCATTCAGTGGCATAACAAGTGTATTTGCAGAGGATAGGACAAGACCTTCCCTCCCCAGTCGGAAACAGCTGTTTGAATACTAGGAAGAGTCTTCACTAGACACAATCTGTGGGACTGCCAGCAGCCTCACTTCCCACAGAAAAATTCTCATTCCTGGTTCACATTTTCCTTCTTTTTTTTCCTTCATTTTTGACTAAACATCAACATTCATTGACAGAACTTCTACTTCCTTTTATTATTTCTTAGGGAAACAGGAAGGCAAAAGTGGAGAAGTGGGAACTACAGGAGCGCCAGCATCTCCTGGGTCTTGCTTTTCCACAGACATTGAACATATCATCTGTGATTATCTGTACTGCCAAACAGTTCTCTGGACTGGTAGGACAGATGCAGTGTGGTGTTATGGCAGAGATGGAATTACCCACAAATGAGGAGAAATCATCACAGCCCATCTAGAAAAATCATTCTTTGAAATTTTGTTGGGGACAGGAGCTCTGGTTATCTGCCTTGTCCAAGATCAGGCGGTAGGAGCCAGGGAAGACACCATCAGCACTCCTTGAAAACACAGCTGGTAGGAACTGGAGGTTTCTTTGGAAGTTGTGAAGGAGACAGGGGTACATGTTACATCTAAACTGTCTTTCGTTGAACCTGCAAAATGGTATAAATCCAGAAACAGTTTTCCAGACCATTTCCCAGTGCACAGGGAGTGAAGGGACTGTGCTTGGTGCTGCATACCTGAAAATCATGTGAGGCTGATTGTCAAGAGGCATTTAGAGGCAGATGCCATACTCTTGCCCATGTCCAGAAGAAACCAGGTTCTTTTCCAGCCACAATACCAGGCAGCAAAGCAGACCATGTTTCACTGCAGAGATCCCTGTTCACCACTCAGTTTATACCTTGGTGAACAGGTCAGTAATAATAAGCAGTAAAACAGTTTATTTGTTCTTTCTGGATTCCGAACAATGGGTCTGTTCCCTGGTGGCACAGTTGCGTTTCCATTACATGAATAACGAGACCTTCTCTCACATCAGCTCTCTGCACATGAGACTTTCCAGCCACCTTGTCCTCCATGTGCTGTCACTGCCCTGGGACACTTCACCAGTATCTGGAAGCCCATTTTGGTACAGCTGAGCCCTTGGAGGCAGTGAGGAAGGAAAGAGGGAGGCTCTCAGGGCTCCCTGGGAGACCGCAGGTGAGTGTCCCCCCTTACCACCTCCCCAGGCAACAGCAAGACATGGGCTGCAGTGCCAGACTGAAACACGTCTGCTGCTTCATCCCTCACGCTGTTAGACAACTCAATTAACCTCTCTGCACTCCAGTCTCCTCTCTGGTTCCATGAGATAATGATAGCATTTCACAGGGTGGTGGGAGGCTGAGGCAAAGTGTCCTGAGCTCCTCTTGTTGGGATGAAAATCCCAGCACGAGCACTGTGCTGCAGGTGGAGACTTTCCCTCTAGATGTGCCTGCTCTCCTCTGCCACAGGGACCAGCCTGGTCTTGAGCTCCTCCTGCATCCTGTGAGGATGCACATTGCCCCTGAGGGTGTGTGAGGAGGGTATTCCTGGCCTGTAGAGCCATAAGCAATGGCTTGCCCCAGTTGTCCCTTTGGCCTGGCACAGAGGGTGCTTTCCTTGCTCCCTTGTCCTCCTCCATGGGCCTGTAGATTCCAGGGACCTCCTGCAGACAAGGGAAGCCCTGCCAAACTAGGCAGCAGGGATGGATGCATCTTGGCATATTCTCTTCAGGAAGTACTTGTTCTGTCTCCTCTAGCTCCCATTGTGACCCAGCCATCTTCCTTGGGCAAACTTGTGTTTGGGAATGCACTGCAGAGCCAAACCAGCCTTTTCCTTGCAGAGGAAAGTTCATGTCACTACACCCTGGGGAGACTGCGGGCAGCAGCCTGTGTCAGAGGGCATCAGGTAATGGAGTGGCACCATCTGTGAGCAAAGAGCAGAGACACCCTGTAGCCTTCCCCTATAGCACCCATATGCGTCCCCCATCAAATTGCAGGTACAGGGAATGAAGAAGAGCAACAGTAAATGACTCAAACATATTCAGTAAGGCTCTTGATATGTGTTTTTTCTTCTTTCCCATACGTTGCCTATCAGATGAGTCCTTCCTGACAACAGAAAGGAGAAAAGGCATTTTATCAGCAGCCCGAGTTTAATTTCAGCTCATTAAAGCAAGCAATTTGCTGGTTTATTTGCTTTGCAAAGTGTGAATAAAATGACAGCATTAAGGAGATGTGAGAGAGGAAAGAGGGGCTAATCTCCCTTTTTATTAGATTGCCAGGACATGACTGGGGAGTGGAGAAGTAGGTCTTGTTGCCTTGCACGGAAGACAAAATTGTTCATCTTGTTGGCTTCTGAGAGCCTCTTCCCAGCATCGTGGTGTGCGTGAGTGTGTTCCTGAGTGTGTGTGCTGCAACATCAGCCGAGTGCTGAGTGTCCTTCGAGGCAGGAGGGCGGCAGGGACAACTCGCCGTGGTTCCCGACTCATCTCCCTGTAACAGCAGATAACAGACATCCAGGAGGTGTCTCCTTCTTCCCTTTTCTACCTTTTACCTCACCTCTAATCTCTCTTGCCTATTTGTTTCTGCTCCTGAAATCCCAGGCTTGATTCTTGTAGGTTAAAACAGGGCAGCTGGTCATCTGAGGAGCCTTTGCTTTCCCTGACCTCCTATAGCTGGGACATGGCTCTGGAGGGCAGGGGAGAGACCCCTGTGCCTCTTCCCGACAGACTGGATAAAAATCAGTAAGAAAATCCAGTTGTTTAACCCTCCTGCCTGCCTAATTGTCTTTGCCCATCTGTCCTGGGTTTATTCTCCAGGTAACCCAACTGCACATCACTTTTCCCAGTCCTCTCACCCTCCACAGTGCTGCCTAGGAAAACCTGAGAACAAGCCACCTACAACTCTCACATGAAAAACAACAAGGAAAGTGGAGATTTGGGGGTCTCCCTCACTATTTGAGAAAGAAGCAAAAGGGAGGAATGAAGACAGTGTGGAATAACAATTATTTGAAATGATGGATTTAACCTCAATCAGAGATACCCTGAACTGTGGCACCACAATGATGATGACAACAGGCCACATCTGTGGCAAGGCCATGGTAACCACATTCCTGCACAGTTACTTGTTCCCTGAAGACCTGGCTGTATTTCCCTTTCCTTCTGCTCTCAGAAGGCAGAATGGCTTGACCAGCTGAGCAGATATTGGGCTTATGTGGCTGACAGAGGCCAACAAAGTGGCAATGACAACTCCCTCACTCCTTTTTGCTCCTGCACGTTGCCTCTGATATCCAGTATCCCTGTTGGAGCCCAGATCCATGTTTCTTCACGCTAATCCTCAGCCCTGACTGCAATATACTCTACTCCTACCCATTCCTGCTTCTCCAGCCCTGATCCCTGTCAGCAACCCAGTGGCAAAGAGGGACCACTGGGATTTTGTGATGCCCATGAGTCTGAAGCCTGCACTGGATGAGCAGCAGCATCCTCATCCTGGCTGAAAACCCACAAGGGTGGTGGAAGGGAGGTGGAAAGGAAAAGGCAAAGCTGGAGCTCCAAAAACCAGTGCAGGCTGGCTGGGAACTTTTTGCTTCCATTTCCCGACTAATGGCATCTTGGAAAATTAAACCAGAGCAGCAGCTGCAAGGAAGCAAACAAAGCAGCTGTGGGGGCTGGGAAGGGAGAGGGAGAGTGAGCTGGCACTCAGTTCCTAATTTTGTTATTCTACTGAATGAGTTATTTCAAACTGTGGATTACATTTACTGAGGGAAGGCAAGGAGCCAGATTAACATGCATGTGTGTGTGCGCGTGCGTATACACACAGACACTCACCAGTGCTCCTCTCCTTGGCATTCCTGCACCTCCATAACTTTCTTCTCCCTAGCTGCTCCATCTCCAGTTTCTCTTAGACCCTATCACAGCCACTTGGGCTGTTTTATCAAAAAAATGAAGGGTCCCCACTACAGTGAGAGCCATGGGAAAACGGGAGTGGTAGGTCACAAATGATAAATATTGATCCACCTAAAGAAGTGCAGAGGGAAAATTCGGCTAACAGGCACCAAATTTTAAAATGAACCTTGGCTCTTCATTGTGCATAAGATAATGTGAGGAGGCAGCTCCAAGATGCCAGATAGAACATTTACTAGCGATGAAATCACCCCTAAATGGCTAAGGTACACCTTACCAGGTGGGGAAAGGAGGCATCCAGGCAGGTGATATTGGTCAGAATCACAACCACCCTGAATAATAAAGAAGCTCAGGCCTGTAAAATTCAAGTTTATTTTATACCCAGAGCTCCTGGTACTAATATTGCCTCCACTGACAGGGTTTAGGCAGCATTTTGTGCATCCCAACCTTATTCCCAAACATGTTAGATAATAGAGTTCTCCAGTCAATTCTACTCTCTCTCCTGCTATTATTTATTATTTAAGAAAAACAGGCAAGGGAGAAGAGATATATTTTCCACTGAGGTTTGAAAGGAGATGAAGAAGGAATGAAGCAGAGAGGTAAAGGCGGGGCTGAGAGACAAGTGGCCAGCATTACATACAGGATAGCTTTTACTGAGACTTCGGGAGGTCACAGACTGTCTGACAAGTACCCAAATGGGAGGGATGGCAAAGAGATAACTTTTCTGGGAAACACTGGGAGAAACACAGAGAAATTACATGCTTGGTCTCTATACAGGGGCATTAGTAGTACCAGCACATGAACACTCATGGGCTCTCTATGGTGCTGGGAAAAATCTCTCCTTGGGTTGTTCCTGTCCAGTAAAAAGTCATTCTGGTGTAAAACACACTTTCTGAAAAATTAAACCCTGTGTGGAAAAGCTCTGATCTTTATTTGAAGTTGATATTCAGGCCAATTTACTTCAACAGTAAACTTGTGTGCTGTAGTGTCTGAGAGGAGCCCTAGTTCTAAGCCATCATGCCTCTACCATTGAGGCTGAGACCAGAGCTGCAACCTGTGAATGGCTGGAACAGACCTGTTTGAACAAACATTTTTAAGAACATTTTGTTTCACAGCAAGATAAATTCTGGGTTAAAATGACAATATTTTTAAGACAGGTTAGCTCTTGGGATTTCAGAAAATACAACTCTTCTGTTTTTCAGTCGGCTGCAGTCTGAAGTCACTAACATCTATCTCATGCTGCTTGTTTTCCAGGGTCTGTTGAGATGACAGCCCTATTCCATGCTGCTGTGGGCCACTGAGCAGAATCCTCTGCTGAGTTTAAGTAAATGTATAAATGATCTTCTTGGTGAACAGCCTCTTAAGCCTAGCTGGGTTACCTGTGCATTAAACCAGCCTTCTGAAATACCAGCACAGGCAGATATGAAATGTCAGCTCCAGCCAGTGACAGTGCAGCTGAGCCCTCAAAGAGCTCAGGAGTGTGATGAGAGGGGCAGAGTTAGAGGAAGGTGAAGAAGAAAAAGATTTTAGGGGATGAAGAGCTCTGATCAGGTACAACATTAGCAATAAGAAAGGTGTGTTTCCTTGGGAGAAAGCCTCCCTAGTACTTGCTTGGTGGAATTTTTCCTTAGAAGTAATCAGTCTGAATCACAGCTCCATTACGGGATGGTTATGCTGATGTTAAGCTGGGGAAAAGCAGAGGTCTGCTGTGGAAGCAGGTCTCCCGTTTTCCCCTGAAAGTAGTGCTGAAGATCAAAGCCTGTTTTTCCAGCACCAGTGCAATGGAGGGAGCCAGCCCCACGCTGGGAAGCGGAGACGCTGGTGTTCCTCGGCACCGGCAATCTGAACCGTGCCCTGTCTCTGCTGCATTGTCATCCTCACTCAGATCTTTGCTGCTGTTTGGAAGAGATCTTTGCTGCTGTTTTACTGCTTTCATTCATTAATTCATTTTTGCAGGAGGCCTGATAACCCTTTGCATCCCTGACAGGAAAAGCAACTTATACACAGGATGGTATCTGGCGGTGGATCCGTGAAATGGTGAGCTTTGCCAGAAACTATTTTCAGAGGTTCAAGTATCTTGTTTACTCTGATTTCTTATGGTTTTATATGCAAAAGAACATTCCCTCTCTATCCTTCTCTTCCCCTGTGAAGGGATCTGAAGTAGCAGTGGGTCCCTGGCCATTGCCTACATCAATCACAATTTCTAGGTGGACTGAGTGTTGGCAGATGGACCAGAAAATACACGTCATGTGTAGGACTTCATGGTAATGGTCTGCAGTCTCTGGGTAGGCAGAACAGAATTCACCTTTCCATCAGCATGTGTCCTGCCCACAGGAATTGCTATGGCTGTGCTGTATGCAAATACCTCTGCTGACCTCTCATTCACTTGCCCATCTTCAAAGCTGGCCCTGCTTCTCTGGTTGGAGACTTCCAACCTAGGTTATCTTGTGGTTGTAATGATCTAGCTCTTGTTCTTTAGAGTTGAGGAGCCCAGCTTAAGGCTGGATCCTCTGACTGTCCACTTTCTGAAGGGGGTTTCTGCCCAGATATAGCAATATCTGGCAAGCCCCAGTGCCCTACAAGCCTAATTTTAGCTCAGTGCTGCAGGCTGGCTTCTTGTCACGGGCCAGGAGAAGGTTAATGATTATCTGGGCAGCACTCCAAAACCAATCTAATGTTTATTCAGGATAACAGCATTGCAGAGGAAACCAAGCATGACCACCTTCCACGCACAGCTTACCCAGCACAGCCCCACTCCTGCACATGGCTCTGCTGGAGGACCTCAGGTTTGTCAACTCTTGGAGGAAGGGCCCTCTTCCCCTTCCCTAGGTCAAGACAGGTCGTCATCAACATTTCCAACCCTGCCCTCTTAACCCAAACAGATGCTGAGTTTCTACAGAAGAACAGTTTACCAGGCTGTGGGTCTGTTGTTTCAGCAGTGGAAATACGCACTCACCCTTGCTGGTAAATTTTTTTATCAGATACCCATGCTACAAACAAATATCCCTTTATTTGGAATACCCCGCACCTGTATGGAGGTGAATACACTGTTCACTTGAGGCTCCCCTTGGGTTCCTCAGGGCTCCATGAAGGGATTGGTTGTAAGCTGTAAAGCCTGAAGGACTGAGATGTGTTGTGCTGAGAAGACTCTCCTCCAGTAATGAGTACTCACAGACATACATGGCCCAGGAGAGCTCTTGATGCTTCCCTTGGGGTGCAGGAAAAATTGTAAATAGCAAAAAAGTGTTTTCTGAGAGAGCCTTGAGGTGCTGGTACTTGGCATCACCATCAACAGTCCCAAAATAGCTGGTTCTCACTGCCTTTCCAGGCACGCTGAGAGGCATTGTGAGAACATCTATTTACTAGGGTCTCTGGAGAATGCTGGGAATGCACTTCCTACTACCTGAAATGGTCAGGGAGACGGCTGGGCAGCCAGATGGCCATATGAATGTAGAGCTGATATTAATGTCTCATTTGATTATGTTTGCAACATGATTAAAAGGCTCCTAGATTCCTGAGCAGGTATCTTTATTATGTTAAGTCTAAACAGAACAAAAACATGGCTCTTCTGTGGGCTTGGCTGGTTAAACCTGGTGCCAGACAGTGTTTCTCTCAAGGCTACCTGATTTCCCCCAGAAGTATGCCCATGCACTGGTGGGAATAAGCAAAGCTCATCTTTGTCCACAGAGGATACTCAGCTACAGGGATGAGGGGACCACTGGGTCTCCTCTATGGTGCCAACAAGCCTAAAGCCCAACCAAACACCCTTCTACCCAAAAGTGTGTGGGCAGATGCAGAGAAGCTTGGGAAAAAATGGGTCATGCACATGCCAGGCTCCATCCAAAAGAAATTCTTTGTCTTGACACATGGCTAATGCCAAGCTACTGATGGAGAAGCAGAAGTGGGAGCTATTGGTGTGTGAGCACATGAAAGCCCTTCCTCAACATACCTGCCCCTCAGCAGGGTCTGGGGCCATGGTCTGGACCTCTGTATTTCCCTGCTTGTTCAGAGACCTCTGAAAGATATGGAGAGTGGAGAGAAACTTTGGAGTCCAAGACAATAGAAGCAGGGAGCTATGCCAGCATTTGGACTGCCCGTCCTTTTCATAAACATTTCCTGTGGAGGTTACCCAAGTTGAAAAAGCAAGTGAACCCAAAACACCCACTCTCTCTGGAGGAATGGAGTTTATCGTTAATAATCTACTGCTAAAAGGGTAACATCTGTTTTGGACAAACTGTAATGAGATTTAAACCCCAGGTGGAGGGAGGACTTCACAGTAATAAATGACTCTCTGTATGTCTAAATAGTTTTAATTTTTTTTCTGGCAGAAATAGCTGCTTTTCACCTCAGGCTTCTTTTTGCCAGCTCTTTTTGTTTAATGATTGCTATTAATTTCCAGGGTGGCAGATGGATTTTAGGCTGGTGTAGTCTGAAATGAGGAAAAACAGTCCATGAAGGTGTGAGCTTGCCATGAAAGTGTGCACAGGTCACACATGCTGGTGTGATGCCATGTGGGGGAGTTTGCTTTCCAAGGGAACTATTCCTTCTCAGTAGCTGGGATGTTTGAGCATTTCTCAGTCATAAAGGAAGGTGAATTAAGGTTTTTGGTCGCACTCGTTTTAGCTCTGCCTGTTTAGACCTTCATTTAATAAATATGCTGATTTCAGCAAGAGTTTGTGAGGAATTGAAACCAACACCAAGTGCTTTGCTAAACCCAAGCTGGAGTGAGCTGGAGAGCAGCACGTGGTCTCCAGAACATGGAAAGGAGCTCTGTGCCCATGGCTGGATGGTGCCAGGTGATAAGGATTCCTCCTTGGGCATGAAACAGACATTTTTTCAGAGCTTTTCGTGTGTTATTGAAATTCTTTTATTTGAATAGTGTGGGATGCTCCGAACAGACCATCCTTCTCCATGCTCTGGCTACAGTGATAAGTGGGTGCTGTTGAACCCAACACACTCTGCCAAGATCCTAGGGCCCAAAGGACCACTTTCTTTATCCTCTTTTCCACCACCTCCTTCTCAAGAAGTCCACAGAACTAGCCCCAGTTAGTGCTACAGTGCTCTGGGGTGACTTCCTTTCTCTTTCCCTGCTGTGGAGCACCTCTGGATTTGGCTCAGAATGCAGGTGTGAAGGATACATGGGTGGTCAAGTGAGAAACTGGATCCAGGAAGTGAGGCTGATGATGGACCACCACATGGCAGCACCCTGTGGTCAGGCAGCTGTCCCAAGACAAGAGCATGGCAGAGCACAGAGAAAGGAGGGAGGGGTTTAGTTGGCTGGGACTGGGTGAGCCCCAGGAATGGAGGAAAGGGGGTAGAGATAGAAAGTGCAGCATCTCAGGTGATGCAGATAATCTCCTTTAATCTCCTGCTCAAAATAACCCAAAGTCAAGTAAAGGAGGGATTACAGGGCCTAAGCCACTGTTATTGCCAGGGTGTAACAGCCTTACGTTGCCTCTGAAGGGCTCCTGAGGAGGAAGAGGACCTGCAGAAAATACTGGCCTGCTGGAAATGCCTCCCTGGTGAGGGTGACTGGGCGGGCTGGGGACCCTCCTGAAGTAGCCCAAGGAGAGGGGGGGCTGCAGGGCGGGCAGCTGCTTGCAGAATCAGGACCTACAGAAGGGCCTGGTCCCAGGGGAGTAACTGTCTCAGATGCCCACTTGTCACCTTGTCTTTACTGATGGGTTTATTCTTAGTGCAGGATCCGAAGTGCTTTGTAGCCATTAATTATCCTAATGGGGAAGCACTGCCCATGAAACCCATTTTACAGATGAGAAACAGAGCCCATGAGGAGGTAAATGACACATCAGGTACTGGGGCAGAGCTAGAGTGAGGTGGTGAGTCCCTGCTCTCCTACCTCCTTCCAATTTTAATGGGCCTTTCCTTGGATGAGCGTTCCCAGCAGCCATGAGGCACTGGTAGGCTGAAGGCATCTCCTGCCCTTTGCCAAAAAGCCAAAAAGTGTGGCTGCTGTGTTGCTGCCAGAGAAAACTGAACTGCAGAGCCCTATTCATCAGCTCCTGGCGATGTCTACAAGATATCAGCAGCACAGAGACAGTGTGAAGTGGGATTGCATTGGGGAGGGAGCAGAGCATGTTCATTTTAATGAGCTTGTCCCTGCCTAAAGGAGAGAGAAAGCGAGAGGCCAACCTGGTTTAATAAACTCTAGCATGCGGATTTAATCAGATGGATCATTGTTCCCCAGCACAGGGATGAATATATTAAAAAAATGATTCAAACTTTTCCTCTTTGTTTTTCATTTGTATTATGTGCTGTGGTGTGATAAAACATCCTGGGGCCAACTTGCAAGGCAATAAAAGAGACTGTGGAGGAGAGGAAGACGTTGATCCATGCAAGCGAGCAAAAGCACAGTGGGGAGGGAGGCTGCTGGCAGGCAGGGCTGGAAGTGAGGGGCTGCAGCATCCTCAGCCCCCACCAAACCCCCAGAGATATGGTTATGGGGGTTGACCTGGTGTCAGCTCATTTTCAGAGAATTGAGATGACTGACAGGAGTTTAGGTCCAGTGCTAAAAGCAGCCCTTGGTCAAGTGTGAGACCTCCATCTCCCTACAGCAAGGTAGGGAGCACAAGCGTATCCCCATGCTCCTATCCCAGGAGGGACAGAGGGACTCACCCAGTCCTCAACTTTCTGTAGGGACACCAGCAAGGGAGCTGGTGGTGTTTTTCAGGGCTAAATAGTACTGGCATTTAAGGGAATGGCGCAAGAGGACAAAGTTTCCTCTGGACTCTTCCCTTCTCCTTACCAGGAGTCACTTCACCGCTGCCTCTCCATTGCACTACGTGTCAGGCAGCACAGAGTGGGGTCCTGGGTGTTGCTTATTAATTTAGAGAACTAAATAGCTCTGGTTGCAAATCTGCAAACTTCATGTCAGGAAGGCAAAAGCTGTATTATGGGGCTCTGCTACTGCTCCCTGTCTGAAGGCCACATCCCTGTGCTTCTGCCTGTCCTTGGGGACAGCAGGCATTGCACTGAGGTATGGGAAGATACCGATCCAGCACAGCAAAGAGTAAACTGAGTCTGCAGGCAGCCCAGGTAGGATTGTGCTGGTGTGAGCCTTGGCAGTGCATGGCCCTGGGCTCCCAAGGCTCTTGCTATGTGGGTGTGAATAAAGCCAGCTTAGATAAAATAGTCTTTTGTACTAAATCCTGGACAGGCCACCTGGAGCTGTGCTCAAAGACGGACCTCAGGGGCCTCCAAGGTGCCTCCATGGAATTCACCTCCGTTGCCCTGCCCAAGCTCACTGTCCTTGGCTCAGGCTTAGATAACCTCCAGCCCTTGCTTTGCTCACTCTTTTCTGGCTTGTCAGGCTGTGTGCCCCCTGAGACATAGGGAATTGGCTCTCCAAGGCTGACGGGGCACCCAGCTGGGTTTAATCACTGTCTCTAACATTAAAGCCAGAGCTGCATTGATGCATGGTGAGACAGCCCTCGGGAGAAGGGACAGCTCCCTGGTAGATTATGGATGGACCCCTAAAGGTAGCCCAGAAGTGTTTTTAGAAAGTGGCTACAGGTCCTCCTGCCATGGAGCAAAGCTGTGCCTGACAGTTTTTCAGCCTGGCTCTAGGACAGAGACTGGGTTTGTGAGGAGAACCCAGTGATGGCTCTTAGTTTTGTTCCCACCTTCCTTCAGGATGGACTATGTCCACCAGCAGCTGCAGGGTTTAGAGGAGGGGAAAAGAGTATCTATTTCCTTTGGAAAGATTGCTTTAAATTTTGCCATTGACCCACTCATGAAAAGTCACTTATGGACACTTGGTGTTAAATATTACCAACTTTGGCTTCTAACACACCACTGTGCTACTGCTTCATTACTTTATCCATTACTGCTCATAAACACTAATAAATAATCCTATTTTCATTCCCACCATTGTTTAAGTGGTCATTAATTGTGGTTTATATGCTGTCTTTGTGTATTTGTGTACGATAGCTTCTTCATGATTCCTTGATTAACTGTGATTGATTGTGTATTTTAAAATCAATTAAAAGTTTCAACACTAAAAGGTAGAGTCTTTAGCAGTAATGCTCCGAGACATTGCCATTTATAATGGAGCTATTACAGTGCTGGGATCCATTAGTGTGGCACGACGTGATCTTTATTTCCCAGATCTGTGCAAATCCATATGTACATGAGTGTGCACATGTCTGTGTCTTTTATGTGTGAGTTACATGGTGGGAAGAGCATGTAGAGTCTGGGAAAGAGTGCCAGCTTCTCCCAGAGTTGCTGGACCACATAAGGCGGGCTGGCTTTTGTGGGCAATCAGGTATTACCCGCTCCCTTTCTTAAGACACTAATGCAAAGGCTGAGCCCCAGGACCCCATTAATTTCCTTGCTGACATGACACTATCTTGTGATTATTTTCTATCTGTAAAGAGGTGCTGCTGCCAATGCCCTCGGCTGAACAGGGCCACAAAGCAGGATGTGTGTCCTTCTGCCTTGCTGTTTCAGGGAAATGTATCTGTGCCTTGGTGGGGCGGACGTGGGGGATATATGGGAAGATAGAGGTGGCTGAGAAGGCACATGTTTGTGGTGGTACTGATACAATGCTGATATGATGGAGGAGGAGGAGGGCAGCCACCACCTGGGCACCAGGGCATATGCTGGAGCACAAATCTCTGCCCTCTATCACGTCGTACCTGTACTTTGTCAGTGCTCAGCTCCTCATACTGCTGTTGTGCTGGTAAAATGAGTGTGTCCAGCACAAGAGCAGGAGTTAAATGGGGTTAACACCGTGCTCTCGTGCTGCCTTGTCCTGGAAACCTGAATACTACGTGCTTATGCCTCCCTGCACTCTGTGACTCCAAAACATTTCTGCCCAAGCAGCTTCTTCTGGCCCGTACAGTGAATTAGGGGTGACTAAATCACTCAAGAGATTTTGTACAGGTGCTCTGAGGTGGGGGAGCAGATCCCCAAGGACCAGTGGGAAATCGGGCCCTTGTAATTGACCCCCAACTTGTCGCCCATCCTCCTGGATATCTGCCTGCTGCCACGAGCAAGGCCCTCCCAGCCATCTGCCAGCTCAGGCAGAGGATTCCTGTGCACTAATCTGCTCAGAGACATTTGTCACCCACCCCTCTCCCAGCTACATGCTGTGAAAAATGCCTCAGTGCCCCCAGTGCAGTTGCTGGGAGTACCCGTTAGGGGAAATCACCAGTCTTGTTAAATGATGGGGGGACCATTTTGTGTAAGCTCTGGAATGGGATCACTCTGTTGTATTAACTCGCCCACTTGCATTGATGTTAATGAAATAAAGAAATATAATGGTTCCAGACTTTTAAACTTCTTATAGCTCGATTTGCATAATGGCCACAGCTACCCTGAACAGGAACTGATCTGTCAAAAAATATTGTTCCAGTCCTCTATCATTCAGCTCAATGGGAGGTGCAGATTGGCCCACAGGAGCTGTTTTTCACTGATGGAGTGGAGTTTGCCTAGTGCCGAACATAAAAAGCTAATATTAGGATGCAATCCAATATTGTAAAAAAGAAATTGGTTAAAACTTATAGATCAATAACTGTTAACGTGGCTCCATTTTTCAGACAGATCATGTTTACTGCCGCTGGTGATGTGAAGGCAGGCTCCCTCCCCCTGGCTGAAGCAACTCCATGGGTCCCCCTCAGAGGAGCCTGTGGCTGCCAGTCAAGGCTCAGCTGTCCTGAACAACCCTGTCAGCTTACTATGCTGCATGGAGTTTCCTGTGGAAGTTTGTTTCCCTCTGCCATGGACTATGAGAGGTTGGTGGGGGCTGCACCCAGCACCCAGGGCTGGACAGTAGTCCTGTCTCCACGTTCCTGCATGACCTTCAGCATCAGGCTGTGAGTCCAGGAGTGATGTCAGAGCTCTGGGAGAGCTCCTGAGAGAACAGATCATGTCTTGCTCCTCATTGTCCCAGATCTCCACCCCTTGATGCCCTACAGCAACTCTACCTGATGCCTTAGATTGTCACTCCCCAGTTACCTAGACCTCTGCTCCTCCGTGCCTTATATCAATGCTCCTTGATTATCCACATCTCTGTTCTTTGATGCCCTAGATCTCTGCTCCTTGATTACCTACATCTCTGCTCCTCCATGCCCTAGATCTCTTCTCCTTGATTATCCAGATCTCTGCTCTTTGATGCCCTAGATTTCTGCTCATCAGTGCCCTAGATCTCTCCCTGCTGTGAAGACGGTGCCCCTCCCAGCAGATGACTCTCGCAGTGCTTCCAGCTCTTCCAGAGCAACTGGAAGGTTTCACCCCTGTGGGGAGCAGGGTGCTGTGTCCCATCTTTAAAGTGAGGGGAGCATCCCTCCTCTCCACTGTGCGTATTCAAACCATGCTGCCCACACAGCAGGGACTGTTTTTTCCCATCAGTGTGTGTTTAGGGTGTGCAGACCCAAATGCTCAGCTACGATGGGGACAGGGGAGCGAGGAGCCAGCTGAGCATCATGAACCAGCATGACAATGGCCCTTGTGCTCCCAGTGACCTTGGGCTTGCCTCTGACAGCTCATTACAGCCTGCTTTTGATCACTTGCCTTTTACCCTCTCTTTACTTGGAGATGCTGTAGAGCTTTCCTGACCGATATAATCAAAAAGGACACTTTTACTTCCAAAATATACAACTTAATTAGAACTGCGAAGGGACAGAGCAGCCAGTCCATAAAAACACTCATTCTGCGACAGTCTCTGTCCTGACTCTGCGGGAATTGGGGACAAGAGATGCCTGGTCTTCAGTGTGAACAGGGTGGTTTTCCAAAAATTAGAAATACCACTCGGGTCCTAGCCAAAAAGGGGTTCTTGCACTGCATGAGAAGGTTTTGTGTGGAAATGCCCTCACCTGCAGTCAAACACACTTTGCTGAATTGGGACCCATTGCAAGCATGGACTGAATAGCTGCAAACAGCAACACAGAGATCCTCATCTAAACCACCACCCTGAAAAAGAACCTTCTGATTGAATGGTCAAATACTCCTCTGTCACCCACAGTCTTGCTTACATACTCACTGAACTGGGACCATTTCCAGCTTCCTAGGGCCCTCTCCCTGCAGGCAGTGAGGCAGGTCCATCCCACGGCATGGGAGGAGTGTGTTTGTATCCAGCTGCCTAACAAACAAGGTCCGGTTGTTCCTATCCCTGCAGCTGCCCCATGAAACAGCTGACATCTTAAAAATTGATGGGGTTCATTTCCTGCCTCTGTGCACTTACTTGAAGCACCAGCTCTGCCATTACAGGCAATGTCCACATTAATTACTGTCATAACCCAAGTACCTTTGAATGCGCTCCCCTGCCTGGAACGTCTGTCCCAGCAGTGACCTGCGGTTCTCTCCCCTCGAGACCTTTCGCATGACTGGGATTTCCAGCACTGCCGCCTGCAGGAGAACAAAGCTGATGCTGGGAAAGCCCCAGGGGAGGAGGACAGGCAATCAGACAGGTCTGCTGACAGGTTGGCTCTGGCCCAGGCTCAGAGGCTCACCTGGAGCATGGTGGGGGGGTCCTTCCTCTGCTCCTCCCCTTGCCTCATTGAGCAGTGGATCAGTCCTGCCTCATCTCTGGGGCATGGGCTTTTCCACATTGCACAAACGATTTAAATAATTAATTGGAGACTGATTCTGTAGTTAGGTCATGGAAGTGCTTCCCCTGGGATCTTCTGGAGTCCTCATACTGAGTCCCTTTAGGTCTGAGCCCCAGGGACCAGCCTTCAGCTTTCTACTAGAGTCCTTCTGAAGAGAAACCTCCAGCTTCTAAGGAAAAAAGGCAAGTTGTGGAAAACCACCCAGCTCACTCTAAACACAGGTCCTGGGGGATGGAGACAGGCTTTTCAATGCTCTGTTGGCTGCAGAAAATTGAAAATCTCAGATATTTTGCATAAAATGCTGATTAACCGGTGCTAAATACAAGCATGTCTTAGACCGTGAAAGGGCATGCACAAAAGAGATAAAACACTAGAAATTATGAGGCAATGGGAGCCAGCAACTTAACGAATCACCAATAAAGCTTCTTCAGCATGGACTGAATAGCATCCAACCCAAGTATCACGCAGCCTAGTCAAAAGTCTGACCACAAGTGTGCTTTGAATGCATGAACATGCCAGAATCAGGACTGACAAACACAAGAGAACACAACATTCATTCAGGATGCTTCATTCCTGCCTTTTGCTCAAAACCTCAAAACCTCATGGGAAAAACCAAACCTACAAGCTGTAGTTCCCCAGAAAAAGGTCTACAAATTATTAGCGGGTCACAAGCTGAACACGAAGTATCAGTGTCGCATCAAGAGGCAGACAGTGCCCTGGAATATATGAGCTGCAGCACGGCCTGTGAGACTCACAAAATAATCTTTCTTATCTGTTCAGGGCTAGTGAGGTCTATGCTGGAGTAGGTTCTGGTATTGGCAGCTCATATCAAAAAGGAGGTGGCGCTGCTGCAGGCAACGCGGAGGAAACAGGATGATCAGAGGTCTACAAAACATGACCTACAAAGGAAGATTGAAAGAACTGGGTTATTTAGCCTAAAAGAGATGATGGAAGAAGAGATGTGATAACAGTCTTCAAGTGCTTAAAAGGCTGCTGCTAAGGGGAAGAGAATAATCTGTTCTTTATGTCCATAGTGGACAGGACAAGAAATAATCGGCTTAAATTACAGCCAGAGAAATCAGGTTAAACTTCAGGACAAAGACAGCTCATGGAGCCAGGCAGTGGGTTACCTGGGAGGTGGAGGTGCTCTGTCACTAAAAACACTAATGCTGTTTGGGGACAGGTTGGGAAACAACCATGAGGAGAGGAGCTGTCTTGAGGCAGGGCTGCACCTTCTCCGTGCCCCTGTGGTGCCTTCAACATTTTGTCTGGGACTCCTGGATTGTCCAAAGTGAGATCATCCTGCAGCAATCGCTTCAGCTGGCTGGACAAATCCCAGGCACTTCAGCTTGTGAGAACTTTCAGGATAGCAAAATTTGATTTTGCAGCAGATTGGGGGCACAAGTCAACATTTTGGGTTATTTTTCTTGCAGTAAAGAAATACTTCAAAATGGATTTTCTTTTTTCCCCTCATCTTTCAGTCACTCAATTGCAACACAAACGAAGCGGAGCATCCCAGCCACACCACACAGACAAGCTGAAATGACACAATCCAAATGAAACCTGTTTGATAATGTCCTTGCTGAAAACAACAATGAAACCAATCTCTCCTCTCCAGACAATTAGGTGGGGTTGAATCACCAGTTCTGAGTGAATAGTCTTGCCTTGAGATGTTGTTCAGCCAGCTCAGAGGATTGTTGCTACCAGAGAGGCAAAAGGAAAACAAAAACAGGGACCCTTCCGATCCAGCTGTGCCCAGACTGGGCAGCAGCTGGTGCACCAGAGCCCAGGATGGGGGATCCACCAAGGTGTCCAAGAGCAACTCAATCACTTCCACTGCACTGCTGACCCTGCACCTTCGGGCTACAGATTAAGAGATTCTGTGTTCTCCTGAGGATTTATTATTACCCCTGGATTCCAAGAGCAATCCTTTATTTTAAAACCTGCCTCCTAATTCATTTTATATTTACTCATAAAATCTTGGCCAGGGTTATTGAGAGTTGCAGTTTTTTTGGAAAGGCCAAGTTTTAAATGGAGCTGACTCAGCAGAAGTTGACGTGATTGAAGCAGTGCCTGTTTGAGTTTATTCCACTCCTAGGCAGTGTTGGAAACAAAGCAGCAGAAACTGGACTCTCCCCCAGCTTTGTTTTCTCCACAGGCTCTTGGCTGTGTGCAGCAAATGCTGCTGCTGACCCACAGAGCTGGAACTGGTGAAGTGGAGGAGAGCAGAAGGGAGCCAGCAGACTCCCTGCTGTATATGCCATATTCTGTTGACCTAAAGTTTAATACAGCTGAGATGAGAATCAAATAAAAAGAAGAAAGAGGAAGAATAATGAAAAAAAAAAATTAAAACCCTGTAAGCAATTAATTTTCAGGCTCACTGCCCAGCATCAGTCTCAAGGAGGGGACTGGGGATGCAACGAATACTTAGTTTATTAAAATATCCTTCTGGTTACCCCCATGATGCTTTGGGATAGGCAAGCCCTGCCATGGGGAAGATGATGCCTCTTCCTTCCCACACTACAACGGGGTCACGCTGGGACTTGGAATCATTTTAATGTAGCCCATGGAGCCAAGCCTGCTTCTGCCTTCCTTTCCCCACTGCAATTGCCTTAGTTGTGCCTGTGGCACAGCCTGGCTTCTGGACATGATGGCAGCAGATCTTGCTTGCTTGTGATCAGGGGTCAGTGCTGTCCCAAGCAGGTCTTGTTTGGGAGATGAGTGACTCCTCCACAGCACTAGAGCCTGGCTTTCATCCTCATACTCTCCTCCTCATCCAAGAGCTGGAGCTGGAAGGAGAAGATGGACCATGGAAGGATGACCAAGCTGCCATGCCAATGTAGCACTGGGGGCTTCAGTGGGATCCTGTCCTGGTGAACCAAGATTCCTTCAAGGAAGAATTCATTTAAGGCTCAAGAGAAAAGCATGAAAGTGCTGAAAGTTGACCATCTTCTCATACCTTCGAGAGTGTCTGCTTCTGATGTCCTCGCTGTTATGAGGTGCTTGAGTGACAGCCAGGCTATGAAATACGGCCAAGGGTTTTTGAATTGACAGCTCATTCCATGCACAAGCAAAGCCTGAAAGACAGTCCAGAGCCGCTTAGCAAGAGCAGGCTAATAGCTAAGTACACAGAGGAGACCTAATGAGAACACCGGTATCTCCTAACTCCAGCTTCATTCAGAAAGCCAAGAATACGGAATTGAGTCACTTTGTGTCCGATAGCCATGATGAATGTGCCAGTGGAGATGCCCAGAAAGAATAATACCATAAATTGGCAAGGTGGCAGCTGCATTCATCGGCTCAAACAAGAGCTGGTCATCCATAAAATCCAGCAGTATCAAAGACCAGTTCTTCAGCTCCAATGTTATTTCCACCTTTAAAATATGAATGGGAATACACTTGAAATTTGCCAGCAGCCCCAACAGATGTGTCACTGCTGCTGAGAGCCAACACTGGATGGTGATCCAGGGTTTGAAATGCTATTAATTTATTACAGCAAATGCTGAGAAACATCAGGGGATTCAAAATTCCTCAACCCCCGAGTCCTCTGGAGAAGGCAGCGAATGTGTGCCTGGGACATGCATCAGTAATGGTGATCAGTGACCTGTTGAAGTTGAGCACCCTACATCTGACCTGGAGGTGGGGGGCAGCTCGCACTAGGCAGTGATTTGGAGACACCTCCAGCACAAGCTGAAATGTGGTGCCTGCTGAGCTCGTGCTGCAGGGACAACACACAGGACCCTGCTGTCTTCTCTGACAGGGTTTGTCTCCAACCTGCAACATGAGCGCAAAACCACAAGGCAGCCTGCCAGCTGCCATCCTTCCCCTGGGAGCTGGGAAGGAGGGTGAGAAACGTGCTGCAAGTCCCCAGTAAACTCTTGCCAACTCCTGTCTGCTTGCAGGAGCACCCCATCAGCCGTGCCTGTCACCGCGATGGGGTTCCCCTCCACCGCGCCGATCCCCGGGAGAGTCAGCGCGGAGTTATCTTGGCCTGCCACCAGCACCACTGCTGCTGTATTTACCAGGGAGCGATTTGTGCAGGGAGATAACTTCCCTCCAGGATCGCATCCTGCCTTCCCCTGTGCAAAGGGATGGGACTCCTGCTGTCACTGGACTCTGATATCCTTCCCGGGAGGAATTGCTGGGTGCAGGGGGGGTTTGCTCGCCCCAGAGTGGCTCACAATGCAGGAAGAGGAGCAGTGAGTCCCTGGTGAGGACTTTTTTTTTCTCCTTTGCAGGAGAATAAGGGTGATTTGAAGCCCATGGGCTTCCAAGAGTTGTGCAGCATTATTTCTGTGGCAGCTAATGGAGCTCACTCAATCCATAAAGATTTTGAGTCAAGGGTTTGATGTTAATTATGGACCAAAACATTTAATAGCCCGTTACACTTCCACAAGGCATTTTTTTAATTAAAAAATGATATATTGCACAAAAGGGGGGAAATAGGGAGAGAAATAATTGAGGATTGCTTTATTCCATAACAACCTGAGGCAGGGAAGGCAGTAAGGAGCTGACGTGTTGGGGAATGTGATGGCAACACCACAAGCCATGAGCTGGCAGTGCAGGAAGCTAGGGAGGGAGCAGCCTTATCCCACTGGGAGAAGGTGACTAGGGAAGGGGAGAACAGCCTGGCCAGAGGCAAGTAGAAATCCAGGTCAGTCTTTTGGCCACCACACCGGCTTACCCTTACCTGTTGAATCTTTAGTTTGTGCTGCACAGGATGTGGTTTCAAATCCCTCTTCTTGATTCTCTATCAGCTGTCTCCCAGGAAAAACAGCTAAACCTCCAGGGTGGAAATTAGTCTGGAAGAGGTCAGGGATGAAGAAAATCTGACATGTCTGGCTCTGACGTTACTCTGTTTTTCGTTCAATATTTAAAGATGCGTAGGAGCAGGGGCTGGCCTGAGATGCATTCAAATAGTCTGTGCAAAGGAAAGGTCTTCAGTAGAGCAAACTAAGAGTTCCCCTGCCTAGGGCAGTGCCCATCAGCTGGGGATCAATGGGCAGGGGGGAGCAAAAGACAGCCCCAGAGGGAGCAGCTCTGGGTGGAGGCTGTTACTGGACTAACTCACAGAAGGAGGAAGAGAAGGTGGATTGAAGCGTGGCCAGGGGCTGACTGGGAAAAGTTAGTGTGACTGCTTAAAATTTGAAGCAGCAGGAGTATAATACCAAGTTCCTGGCCATGGATGGGCCCAAGTCCTCCCATGTCTCCAGCTCTATGCCTCGCTGTTGTGCTCGTCCCTCAACTCTACAACAGGAATAATATTATTCCCTCCTTACAGAGATGCTCAGTTACTATGGTGATGGGGCCATAAAAGTACCAAAGATAGCAAGAACAATAATAATATCAGACATGGTAGGAGCCAAATAATTGCATTTAGGGCACGCACACAACACAAAAGGGAGAGCCACCTCCATGCACCACGGCTCTCAAACCCCAAAGACAAAACTTTTGCTGTTCCAATGGGCTCGCAGCCTACTTAAAGGGCTAAATCCCAATTCCTGCAACATCCACCCAATAAGGTGGCCATCAACAGCTGCAGCTCTAGGACTGGTCCTGCCTCTCCACAGTGCCAGCCAGGATGAGGGGGGAACAGCGAGGCTGACGGCCCCTTGCCAACACAGAAATCAAACATTCCTCGCACCACTGCTGCAACACAAGGTCCCCGCAAATGTTCGGCTGCTGCATTGTGTGACCAGCTGAGCGTCCTTCTCCCAGAGAGGTGACTGTGCCCAGCACAATGCCACTGACAGCTTCATCCCTTGTCTCTGCTGAGCAAAGCCCTAGCCTCATTATTTTTTTTAATTTATGGGATTTTAATTGAAAAAAATGTATAACATCTGTGGCTGTTTAACAACACCTGTGCGCGACAAGGCTGCTTTTCAGCAGCGATTGTCACAGCGTTCTCATCTGGGCAATGCTGAGCCCGTGCTATGTGGCCTCCTCTGAACAGCTCGGGCAAGAATGATCCTTGGAGGGCACGTAATTAACAGGCAGTGGAAAACAAGATGCCATGAAAAAAATATGAGCGACATCCCTTCAAAGAAGGGGAAAGCTCAGAGATGAGCAAGTGATGAGTTTGTAACAGTTCATCTGAAGAAATGCTGCTGGCACTCACATGGAGAGCTGGGCTGCCAACTCAGCTCTGGTGTTATGGCAAGAGGAGGTGTCAAAGGGGATTTGGCCTTTCCATCAGCATTGTGGGCAGTGTTTGCACCCCAGTCCTTGCTGGACACGCACTCTGTGGCTGCCTCCAGCTTTAGCCCAGGAGCTGCCTGCTCCCTGAGGGGGGCACAAGGCAAGGCCCATCCTCCTCTTATAACAACCCTTTACAGCAGCACGTGCCTCCACAGTGACTTACTGCTCCGGTATTTGCTGCTCCCAAGGGGGCTGTTGGCAGCAAGAATACAAACTGCCCTTCTGCCATTTACACAGCTGCTGTGGGGACCTGCCCTGCCCATCCCTGCTCTGACAAACATTTGCACATTTGCAGCATCCCAGCTGCGGGCTGCGAGATGTCACCACCCGTGCTGTGGCACGAGGCACGGGGAGCTGCCACAGCCCTGGCATTGCCAGCTGTGAACACAGCAGAAAAAACAAAGCCCAGAAGGCAGCAGACACCCCCAGATGGTTGAAAGCCCAGAATCCTTCTCCTTCATCTTAAGGTCTGGAGCCCAGCACCCCCCAGGTAGTTCTTACCATGAGTAAGGGGATCCTTAAGCTCATTGCTCGGTGGCTCATTTGCCACTCAAATCCTCGTGGCTTTGACAGCCCTGAGTGCTGAGGCAGCTCCTACCGAAAGCTGCCTCCTTGCAGCATCTCCCAGGGCTTGCTGTGCAGGTGCTGGCTGTAACAATTTGGCTGTTCAGAAAACACAGAGCAGCCTGGGAGGCTTACAGGTGCCTCTTACATTTCTACAAGCTCATGGCAAGGCTGCTGGTAGCATGAGTGAGCAAGGAGTAGTGGGGACACACTTTTGGCTGTGCACAGGCTGAGGTTTTTTCCTTGCAGGAGCCTCCCTGTACAAAGCTGGAAGAGGTTTTATCCACTACTCACAGCTCTGGGAAGCTCAGGCTGCCCTGAAATCCCTCTTCCCACTGTGACTTGGTAAATAAATAAAACCCTGTTCCCTGCTGAGCTCGGTAATGGAAACAGGGCTGCTGGGGCTGCAGACAACCAGGGCTGGCAGGTAGAAAGCAGGGGGCGGCTGAGAGGTTTGGATAGGGAATAAAGGAGCAGCAGTGCAAACATTTCCGTGTCCTGCCCTTTGTCACTGCAGCTCGGCAACACTCCCGTGTAACACGGGGTATTTGAGCTGATCCCCTCCTTGCACATCCTCGCTGCAGCCCCCACCACTCTCCCCTTCAGCACAGCGAGCATCAGCATCCCGCGACCTCCCTCGCTCACACGTTCAGGCTATGAATTCCCCTTGTCTCCCAGAGTACATTAAAAATCAATGTAATTACACAGAAAACATTAATTATGATCAAAAAAGGCAATTGAGAGGGATTGATCTAGAGGAGAGTTGCAGCTAGCCACCAAATTACCAAAACCCAAGTCAGTGGGGCTGAGGCCTTGGGGATGTGTGGCTGGTCCAGACAAGCAAAGCATCCTTAGAGACATGTGGCTTGACCATTTCATTCTCTGGTTTCTTTTATTTGCTTTTCCACTGTGTGGTGTAAGCCAAACGGAGAAGTGGATAAATTTAATGTGTGTTTAAATATACCTAGGTGCCCTGGTATGGCTGGTGAGAGAGCGTGAGATGAGAGAAAGCAAACTGCTTGTTTCCACCTGGTAATCCCAAGGACAGGGCTAATCCTGCTTGGGGTGAAACTTCATCCCTGTTGTGGAGGTGACCTCCATGCAGATGCTTCTTCAGTTGGTTGTTGAAGCTCTCCCGCGGACAGGGCTCCCACACACCCCCTTTGCAGCCTGCACAGGCTTTCAGCCAACCTTGTCCTTAGGAAGCTTTTCCTGAGCATCTAACCCAAGACCTCTTGGCTGCAGTTTAAGCCTGTTACAGCTTGTCCAACCCTTGACAAATTGATCACCATCATTTTTATAACTGCTTTTTTCCACACTGATGAATGTTATACATCCTCCCACCTTCAGTTGTCTCTGTCCTGGAGCACAAACCAGCTCCCTCAGTCCATCTTCCTGGGGCATGTTTTCCAAACACTGTGAACTCACTCCATTTGTCTGAATCTCTCTCAGAGTTGTGATGCCAAAACCTGCAGATATATGTCTCCAGCTGATGCCTCACTAGCACAAAGTAGAGCCAAATAAATTACCTTGCTGTCTTCCATCTGAAACTATTAATACCTCTGTGGGCAAGTTGTGCCTTTGCTCTCCCTTCCTAAAGCACCAGGTTTGCTGCTCAGTTTAAGAGCTACTCCACCACTCAAGCCTTGGCCACTCTCCTGCTGGCTTACCAGTCCTTCCCCATCTTACATCTGCGATTTTGATATCGCCTTCCTCAGTGCAACACTTTGCACTTCATTGAATTTCAGTGTATTGATTTCAGGCCATTTCTCCAATTTATCAAGATCATTTTGCTCTGAGGAATCTTGCAGCAGCTTGTCTTATATCTGCTCTGTTGACAAAAGGTCTTTAGACCTCAGGGCTGTCCAGCCAGGGCTTTGCGTTAGTCCTTAAAATAGTCAGAAAAAAACACATGGGAGGCATGGGGACAGTGGAGGATGGAAGTGACAGGCACAGAAACAGCCTCATGCTGCCACCTCAGCCAAGCAAGGAGCAGAAGCCACAGAAGGAGATGGAACAAGGAAGATGGAAATACTAATGGCTCCCCAAGGGTGAGAGTAGGGATACTTGCTGAGAGATGCCAGGACCCTGCTGCAGCCCTGGGGACAGCCCTGGAGCAGGGGGATGGAGGGGAGATGAGGACTGAGATTTAATGGTCCCTCTTTCCTTTCAAGTCAGTGTGTGATGAGCTGCCCTGTTCCCACCTGGGGGCTTGCCAGCAGACCAGGAGAAGCCCTGCAGCATCAGGCATTAATGGCATTATTTGGGGACAGCAGAACCTGGAGTAGGATGGACAGAAATCCACTCTGGTGTGCACAGACCAGTTGAGATGGTTTTACTGTTATTGTTGCTATTATTACCCAGAGGTTGGACTGCTCCTCTGTTTAAGACAGAGAAAGAATCTTGGGAAGCTGCTGCTTGTTCTAGGGTGGAAGGAACAACTTCCAGCCTTTCTGCTTGGGCACATTGTGAAAAAGTACAAGTCTTTGGACGAACATTATGGATCTGCAACAGCATCCACCTTCCTACAACACTCACCTCCCTCTGCTTCTTCCACAAGATTGCCAACAGCACCTTTCCCTGACTCCTCCTCCTGCCCCTTAGGAGGGGTGCAAAAAGCACCTCCTGCAGAGTTGCTTCCTGATAAGTCCCCTTTTTTCCTGCGGAGGGGCAGGTGAAATAGCTGAGCTTCAGCTGCTGACACAGCAAGAGGGCTGGGGAAAGCATCAGGAGATGCTTGCAAACAAACCTGGCCACAGGGAAAGCAGAGGTGTAATGGAGGGACTGGAATGGCTTGGGAGGGGGCAGTGAAAATGGTTTCCTTGGGAAAAGACTGACAAGCCTCAACTGGAAGAGGGACAGCAAGGAAGAGATGGGAGAGCTCCTTCAGGTGTGAAGATCATGAGGAGAGAAGAGAGAAGAGGAGAGAGGTTTGGGTGAAGCCTTGACAGCCATAGAAGCTCACCTTGGCCCTTGCCATGGTAATGATGCAGAGACAGACGTGAGATAAGCCCTTCTCTGCACACACTTTAAAATCTAAGTAGCTTATGAATAAGTAATAATCCCTTATTCCCAGAGCCATAATCTATATTTAATTAAGAAAATAACTAAACGGTGGCAGTAGAAGGGGCTGTGTGGGGAAATGGAGACAGGAACGCTGTCAGATAAGCTGCACTAAGAAGGGGAACAAACAGCAGCCTCAGCATGGCAGAGGCGGCAATCATGGCCTCCAGCTTGGCTGCAAACTCCAGGTAACCTGGCCTTCAGAACACCTGTCTACAGCAAAGTCTGCCACAAGAAGCTTCTTGGGTACATGGGTGAGCTGCAGGTTGGCCAACAGGGAATCATTCACATGCAAGTGTGGATTTTCTCTCCTGCTCAGTCCTGGTGGTGATGCTGGACTGTGCACGGAGAGCACTGCACCCAGGTGCCAAAGCAGTCCACGTCCTGTATGGGAACATTCAACAGCACCCAAAACTTTGCCTTCAAGGCTGCTACAACAAGTTGTCTTACAGCGTTTCTGTGCTCAGTGTCCAGTGTCTCCTAATGTCTGGCACTGGCAATTCAAAGCAAGCCCTGCAGCTAACTAGCACACATGCTGTTAGACTGGAAGGGGCCATGCCAGCCCAACACTGGGCCAATGCCCAAAACATGTAGAGATGTTCATACAGTGTATGCAAGAGCTTGTCAGCCCAGAACCCACGTCAGTGTCCTGCTGGATCCCTTAATGCACCCCTGGGACCACTGTCCTTCTCAACATCAGCTTGCACCCATGGGCATCAGCTACTTCTCAGGGGTCTTTGCCAACTTGGAGCCGGTGCCAAAGACTGGAGTCTGGCTTTTCTCCTGGTCTCTGTGCTGACAGTGCTGTGGATGGTGCTGGTGTCAGCTCTGATCAACCCCTGCTTTGAACAAGAGAGAAAAAGATGGACAGCAGTGTGGCCATAGACAGTCCAAGTACTCTGCACCTGTCCAGAGCCCTTTCAACACCACCAAAAGCACTTTTCAGCTACATCCCCAGACCTTTCCCACCTGGCATCTTTCACCAGTTCCCCAAAGCATCATTGCAGCCTTGCTCCATTAACTATGTTTTACTTCTCACTCAACTCATGAGGTCTGCAGGTGACAGATAACCCTCTGCTTCCTTGGATTGTAGTAGTGGAAATGAGAGCACATTTTAAAGAGAAGAAAAAAAAATCTCAGTCCACATACTATACATTATAAATAGACCGTCTCGTTTTTAAATTGAAAAACAACAATAATCACTGCTAAGAGCCTGCTGAACAAAAACAGCCTTATTACCACTGGGACAAATTCATATTTACCAGAAGAACACAAGTATTTTTCAAGCTGCTCTTGAGCTCCTGAAGTTGCTAATGTCCTGCTGCTTCCCCTTACTGCTGTTCCTGGGAGCAGTGGGAGACGGAGATGCTGCAGGGATGTGTGGGCAGTACCAAGCGGGGACAATCTCCTTGGCTGTGGGCAGGAGCGAGAGAGGAAATTTGGGGCAGCCTCAGCTAAGCCAGGCTGCAAAGAGAGATGCCACCAGTTTTTAGTTGCATTCTTTTCCTCTAACTGCTGTTTTATGGCAGGGTGACAGGAGGTCTGGAGAAACCTGGGTGAAGAAACCTGGATATGCCTGGGTGGAGACAAAAAGCAAGGATGGGACAGGCTGTGTTAGAAGGGGCACAGCCATTCAGGTAAGCCTGTCTTTCCATTACTATTAAGGAATAGAGAAAAGCACAACTTCCAGAGAGGACCTGGTGTGCAGAGTACACCAGTGCACAGTGTCCTGTGAAGGTCACCTGTCACTTGTTCCTATCAAGGTACTGCTGAGAGGTCAAAGTATGGTCCAGGGAAGAGTGGGCAGGTGTATGAGCTGCAGGGACTTTTTGAATTTGGATTTTCAAGGGGGATAACTGAGATAACTACCTCACTTTCCCATGACAGCTGTCACACTGCTGATAGCAAGGTCCAGAGATGTGCAATGAATGGGCTGAGGGACCTGGAAGTAGAAGGATGGGATCCCCCAACTCCTTGACCAGAACAAGTGACTAGAGCAAGGAGATGGGTATGCAGAAATTGCCATGGGGGAGCAGGGTACATCTCAGTAGGATAAGGAACATTGCCACCAGGCATCTGGGCTGCCTAGAGGGTGCAGAGCAGGCTGAGTTCTCACAGAGCATAGACATATGAAAGGAAAATTAAAGCAGCCCCATGCCAAGGTCCTGAGACCTTTCTTTCCTCTCTTTCCAGGCCATAGTACAGTGAGATCACTAGAAGCCAAGTGATGGCTGCTAAATCTGATCTGTCATGTACTTTGGGAACAGCATGGTGCCACAGAAGTCATCAGAGAGCTGAGAAGGTGGCTGCCAACCCAGCGCCAGGAGTGTGGCTTGAGCAGGTGGAGGACTGGAGCCGGTGGAGGGAACACTCTTTTATCTGGGTTTCAGTCCCTGCATCAGAGGCTTGGACAGCATTAGCCATTACTGATCTGGAGCCAGCATCTGGATGGCTGCAGAAGAAACTCACACTCGCTGGATCCCTGCCTGGGCACTGTTTCAGGCACAGCTGCCAGCGGGCTCATGCAGTTGGCCTGTCCTGTGCAGTGATCAGCACAAGTGATGTGGGACTGACATCCCACAGCCCCGGCCACAGCATCAGTTGCTCTGAGCAGAGCTATGGAGCAGCCATACCCTTGGAGATGAAGCTAAGAGGGTCTTCTCTCTGCTGGAGTCTGAGTGCCACCACTGGTGAGGAAGCACAGACTTGTAAGGCTCACCTACCAAGTGATGCCAACTGTTGCATATTGGAAGTTGTCTTTCTGAGTGCAGCATGAAAGTTCAAATGTTACAGAGAAATAAGAAAGGTGCAGCCTTGGAGATGGAGGGGAAAGGAAAGGAACAAAAACAATTTAATAATGAATATATTATGTAGACATGTCATGCCTCTTGCCTGCTGGCATGGATTAATATCCATAAATCAAAGAGGAAGGGACTGTTTTTAATGCTGGAGATGGATGCTGGTCCTCAGAAAATTGCTAAGGGGGCATTAATGAGCAGAGACATCTGGGAATGGCTCCAGGTGCATTGGCTGCATGCACAGGAAATTCTGCAGAACTGTTGTCAGCTAAAAATTATTCCTGTGCTGCGGATGCGTGTGGTCCATGAGGACAAAAGTGTGGAAACCACAGGTCCGTATGTGGAGGCGTTGGCCAAGCTTAGGAGGAAGGTAGATGAGCCCTGAGTTCTCTGCTCCACAAGGCAGCTCCTTGTCTCCTCGCACACCACGAAAGTTGGCCCCATCTTTTGACTCTGCTCTGCAAGAAGGTCCACACAGACTAAGTGACAGGACAACCTCAGCCTGTGACAGCCAGGACCCAAAACTAAGGTGGGGCATGCTATCACATCCACCCTGCCTCTGCTGGGCATGCGGACACCAGAGACAGGAGTCAGGGACAGTCTCACAGCCACCACAGTTTCCTTGACCCAGAGGATGAGGACTGGCACCTCTTCCTGCTGTTTCATTAAGCACTGGATAGGTGAAAACTAAGGACAGCCCCTTGGTACTAGAAGGAGCCCTCCAAATGTGAAAGAAGGAGCTCTGAGGTTATACAGAAGGGACAGCGGGCAGAGGCTCAAAGCATGGAGCATCTCCCGACAGTATTTCCAGAGCCCCACCTGAGGGTGGCTGTTGGGGATCCGGGCAAGAGGCAATTGCCCTGTTGAACGGCCACAAGCACTAATACACTGACCTGGGTCTGCCCTCCTTGGGGTATTTCCCTTTCAGCAGCAAAAGGCCCCTCCCAGGGGTGGGACCATTCCCATCCCCGGGAAGGCTCTGTGCGGCCGGGGCTGCTATCAGGAAGGGGGGAGGTCACTTCTGCTGTCAGCGGTTTTGAGGGTATTGAGTGCCAGGATTTTGTTAATCACATTTCATGTGCATTTTAAAACCCTTGAAACCTTAACTTTTTAAGAACATCTCATGCTCCTCTGCCACCCGCCCGGTTAATCTGGCAGCGGTGGCCTCTCATCACTGCTCTCCCTCTGCCCTTCCCGGGACCACCTCCTTCCACTCGCACTGACCCACTTTAGCCGTCAAGATTTACAGCCAGCGGCTCACCCGGGGAGAGAGGCTGGATTCGCAGAATAAATTTGCAGATCCAGGGAGCCAGCTGGGGACGAGTGAGCAGGAACCCGCTCTCCAGGAGGGCGAGACACCCACGCCCGCGCGCACCGGGAGAGGAGAGAAACCTGCCAGGGAGATGACTGGGAGCAAAGGATGCTAAGAAAGCACACATTCACAGCATGAATGGATTAAAGGGGGGAAAGGGGAAAGAAAACAAGGCAGGAAGGCGGCAAGGGAGGGAAGGGCAGGACAGAGAGAGGCAGAGAGCAGTGGACGGGAAGGTCCCACCAGACAGGCAAGGAAACAAAGCCCACCACAGAGCAGCTGCTGCTTTTCAGGTTGCACTGCAAGGGGAACGTGTGATTTGGAAGAAGGCTTAGTCTTAGCACAGGGGGAATCTCCTTCCCAGGAGGGTGACAAGGGTCATGGGTAGGGCAGGACAGGGAAGTTGCTGACTTGGAGGAGGGAAGGGGGAGGCTTGGAGGATGTTGAGGGCTGCTGGGACTGAACTGTAGAGAGTGAAAGGAACGATGGAGGAGGACGAGCATTTGGAGATGCCTCAGCATTTCAGGGCTTATTTAAAATGAACAGCGAGCTCCTTTGAGGTTCACCTCATCTGATGGAGCAGCACCAGCTCCTGACAGCAGAGCAGAAGCAGCTGCTGTCCCAGAGTCCCGGCAGAGGGATGGAAAACCCAAGCATGAGATCCAGAGGGCTGCTACAAGCAAATCCGTGTGGCAACATCAGAAAGCCATGCTGGGGCTGATCTCACATGCAGACAGGCTTAGCCCTTGGAGAGCAGGGAATCACTGTCTGTGTCTCTCTCTATTTTCCCTGATTTTATTGTGTTTTGTTTAATTGAATCACACACACACATGCACACAAAGCCCCAACTTGTGGTGTAAAGTCTGTAAGGAAACAAGCAGCAAATTAATGTTCCAGGAGGAGTGATGCTAACCAAGCACATGACACTCTGCACGAGCTGCAAGCAGGAATGAAACAGCAGGAAGAAAGAGTTAAAACTGGCAGAGAGGGAAGAGGGAGCTGCAAAAGGGTTTTCCAAGGAGAAACGGAGCCCAAAAAAAAGCAGAACAAGGGAAGGAGGAAAACCTGAGAGGAAAAGGGATTGGGCAGCACAGATGGTGCTGGTGGTTCCTATAAGATCGCTGTGCCCAAACTCTCACTGATCTCTGTGTGGAGCAGTTCGGCGCACAGGGAGAGAAAGCTCACACAACTTGGGGCTGGGGCATGGCTGGGCTGAAAGGACATGGCTCAAAGTTCAAGCGGCCCTTCACTGCTCCAGGGCACTCCTGTCCAAATAAGAGCAAAAGACCCTTCTGGACCCAGTACCCAAGTCCACGTAGGCTGTTGTCATGACCAGATTAGTTTCTCCTGGCATGGCAATTGTACCCTTCCCTCAGCTCTCAGCTCAGCTTGGACCCCCACTCCCCTTCCTCTTGTGATATCTAGTGTACCTCCAGCTCCACAAAGATGCTCATCCTCAAAAAATATTGGATACTGCAGAATGATGGACTTTCTGCAGAGATGGGGTGAATCCATGATATGCTGCGGGATGTGCTCCAGGACTCCCCAGGCTCCTCATCCCCACAGAGCTGCACCCCAATGGCACCATCCAAACACAGGATAACTTGTGCAACCCTCAGCCCAGCCCAGTCAGCCAATTAGCAATCTGTGACCATGTGCAGAGTGCAGAGACACCAGAGGGAAAGGAGCATCTCCATGTGCAGACAGGCAGCTCCCTGGCCTCTCCTCACCTCCCAGCTCACCCCAGCTCATGAGGGGCTGGGGGGCAGCATAACGCTGATCAGCCACTCCACAAGATGTGATGCTCTTCAGCACAAGAGGAGTGCAGGGTTAAAGGACACGAGCAGCCTGCCCAGGCTCGCTGTGACAGGCCTCACATGTGTTTAGTCACATCCAGCTATGAAGCCACTCTGGAAACCAAGACATTTATTCAAAGGAGCAGCAGCACTGCACACACATCTGCCTGTGTGAAGGAGAACTTCAAAAGGGCTGACAGTCACAGAGCCCAGCAGTAACCTTTGGCTAATTAGCTGTCTTGATTTCCTTGCAGTTTATTTTTACACTTCTTGGGCTCTGAAATGCATTTAATGTAAGGTCAGAAAGGCCATGGTAAATATAAAGCTTTCTAGCAATAACTATACCCACCCCACTGGGCTTTTGGGACTGATAGCTACAGCTTGGCTTGGGCCAGGTTGACAGTGCTTTGCTGAGGTTATTGTCTTGCACAGGACTTACAGAGACTGTGATGGTGGAAATGATAATGGTGCCTGAGGCGAAGCAGTTATCTGTATGGAGCACAATGAGCACAGAGCAGAGGGCATGTGTAATGGTGTTTTCCTGAGGTCAAATCACAAACAAGCAGGAAACACAGAGGGGCAAAGAAGCCTGCAGGATGCAAAGCCATGAGCCAGCTCAGGAAGGAGAGGTGAGGTCAAGGAAAGCAGGCAACAAGAAAGGTGTGAGTGATGCTGAGCCTGCAGAGAGGAGCAGGTGGAACCCCATTCTCAGTATTAAGGAAATCATCAGCTGGAGTTGTTGCTCAGAGAGCCTGTAGAAGATACAGAGCCTTCCTGCTCCAGGGTAGATGAGAAGGGAGCTCAGAAAGACCATGTTGTTTGATCTCAAACAAGAAGGGTTTTTAAAGCCCCAAGTCCTGTTGAGGTGGAAGATGACTGTGACCCCACCCCACCCGTGCTTGAAATAAGTCTGTGCTTCACTGCACAGTGCCACAGACACCCTGTGACCCTTGTCAGAGGGGTTGGGACTGTCACTGGCTGACTGATACCCCCTCAGTCCCTGCAGCTCCTGCAGTCCACAGACTGGAGCAGGTCTGTATGTCAGCACTGATGAATTCCACTTGGTCAAGGTGTTGCGGTTAAGGTGAGGGCACCCACAGCCTGAGCTACTCCTGCTTCTCTCTGTAGGGATGTGCAGCCCACGCTTGCAGAGCATATGCCTTCTGCAGGCTCCAACCCTGGTGCTGGGCACAGACACAGGACCCAGCAGAGCTGCACTGTCAGGGAACGGGAAGGGTAAGAAAACAGCTTCATTATCTCTGCTGATCTCCAGCACAAACCACTCAACATGTGGCTCCCCCTGGACTGTGCACAGAGAAGATCAGTGGAAGGAAACCAGAGAAGAAACCAATGCATTAATGATCAGAAATGAAGCAAAGCTGCTCTGCCCCCAGATCTGGCAAGAAGACTTCCGAGTACCTTCAGATGGGTGGCAGGCACCCAGCACTTCAAATAGCCTCCCTCCTCCTGTCTGGCTGGGTGTCAGTCTCTGGACTGTTCTGGGTACCAGTTGGGAGAACTTGGTGCCAATTAAAATCCAGGCTCTTGTATCCTTTGAACTGCAGGGAAACAAAACTTGTGAATTCAACCTTTGCTTTTTTTTTTCCCCAAATGATGTCAGGAGTTGAGGAGACAGAACAGCTCTGAGTGCAATTGCTGTTGAAAGCTGCTGGCTATTTCAGCGTGCTGCTTGAACTCCACTGGGTGAAGGCCGTGCTGGCATCGGTAGCTCCAGATCTTTAATTTTAAGGGTCAAATCATTATAGACTCTCTCAGGGAAGTTAATAGGAAGTTTACCTTTGACTCAGCTATGTAAAATCAACAAGAAATTCCCATCTGATCATAGTGATACACTGTCCCATCTTCAATCCCAAGCATTCCTTCCTACAAGTCAAACTCATGTTATATTTTCATTTTTAAGCCCACTCTTACAATTAGAGCTTGTGCTGCCTGATAGAACCAAAACGTCTTAGATGACTGGCAGTGAGACAAAGGGGTTGATTTAGGGGCTGACTTCAAACAGCACTCAAATCTGAGTCTCCCTACTTCTGCTGAGGTTCAGGTATTTCAGGACTGAGCTCTCTGCTGGGATAACACACCTGCAAGGCAGAGCATGGCTCTGTTCAGCCCCTGGGTGAGCAGCCAGTTGGGCCCTGACTGCTCCTGAAAAACTTTGGCTTTCGCCCAAGCACCTTAAAAGCCCTTTGTACCAACAACCTGCACCTGAGTTGCTTTAAATGATGAATACCATGGGCACAGTTTCAAAGCATCTTAAATATCATCAGGTTTGTGAGCAGAGCCAGGCACTTTGGAGCCTACAGTCTTAACAGCCCACACAGGGTGATGGTGAGCAACAAGCACTGAAGGTTTCAGTAACAAGGAAGGAGTTATTACATTGCTCCAAGCAGACAAGGAGAGACGTGCAGCACCAAGCCCCCATCCCCATCAGCCCTTTTATTGCTCATCCCAATATACCTCGGGCAGGTGTCTGTGATGCCTGTGCAATCCCAGCCCTCTGGCATGGTACAGAGAAGTTTTAAAGGAGTAGGTACCATTCAGGAAGAGAGGTCATGCATATATACCTGCATATATATTATTAATACCCTCCACATGACAGCTGCTGGCTGTATCTACAGACTCTCTCCACTGACGCCTCTCTCTGAGTCATGGCTGTGTAAAGCTCCTTGACAGACCTGGAGGATGAGAGATGTGGTGAAATCCCAAACATGAGTATTGCATCAAAGGTACTGTGATTATAAGAGCACAGATAAATAACAGCTTCCTCACAATTTCGGGGGCAGGGGTAGTGCTAGAGCTGTCTAACCAGCCTCCTGGAGCTTTCATCCCAGTGGGATGGCGGTGGCACAGACTCCATATCCAGGGACACTGTGTCAGTGCTTGTGTCGCCAGGGCCAGTCCAAGATGCTCCACTGGGGTGCAATGAAGGTGTCTGTCCATGATGCTGGCAGAGGAGCTGTGGAACTCAGCAAGGAGCTGGTGGGTGGACTCGAGTGGGATTCTCCTGCATGGAGAGCTCTGACAGTCCTCCACGCATGCCTGGCTGTGTAAGTCACTCTTTGTTTAGCTGAGACTCATGAGAGATTTTTAGAAGCTGTTGCACACTAATGGTGGGAGACTGCCCCATGAATCTCCACATATGGACAGAGATGAGCTGGAGCCCAAGGCACTATGCAGTGCAAAATGAAGAGGAATGGCTGAGTCTCTCCTCTCCCAACGATTTTCCTTTTTTCATTACCATTATTTTCCCCAGGCCTTTCACCTGCTCTAAATCTGCTGCTGCCTCAGCCACCCAAGATGTGGGAAGGATATGTGAGCATCCTGATGAACACAACAGCCACTTCCAACAGCAGGTATTCTGCACTGCAACAGGCATTCACATTTACAACCTCTATTCCAACAAGTCCTTGAGGCTGGGCAGAAGGTTTTCCACCCATATGATGCTGGAGTTGTGCTCTGGGGGATAGCTGTGGTCCCAAGGACCACACACAGCCCTGCTCTCCAGCACTGTGCTCCGAGGCATGGGGACCTGCACTGGGAAAAGACCCCACCCCACTCTGGGAATAGACGAGAAGCAAGACACCAGGGAGGATCATTTCTTTCATAGTGGGTTTACTAGCAGAGAACTCTGCTCCTTCCAACTCCATCTCTCTGCAGAGTCAGTGACTCCCCCCACCATGTATTGCATTTTATTCTATAAGTGCAAAGCAATTTCCATTGAGGGTAGGGACACTGAAGCACAGAGAAAGAGGAGAATAATATCTTATCTTTCTTTAATCCCCACCATCCCAAAGGATCCTGGTGCCGTTTGCTTTACTTTCTATATGTATGCACAGTTAATTAGCATTACCATAGAACTGCAGGTATTCTCAGACTTAGTAGAGGGAATATCTTGTAATAGAAGGGTAAGCAAATTGTTTCTGCTGTTTCCATTACAGCCAGCTTTGATTATCCAGGGTAATGGGATAACAGGGACAAAGCAAAAACACGGATAACATGAGACCTATGCAAATTAAGCTAGGGAAAAAAAAAAGTGATGCTGAGAGTAATGGAGGAAAAAGAGGTCAGTGATACTGATTAAGGAGCATGCACATCCCTGCACTAGCACTGCCCTAAGCTCAAGAATCCATACACAGTGGTACCTGGGCACAGTAGGTACGGAGCAAATCTATAGGGTCTGTCACTGTGAAAGGGAAGCAGAGACATCCCCTGCACAGTAAAGCTGAGCTGCAGCTGAGGGAGGCGAATTGCCTTAATGCTGAGCATTTCAAAGCCTCTGTGTGAGGGATTTGTCATTAAAATGAATAAGATTTGGGCACTCAACCCACCTCCTCTCTACATGAGCAGGAAGAAGCCCAATTTAAAGGTCAGCGTCTTAATGGTTTTTTGCTGTGTATATACCAGGATAATTCCTCTCCAAACAGAAATCCAGCACCTCCTTGGTGAGCCACAGCCAGTGTTTGAAGGAGCACAACAAGAGCATCCACAGCTGAGGAGTTATAGGAATACAGACAGCTATAGCTTCTATGTTAAAACACGAGGGGGGAGGCTAAGAGGAGCAAAGAGATGACTTCAACTCCATTTCCTTGCAATATGGCCCAAGCTGAGGGAAGGGAAAGCACTTGAGTTCCTCTGTAGTCCCCCATCTCAGAAAAGAACGGATTCACTCTGCTCTGCCAGAGGGGATTTTCAAATCCTCAGCACCAATATCGTGGAGGCAGCTCTGAAAAATCTCTGGTTGTGGGTGGATAAAAAGGGCACCAGTGGAGATGAGACAGAAAGAAGAGAGGGAGGAATCTTAGAGGAAGATGAACCTTCTTAATAGGTTTTATTGATTTAACCCAAAGAGAGAACAGTAGGGGGAAATTCATGCCATTTAAATGCAAACCAGCAATAAAAATAATCATTACAGTCATAATCTCAATCTGTTAGCATTTTATGTAGAAATGATCTTAATGGGAAATATTTTCCGTGTAAACTATTTGCATTTACTTAGTACGAATGAGCCTCTTAAATATAACTCAGTCATTATCACAGATTTTTTTTTCAGGGGTTGTTTTCAGTCCTCAGTTCTTCCAAGTGCCTGATGATTTCATAGCCCCTATAGAGACTGACCTGGAGAAGTTGCTGGCCTACGCTAGCTGGGAACTGCTGTCCATATCCCCGTGGATGTTCTCACTTCCACACTGGAAATACACGTGGATTTCAATGGCAGTTAGAAATCATTACTCTCCGCTCAAATGGTGATTAGACTTTGTGACCAGCCAAGGAGACTGCATCACTTGCTCAGATCTTGGGAGCTTTAATCGAGGAAAAGCAACTTCAGAGCATGTTTCCAGGGCCTTCATCTTCCAGACAAGTGAGAACCACCTGACCACCTCTTTAAGCTTTCCCTCTTGTAAAATAGGAGGAGAATGAGGGTTTTTCCCTTTGCAGAGGAGCTGCAGGGCTGGCAGATCCCAGGTGGGAAGCCCTTTCCCAGTGCGGGAGAGGAGATTGGATGTGTCCACCTGCATCGCAGAAGGAGCTTTTCTGGTCAGTGCCTTGTCCCCAGGATCAGCCCCCGTGGGGACACGGCACTGCCCACGTGCAGGTGCTCAGGGGAGGTCACCGTCCCTGTGACTCCCACGCCACGCACATCTCAGCCACAAAGAAATAAATACCTTCTTCTGCCTGGGGACACCTTTTAATCTTCTTGCTAGATTTTCATACACTAGTCCAGACTCTCAGCTGGGCCAGGCATGATCTCATTTAGCATTCCATCCACAGAGTCTGCTAAACCAAGGCTGCTATTTTTATGCCACGTGCTAGGAGGCCCTGGGGCCGCTCTCATTGATGGCACTGGGGGGTTCCCACCACCCATTCCGTCCATCAGTACTCTGCCCCAGAGGTGAAAACATCCCACAGAGGTGGCCACCTGGACCAGCATCCTCAGTGCTGGGAAGCTCACCAGGCCCTTACAGACCCACTGGTGGCAGGACACTTGAGGGCAGCAGGTGCCAGAGCAGCAGCAGCTCTCCAGCAACCAGGCAGCTGCCAGGTTGCTGTGCCAGGGGCCGCATCGGCCGAAGCCACCACAGTTCCTCGAGTGAGTCTGGCCCTGTGTCCACAGCCCGTGGAGCTGGTCTGGCCCCTGATACACTGCTCATCACCAGGTTTCCAACCGCACACCGGACCTCATGCTGTGCGGGTAATTCAGGCTCGCAAGGGGGTTATTAAAATCCATTCAAAGCTACTGACAGCCTGTTCAGTGTTAATGTCAGTGGCTGAGAGGCACAGCAGGAGCAGTTGGAGAAGGACTTTGATTCCCCCACTCTAATTTCCAGGTGGGGTGGGCTTGGCGGGCAGCGATGGGAAATGGGGAGCGGTGCCAGGTGGGAGCGTGTGGTGCCATGTCTCACACAGCAGACAGGTGGGATTCACCATTTAATCCCATCAGCCAAACATTTCACTCCATGTTTTGCTTGACAGCGTCTATCCCTTGCTGGCCATTTCAGAGGCACATTAGCTGCCAGGATCCCAGCAGGCGAGTCTGCCTGAGCAATCAGCTCTGGTGCAGCGGCTGGGAAGGGGCTGTTGGTGCTG
Organism: Cephalopterus ornatus; assembly: GCA_013396775.1. Lineage (NCBI taxonomy): Eukaryota > Metazoa > Chordata > Aves > Passeriformes > Cotingidae > Cephalopterus > Cephalopterus ornatus. The sequence continues at coordinate 236,797 of VZRE01005067.1, forward strand.
CTCCACACCGGGCTCCATCGGGTCCTGCAGGTGGATTGGGCATCACACCCAGGCCCTTCCCATAGGGTGCATTTGGGGTTCATATACCTCTTCCCCCAAGTTCAGCCTTGGGTCTGCAACGAACGCTGCCGGGGTTGAAGGCAGGGCTGCAATTTGCTCATGTCGGTCAGGTGAGTCCAAACCGTCCCCTGGATTTTGAAAAAAGCTGGGTAATTTCAGGATGTGGCTAGCATCATGCAGGCTAAGATAAGAGTAATCAGAGCTCCAGGCCATAAGCCGATTCCTTGCATATGACAGGAAGGAATTAGCCCTGTCTCTCCACCCTGTGCCTCCCGGCAGCATTTGTACACATGGGAGCTCACCTGGCAGGAGGCTGAGCCACAGGGACACGCGTGTCCCAACGCTTGCTGGAGACAGGGTGACAAGGATCCTGTGCAGGGAGTGCAGAAATCCCATGGGCAGAAGAAGGGGCACGGACAGCACAGAAAATCATGGTCCGTAGGGCAGGTATTGCCCTACCTCCTTGCACCAGCACGGTGGTGCTGGGACCCCCGAGGTCTCCTACCCAGGAAGTCCCTGCCCTGGTTTCCCCCTGCTTTCGGCATCTGTTTGCAGCAGGGATTCCTCCACATTGGCTGAGAAATGCATTGCAGTCTCTTAATAGTTCATCCTGGCTGGAAGCTTTTCCTCGTATGTAAATACAATGTGTATAACAGTGGCCTCGTTTCATACTATGGAAGTGCATCAGATGCAGCTAAACATACTCAAGATGGCTTAAATGATCCAAATTTAACATTTGGTTATTTAGGCTGAATATTTCAGTGAGTTTTTAGGTTAGAAGGCACTGTAATTGGAGTCTGACCTCCTGGATAGTGAATTTTACCCAGGGATTTAAAGCAAGTCTGACCATTTAGCTTCATCCTTCTGACAGACAAAAATTAGTCTGGTTCATAAGCAAAGGGGGCAGCTGCTGGAGGCAGACTGGTTACAAGCCACAGGATCAAAATGTTGAACAACATCACTGAAGGGCAGCAGGTCCTGGCTGACAAGTACTGCCACAAACCAGGTTATTTTGCTTTAGTTTGTCTGATTTATGAAATGAGGGTAACAAACAGTTCTAAGGTCAAAGCTAGTGTTCAAAAGCAATATTTGGGACTGCTGTTTTCACCTAGGATACTGCTGCTATTAAAAAATCAAGTTTTAGAGAACAGTGAAACTCTAATGGTTGCCAGCAATCGGCCAGATGGGTCAATGAGGTGTTTTAGGGTAACAGGACCACTGAGGAGATGTGTGGCACCAGCAGACCCAAGTCCCATCCCATGTCCCTGGGGAGAGGGGCCAGGGAGCTGGGAAGTAGCTGCATCTCCCTACAGCCAGCATCTCGTGCCACGTGGCAGGTTACCAAGCATCTGAGAGTGGGCAGTGATGTCTTTTGCCAGTTTTCTAATTTATCTAATGAGCAAGAAAATAAATCAAGCTGACAGTCACCCAGGTGGTTTTGAGCCTCAGCTCCTCACAGTCCCCTTGTTCTTCCAGCCCATTTTATAACAGGGTTACAACCTGAGGACACAGCACTAACTCCTGCTATAATCTTTTCTTTACTAACGTCACTTAGCAGATGGAGTCATTTAGATGTGCTCACGTTTAAATGAGTGGCTTGCCCTGAAAGGGACAGAGCTGGGGCTGCTGGCAAGGTTTTCAGGATCATTAGCCTAGAAAATGCTTAGCAGGGGAAGCAGTTGGCAGGCAGATTTCACGGACATGGCACCGCTGTCCTCTGCCAGCAAAATTACAAGGCTGAAATCCTGGAGCTGGATGGGGCCAAACTGTTCACAGCAAACAATTTAATTGATGAATGAAGTGAATGGCCCAGGAGACGGTTTTTAGTCATCTGCTCATTGCATGAAGCTGCTTGGAGAAGGGTTTGCACGATCGGGTGCCGCCGGAGACCTGCCCACACCAGGCAAGGGCAGGATGGGGCTCCCTATCATGGGAACCTTCACCAGAGTCACCTGGGCACCTGCTCCCTGAATGAGCATGGCTACCTCCAGGTTTGCCAATCCAAAGGCGTTATGCTTCCCTACGGATGTTACTGTTCTTAAGTCTTCATGACTGGACCAGTGAAGGGACCATGCAAAATCTCTCAGCACTTGGTGCTTGAAAGGGAGCTTCCACAATGTAAGGAAGAACCAAACTAAACAGCAAAACCTACTTTTCAGTTCCTGCAAGCCATGCAGTGGCAGTCTCAAAGGTCTTTCCTGTCTAGCTCCCTGACCCCCTGCACAAGGCTACCTCCATAAGCTCCTTTCATTTGGTCTAATAAAGTAAATTAGCTCTCTGGCTCTTCCAAGGAGAATAGCCATGAAAATGTACATTAAGATGAATGCCTACAACCTTTGAAAATACCTCTTGCTTATGAAAAGGCTTCTGAGGAATGAATAGAAGAGACAATAATTACCAAAGAAGGAGGAAATATTGTTCATGCTGCCTGGGCAGCATTTGACCCAGCCCTTGCAAAGGCTGGGGAGAAGAAGGAGGAAGAAGGCAGGGAGCTGAGACATTAATGGCAATCATTGCTCTGTGGGGAGCAATGTCTCACAGTGTCCACGGAGATCAATCCCAAATTATTCAGCCTAATAGTTCTCAAAACAAACTCTTATTCTTCTCCTTTGTGGCAGGCATGAAGCTTTCTCTGCAAGGCCCATTTTACATCTTCACTAACTCAGTGCTGGATGGTATAACGCTCCATTGTAAAATCCCTGCAGGAGCCTTTGATGCCGGCATCTTCCAGACGAGACACAGAGCTTATCAGCTCAAATAACACAACTGTCTTTTATCCTTTATGTCCCAAGCCTGCTGTTTTGGCACTTTATATTTGTAATTCATTGCCTGGCTCTGGGTCTGGATCCATCAGGACAGGCAAACTGTCTATCTGTCTGCATTGCTGAGATATTTGTGTCTGCCCTGAGGAACCTGAGTACTTAAGCTCTGCTTATCTTCATTGATGTTTAGGTTCCTAATTGGTTAAAAGTCATTTTGGAAAGGTGGTCTTAAGAGCTGTGGACTTGTAGATGCTTTCAAATCGACCACCCCCAGGCCAGGCTGTCCATCTTTCCTTCCCTCCCATCAGGGTCTGCATCCTCATGGTCTGCTCTGGCTTTCAGGGATGCCCCAGCACCTGCTGCCCCTCCCTTCCAGACTAGTTCCAGCCTATGGACCTGCCCACCTTTCACCAGCACTACATTTTGCTCAAAAAAGGACAAATGAGGTAGAAGAAGAAAAGGTGAAAACACAACAATGGCTGGGGGAAAGGGCCGCTGCTATAGATTTTACAATGCTGGAAATAGAGGCTCAGAGAAAAAGTTTTTCTCCAAAAATTACTCTTTTCAATCTCAACAGAACATTGAAAGGAAGTTTAAGCAGACTTTTTAACACCTTTTGTACTCAAATTCCAAATTCACCTGTCTACCCAAGCAATAACAGAAATAATCTTTTTTTATCCAGCTGCACATTTTGCTACAGAAATTTGTTTCCATTAAGCTATTCCCTTTTGTCCTCTTAAAAAGCATGTTTTAAATAATAACAGTGTAAAAAAAATTATATACTACCCAAAAAACTCAACCCTGTCGACTGTGCGCTCTCATACAAAAGTTATCTCCTTCTTTCAATGGATAGATGAAAACCCTTTTCATAATGTCACGATGGAGATGAGAAAGAGAGAGAAAATTTCTAAGTGCCCAGCACAGCTAGTCATTTCAACAGGAAACACGGGGCAAAATCTGGTCTTAGAAAACTGAGTTACAGCACCAACATGAACCTGATGTTCTTTTTCTGCTTTGTAAAACAGAATTTTGTAGAAGTTGGGATGCAGGCACACACTGTACTTGTCATCTGCAGGGAAAAAATATGTGCTTTTTCCATATTCCTTAAATGTCAAAAGAAGAATGTGAATCCAATCTTAAAAAAATAATTATTAAAAATACAACCATGATGACTTTCACTGCTACCACACTTTCAGGAGTGCAGCAGCTTGCAGCTCAGCCACTCAGGGTTTCCCCAGGAAAGTCAACACTTGAACAGCACTCAGAGAAGAGTCCCACCAGGAATCACCCCAAGAACAGCAATGTGAGAAACACAACCCCGGATCACTGTCTCTTCCCTACTGGAATTGAATGCTGTGAGGCTCCCCTTTGCCATCCACTCCTGGGGAGGATTTCCTAGTACTGGAACCCTCCCCAGAAGGACTTGTTCCATCCCTGCTGGATCTCTCTCATGGCCAGCTGTCTCACACCAGCTACTTCTCTCACTCCAGAGATGCCACTGACAAGGTCACCCCTTACCTTTGAGCCTGTGTGTCACTGCTGGTCCTGGCTACAGTCATGAGCGTCTCCTAGTTGTTGTCTGCAGGGGCTGAGAGCCACACTGGACACAGCATTTGGGATCCCACAAGGTGGTCACCAAGCCCAGTATTTGAACTGCAAGGAAAAAAAGAGAAAATATAAGAGGGAGTTTCATCAGGGGGCATAAAAGATTAATTGATTGATTGATCGATTGATGGCTTGATTAACATGAAGCCATCCCAAGGACAGCATGGCTGCTCAAGTTATAGATCGAACACAGAGACACAGAGATCAGAGGTGAAAGGGAGGAGGACCAAAGGGAGGTCCAAATGAGATCAGCTGCTCAACAGAGTAAAAAAAAGGGAAAAGAAATTCACTGGAAGGGGACCTGAGACTGAAGTAAAAGGAACGGGACAAATGCCAGACAGTGACGGAAAAAGATGCAAGGAAGATGGATAGCTCTGGGCATGCACAAGGCAGGTGGTACCAGACATCAATGCCGAGCTCCTGGAGGACTGAGGAGCCACCGCCACCACCAGCATCAGCCACCCAGCACGGACAGGTTTTAATAAGCTTAATAATCATCCTAACACTGCAGGATTGGTCTCATAAATGACTTTTTAAATCTTAACCGTGATTTTATTGCTCTCAGTTGTCACTTCCAACCCCCTCCTTGTTTTTCTATTACTTTTGGATGCCTGGCTGGTCAGGGCTATCTATGCTTCCCACTGCTGTCAGTTCCTGCTCACCTGTGATGCGAGAAAACCAGTATAGCAAGAAGGAGTGACACTGAGTGTAACAGTACTCATCTTTGTGGTTTTCAATGTCTTGTTTTATTACCATCAACATAATAACAATAATAGCAATATTAGTGACAACCATTTTGTTACTCCTCCTGTTAGTAATATTCAGACATGACCTAAGAGGTATTTCAGAAAGACAACACAAATCCAGTGCAAGATCCAGGAGAACAGGGCAGTTAATTAAATGTCAGAGTGATGGACAGAGCTGGGACAAGCCTGGAACAATATCAGAGAGCTGGACAACCTCTGACAAGCGCAGGGAGATGGATGGATCTGGGACATGTCCCAGACCTCTCCCCCAGTAGACCTCTCCTACCCAAACACATCTTTAAAGACAACATCACTCCCTCTCTGTCGCTGTTTCATTGACTTATGCAGGTGAGGAAATTTTCTGGGGAAAGCTGCCTTCTAAGCCATGTCACTGATCACAGCCTGGTCTAGTGACATTTTATTACCTCCAAATGGTGCAAAGAAAATAAAGAGCCCCATTGAGAATGACAGTGTCTTAAAAGTGGTTTTTACCAGCGTATGTGTGAACTCACAGCAGGTAGGGCTTTATTTCACAAAAGATTTCTTCTCCTTTTTCCAAATCAGATATTCGTAAGAGAGGCAGATGGAGGCCAGGGAATGGGGAGAGAGAATGGCAGCTGGAGGGTGTCCCAAAACTCCAAGAATATTAGAGAACAAAAGGAAGCCTGTGACAGATAAGGGGCAATCTCTAAGTCATCAGAAGAGTGGAGAGTATAATAGACTCATCAATCAGGTAGACAAGGGTGAGAAGTGTCACAGGGAGGCAATAGGTAGTTGGAGGTCAGTTATGAAATATAATCTCTAAATTGGAAGGAGAAGGGCAATAACACAAGAACAATGACAGGTATTTGAATGCAGGTAGGTGAATGTTGGATTGGTGATTTCCAGGAGAGTGAATGTTGGATGGGAATATTATGGGGTTAAGGAAAAATAACCTGGTGTTTTACAGATGGGCACATATTCTGTAAAGTGAAAGGCTGAACTGGCAAGGCTTTAAAGTGTTCTTCCATTTCAGAAATTGCTGCTGGAAGACAGACGGTGGAGCTCCCTGGTGCTTGTTCCTCTGGGTTTCCAGGCAAAGTTTGTCAGGTTAGGAGCAAAAACGAGTGATGATTTTCCTAAACCTAAGTCCTGCAAATACCAGCTGGGATCTGAAAGCCAAACAGATACTTTCTAGCTTGTGCTTTCTCATCAGTGATCCTGGCATGCGTAATCTCTAATCCATTTAGCTATGATGCAGGGAAGTTGCACGGTGCCATGCATGAGAAGACGGGGATTCTGCAGGTGAATTTAATTATTCCTTCCACAGAGAAAGTGGGAGCCAATAAGGCACCACTCACCCTCCATTAGCTACCTGGGCTGCACAGGGCCAACAAGAAGTCAGGCAGCATCATTTTACTGCTCTTTCTAAGCTAAACAGGAACAGCACCATTACACCCAAAGAAAAGCTTGACTTAACATGAAGTAATTTCTACCAACACTTTTCTGACCTTAACTGCGTACTACAAAGGCATCACACAGTCCTTCTAACAACAGCTAGACCCAAGCAATTAGAGCTGAATGAACAATTCATAATGAATAATTGGTTTGGCAAACCTCACCTCATTTTATGCTCACAAAATGTTCACATGCAGATTGCAAAGTTCTCACATTTCTTTGTCAGTGGATATAACTTGCCATTTTTTTCCGCTGAGCAAATAGCACCGTAACAGTTCACTGAAAATCTATATTCAAATGCANTTGGATGAGGGACCAAAGTGGCTCCAAGAAATGCATATCAGGACTGTTACCTCTCATGTCTGAAATTCCCTTTGTCATATTTGTCAGCACTGGAGCACATTGACTGGACTTAGTATCAGCCATGGATATGGCCAATGTGGTCCTCTACAGCTGATGGACAGGGCCAGGTATCTTCAGAGGCCACTGGAGAGGTGGACACCAAGGACACACTGGAGAACCTGGAGACCTTAAGAGGAAGAACTTGACTCCTTTAAACAACCTGCTTCACTCTCCATGCCCAGTGCTGGTTGGGGCAGGCCAGAGGCTGTGGAGAAAGGGGCACAGGTGTGCAGCCCAGGAGGGGGAAGCAGCTCGTGGGCTGGACCGAGGGTGGCAGCCGACCTGCTGGTGGCTAATGAAGCCGAGAACAATGTGTGCTCTATCACACTGAGACACGCAGGGAGATAAGAGAGTGAGGGACAATAAATCAGGCTTTCAAAGCAGAGCATATTAGGAGATCAATGGGACAGATATTAGACCAAAGGAGCAAAAACCAGAGAGACAGGAGCAATTCTCTTCCTCCTCCTTCTCCCCCCGTTGCTAAGGCTTTTTTTTTTTTTCCCATTTAATAACACCCTCATTGTTTTTAAATGAGCAGCGAAGCCGGTGGGTTCCACGTGGCATTAGCAATGTGTTTGTGAAAGGGAAAGCGACTGGCTCCTAGCAGGATTTGATAAAAGCCTCTCCAAGCTCTCAGTGATTTACAGCTCGAGAAAACAAACACGGACTGATACAAATGCAGAGAGAGGCAGAGCCGGCACCGACATCCAGGTACACTCAATTACCAATTCATCAGCCCAAGTGAACTTGAAGGGCTTTTCAAACTCTACACGGCTCTAAATTAAAGGAAATCTTTAGATGGATAGCATTCTGCAGTGGGGGAGAAGAAGACTAAATTGTTGATATTCAGCTCAGGAGCCCTCGCTTTTCCTGGGCAAAGAGCCATGGGCAAGGGGGGCAGGCAGCAGCTCCCACTCCCCACATGGGACCAGGGAATGGACCAAACATCAGGGTGCTGTTCACACACTGTTGCAAGGCTGCTAGCACACAGGTCTTCCTGCCCCTCACCGTGCCAGTCCCCAAACAGCCTTTTTTTCCCCTGTCTCTACTGAAAACTTTGCTTTCACCTGCCCTGGAGGTATTCATGGGAAAGCTGTGAAAATAACTGATTTTTTGGATCATTGGCTGAACTGCAAAAAAAAAAAAAAAAAAAAGGAGGAAAAAAGATCACTTCACAGTGACTCCGAATTGGAATTGTCCAGGCTCTCCATGGAAAAACATATAGAGAAAAAAAATATATATCCATGGTCAGCCAATTGTTTAATTCAATCTGAAACTAACTCATGGGGAATGTCATTTTTCCCTCCATCTCCTGCCTAGAAACTCACTTTCTCACAAGAAGAGATGATTTACAGCTTGCCAGCTCCACGCTCCAGTGGCACTGACACCAACACAGTGTTTCATATCTTCCCCTGCTCCATGAAGCTCCTCCGTGGTGGAGGACAGGGGCCTTCAGTGCTATTCTGATAAAAACTCAGAGGCAACAGGGGGTAGCAACAGCACCATAGGAATGGAGGGAGTCTGGCTGCTGAGAGACTGCAGGAAACTCTTTGTTAATCGTTCATGCAGAAACTGTTTTGATTTCGGTGCCTAATTGATATCTTGGGGGAAACGGCGTCTTTGGAAAAGGCAGCGCATCCTCCCCAGACCTCACCTCTGTGTGCTCAGGAGAGGGGCACCATGCTGCCCGTGCTGATGGAGTGACTTACTGTCCCCAAGGCTGTGTTGCTGTCCCCATCCCCCTGCTCCATGTCCCCATCCCATGGGTTTGGAGAGCTGAACCAGCACGAGAGCCCTGGGGCAGCTGGAAGGGTGGGTGCTGAGCTCCACTGCTGCTCAAGCCTTTGCCAGAGAGGAGACCTGGGAGAGTTTTGTGCCAAGATGCCTGTTCATCAGCAAGGAGAGCTGTGTCAGCCTCCAGTCTCACTCAGGAGTAGGGACTGCCTGCATCCCTATGGAAGCTGCCAGCATCATCTCTCCTCCTGCCAGAAGCTGCATCAAGCCCTTAATTTTCCACTGGATATCAGCCCTCCTCTTTCCTCTGGCCTCCTCCAAAGACAGCAGCCATCGCTCACACACACAGCTCCAAGGCTGGCTCTGAACTATTTTAAAGCACAGCAGGTATTTTAATTATTCACGTCAAGCGCGCCTTGCTTGCTAACGACTCTCTGAAGCTGTCATAGCTGCTCGGGGTGGAGCAGAGCCCTGCCAGCAGCTTCCCATGGCCCAGTCTCAGGGCAAAGCCTGGGTCTGCAAAACAGCCATGATTCAGTGTTGTCACTGAGGGCAGAGGTGGCACAGGGACAGGTGGCAGATCTGTCCGGTCTCATGTGCATTTGCCCACCCAACCCATCACTCAATCTCCTGCCCAGCCTGCCTGGCACCTCACACCCTCCAGGGTGGGGGGATCTGCTGAGTGTTTTGCTGTTACTGTGAGCTGCTGTGCCCCACACTTATAGATTAGCTCTTGTAATATTTTAAGGGCACTGGAATTACCAAAATGCAAGGAAACAGAGGGGTACTTATACAGCACATCTGGGCAGCTTCAGATGAAGACACTAGTGGGGATGACACACTTCCTTGCTGCCTTGAGCTGCTCCCAGGGTTCGATGCAAGGAGCTGCTTTGGAAATCAAGCCCTTGCTGCCCTGCAGCAATGTCTTTATTTGCTTCTTCCTTCCTGGTACCATCAAAAATATTTGCTGCAATAGCATCCATCTTCTCAGAGATTTTAGGAAAAGGTTTTTCACCCAGAGGGTGTTCAGGCACTGAAACAGGCTCCTCAGGGAAGTAGCTATGGCACCAAGCCTACCAGAGTTCAAGAAAAGTTTGCACAGTGCCCTCAGGTGCATGATGTGATTCTTGGGGTTGGTTGTCCTGTACAGGGCCAGGAGCTGGACTCAATGATCCTCATGGATCCCTTCCAACTAGGGGTATTCCATAATTCTGTGATTCTGACTCACATCCGTCCTGGGGGCCTGGCACTGAGGGCTCAAGGCAGAACAGGATCAGCTTTTTCAAGGTGAAATAGGGGCAAAAAGAAGGATGGTGTCCCACCTTCATGGCTGGAAGAAAGACAGCTTGTGCTGAAGGGAGCCAGGTTCACCCCAGGCTCACAGAGGCTTTTCTCAGCTCTAGGATGCAGGTGTGGGACAGAGACAGGCACTTGCAGAAGGATCAGGGCTGTGGGTTCCTTTATTTTTACCCCACTGAGCCTCAATTAAATGGAACCTTTTTTTTTGGGACCTCAGGATTTCCATCTGAGGTTGATTCTTTCTCTTGGAAGTTGCTCTTGGTTATTTCTCTTATTTCTGATAATTTTTAAGTGGCTCTTCTTCCCTGCCTTCGCTCACCACTGCCCCAAAGCAAATTTGGAAGATTTCCAAGAATACTCAGGACCTGCTTTTCCCCACCTCTATGTGAGCAAGAGCCTCATAATGGGTAACCCTGAGGTTCAGGGTTCTTCTCTATCAGCAACACCCTGTGGGCAAAGCCTGAGAGCAGAGAGTGCCCCACAAAAGCACATCCCCTGGTTGAAGAGCCAGGCTCTTCAAGCCTCCTGGACCACCAGAGCCAGCCCCTCTCTTTTTAACCTGCATGGTTTTAGTGATAATTTCCACCACATGCCCAATTCGAAGCTCTAATAATGAACAACTGCTTTCTTCCTTTCCTTCTGATTTCATATTCATGAGTCAGGGTTTCCTGGCACTAAACGTAAATGCTAAACGGAAATCGCTGCACAGTGACACGTCTGTGTAGCTTCAGTGTCCATTTATTTGCCTTTTCAAAGAGCTGCTGTGTTAAGCAAACATCTCTGCCTGGATCCTATCTGGAGGAGTTTGTCTGGTACGGCATGGTGCCTGCTGGGGTGGGGGAAGCGACTCGGTGTGATGGTGTCTCACAGATCTGTTTTTGCTTCAGGGTATTTCTTGTACAATAGTCTGAGCTCGGTGGAAACCTCAACCTTTTCTTGAATATGTGCTCGAATCTTGGCAGGCTGTGTTCAGCGCTGACACAGCGAGGGATGAAGCAGGGAAGTCCCAGAGGGAAACACATCCATTGCTTCGGCCTGGACTCCATCAAGGGCTCCTGCAGGCAGCAGTGGGCAGATGTCTTGGCAGGGGAGCCAAGGAGACACCTGTAGCATCACTGGGCAAATTATTTTTCCTGGAAACTAGAAAACTCACTTACACATGGAAAAAAACCCCAAACATTTCATGATTCATCCAAACGTACTGCCATCTCCCTTAAGAGAGAAACAAAAGACATATTGAAAAAGGGAATGTTTTCCATTAACCATATTGGTCAGTAAGTTTCAGTATTTTCCTCAAAGACTGTGATTACACATTGAATTGAATTTTTTAAAACAGCAAGGGAAGAATATAATCTATAAGCAAAAGAGTTAATTCTTCATGTATTTCAAGGTGAGCCAAGATGTTCTTCTCTGTAGAGATGCCAAAGGTGCGTAGTCTCCAAACCTTCTAACACGCCTGGGCTGGAAGCTTTACACACATAAATTGGCACCATGAAGTCTCCTCTCCACCAGTTCACCCTGCCCGTGGAGCAACACATCTGCTCACCTCTGCTGGTGAGCCATTTATCCCATTGGAGACATCATCATCCTCACCTGTCTGCTCTGCAGTCAAAAGGAACAAGTATCACCCCCCTGGGAGCAGGGACAAGGCCTGGGGCTGGAGCTGGGCTGTGCTTCCCTCTGCTCACTATCTGATCGCCTCATGGGACCACCAGCTGGAGGTGGCTTTGCTCTAACACGTGGGCTGGAAAGGGGAGCAGCCAACACCCAAGCACCCTGGGCTGCTCTGCCAGCTTTGCTCCCGCAGTGGTCATCTCCAAGGGGCAAGGTGGGCAGTGAGGAACTGCAGCAGTGGATATGGGAGCCCTTTGGTTGTCCAGTGTTGGAGGCTTTCTTTCCTCTCAGCTGCCTCTACTGTGGTCTCCTCTGAGGCTCTATGAATGGTCCTTATGGTCTGGCTACTCTGCTGCCTTCTGCAGTCATCCATTGCCTTTCCCTGTCTGCCTCTCCCCAAAAGCTTTAACAATCGGGCTTATGGGAAAGCAAGAGCGAGGATGAGAGATGAATTTCAGACCATGAGAAATGAACTCACAAATGTGAGCATCTGCAACTACCAGCTGAAGAGCTGTGCTCCTGCTCATGGAGGACCTCGTGTGTGGTATGTTCAATCAAAGTAATCAATGGGGACCACATTCTGAGTATTATCTACATGCAACAGGCTCCTCATGAGGAAATTATGCAGCAACATTTAATGGTGGCAATGATTCAGCAAGTAATAGAAAGAAATATTTCGCAAACCATCATCAACTTCTCATGGATAACTCCCAGATGGGATTGAGGGTAAAAACCCTTTCATTAAAAAGCTATTCGGTTATGGTAAAACTGCCATATGTGGCTCACTGAGATTCCGATTGTCAGTGACTTCAGCTTGAAAGCTGCCGTGAAATCAGAAAGCTACTTCACATTTGAACGGGGGGGTTGAAATCTGTCTTTAGGGACCTGAAAGCACAGCTAGATCTCACGCAGCTGAAGGTGTCTTACAGCTGGGTGTCTAGGTTAAGGTAATTGTCTAGACTTCTTTTATCATCAGTGAACAGAGAGATGTGCACCAACCCCCAGAGAGTGATTCATTCTTCCTGTCTTAGACATCTATTTTTGGATGGGATGAATTACATTCTGGAGGTGTTCAACTTTCTCCACCAGCTATGGAGGAGTCTAGATGAACTCAGCCTAAACACTTCACCTTCCTAATGCTAAACAGGCAGTGCTTGACTGGTGAAAGAAACCCAAGTTGTGGCGACACAGTGTCACAGTGATGGTAGGTTGGGAGCACTTGGCCAACACCTACAGTGAACAGACACAGGAAAAGCAGTTCCCTCAGCAGACAGAAGGCGGAGGAGGAGAAATCATCATAAGCACACACTGTGGTGATCTCAGTATTTAACTAAGACCTGAGGGCACGCTAGTGCCTGATCATCTCATCTAGCTCATTTATGTCATGCAAAAGGTAAAGATTACACCCAATCACTTCCAGAGTGGGACCTGAAAGTTGTAATTCTGTAGTTCTGGGAGGAAAGCAGGGACTGGTCTCTCAGCTGAATGCAGCCTTTTACTGAGCCTGGGTTTTCTTGAGATTATCAGTTCCAAACTTCTACAAACCACCAATTTAGTTCTGAGATATCAGCTGTATTCATGTACCCACACCCACTTTTGAGCAGCCATGTCTTGCAATTTTAAGGGTTTGGTTACAGCCTTAAGAGCTGTTCTGCAGACAAAAAGTTTTATGTCTCACTTTTGCCGTTAGTCCAGGGTCAGCGCTAACAACCTACACTGCAAAAACAATCCTACTGTCTTCTAGGAGGCTTCTTGCTATGAGTCTTCCAGAAATAAATGAGATTACTACTTCCATGACTTCAGCGTAAGCCAGTTTCAGTCCTCTCAGAAGAACAAGACCTTAGTACCATCTAAGGTCTTAGGTCTTAGAGCCATCTAAGCCACCTCTTAGAGACATTATGCCCAAACCTCTCCAGACTTGACTCATGCAATATACCATGGGACAAGTTATCTGTGCAAAACCCAGAACTGGGAACCCAGGAACTCTGCAGGACAACCGGACATCGCAATTTCAAAGATCAACATGAGAAATTCAAATAGGAAAATAAATGGAAGGAGAAGTCACCAGAGGAAGGCCAGCCTGCCATCCATAAATATTTTCTAAAAGAAATGTTTGCAACTGGTTCTGAGCAGGGCAGCTAAATTATGAAAAGCATGTCAGGACCCTTCTCCAAAACCAACAAATATGTAGGAAGAGTGGGAATAAAATTCATGAGGCTAAAGATAAAAATGAAGGATTTTTAACTACACAGAATTGTGAGCTTTAATTCACAAGGAGAAAGATTTGTGCTCTTTCCTGGGGCGTACTACTGCCAGAAACAGAATGCAGCTGACAACAGAAAGCCAATGGCTGGAAGCCAAGGGGCTCCTTAGGGGCCAGGGAAATGCCTTAGAGACTTTGGTTCTCCATACCAATTGGCTTACACCTGTCAGAAAAAAATTCCCAGTGTTTTTTCCTGACTCATCCGGAAAATCAACATGGATCATACGTATTTAAGAGGCTGTTCATGATGCTTATGGGATTGTGTTCAAGACAGGGTTGAGCAAGACCTTGAGTTCGCAGTGAGATACCAAAAGTAACATAGACATGGAAAGTGTGTGTGTGTCTGTCTGTCAGGGAACATGGAACACACAGGTTCCTTAGGGCCTGGTGACAGAAATTAGACTCCTGTGCACTGAACAGATTTACTTAATGATGAGAGAGTCCAGCAGGACAGGTATAGCACCTATGCTTGGTTTTCTCCTTTTCAACTTGGTTTCTCTTTCCCTGCCTGCTTCAGCCACTGAGTTACCTGGGAAAAGTTTCTACAGCTCTGCCTCAATTTTCCTGTATTTAAAAACAGACTAATGTGACTGTGAAGTGTTGGGTATCTCTCAAGGAAAGCCACTGCATGAGAGATTTTTCTTATTTTAAATCCTGAAAAGCGCTAGCCAAATGCTAGTTCTTAAATACAGCTGGTGAATATATAAGGAAAATTGATTTTTGCAGAAGTCTACATCGTTTAACTGAAAAGTCAATAATCATCTTCCATACTAGCATTTAAATATCTGAGCAAAAACATTCAGATGACGATATCCTTTGGTTCAGATTGTTCACTGGAAAGAAGGGAAAACACAGTATTAGACTCAATACTAGATACTATTTTGACAGAGACCACAAATGTCAACTTGACCATCTTAGAAAAGATATCTTAGAATATATAAAATTAAATGACTCAGGATTACTCATGATCTGATATTGTACATGAAGCAGTGAAAATTCTTATATCAGAAAAATTCTTGGAATTGCTAAGAATGTAAAAAAATTACAGATATAAAAAACATGTTTCACTTCATAAAGAACTACAGAGACAACGGGCTCCAAAGATGAACACAGTAACCCAAAAGCAAGACAGAATACTAAAGAGTCTAACAGAAATCTCAACACATAATCAAGGGAAAAGGCAAAATCACAAATAAAAATGGCCAAAGGAGACTTCCATGAAAGGGGCAGTAAGATAAAAGGGTTTGCCTTGCCTTATTACAAGGGAGTTTATATAAAAGTACAAAAATATGGAAATTTTTCAGAACACAAATGCAAAATAAGATGATGTAGCTCTGTTAGGAAAAAAGACAGAAAACAAAAAGTCCAACATGACAGTATAATACCAATGGTCAAAAGGCTAAAAACATTTAATTCCTGGCAAAGGAACTAAATGTGACCAGCTAGCTCTGGAGCCAGGCAGTCCTGGTCAGGTGTGAGTTCACTTCCCCAGCAGAAAGTTGCATTTCAACAAAGCTGAAATTTCTCATGACATTAATCAGTACTGGCAAAATCACATTTTAAAAGAATTAGAAATGTTTTGAAAAATCAAACATTTCATTTGCAAGACTTCAGGAAAAGTTTTCATTTCTATTTTTATCTCATAACAAAATCTTTAAACATTCTTATTTAAATGACATTAAAATTAACCTAAAATATATTTTAATAATAACTTAATATTCTATTCAGAATGCAACCAAATGTCAAAGTCTTGTATTTTCCTGCAAGATACAAGTTATTCTGTTATCTCACTGCTAAATTTTCAGACTTCCCAGGTATTTATTCCAGAACTTGTACTGTAACATAAGAAAAAGGCAGGCTCTTGAAACCCTTAGGTATGTTGTTGTTATTCTAACACGAAAAAAAAGGGAAATCTATAAGCAAACATACTGCAGCTCACAGCATCAAACCAAAATATGAGCATCAGGACTGTAGTCTGCTGAACACCCTCGTGTGCAGTGAACTGCACTCACTCAGCCTGGGTGAAGAAATAGGAATTTAAAAATACTTTTGGGTACAGGAAAAGCACCTGACTGTGTAGAGTGGCCATTCTTTGTGAACCTTCTTTTTTCTTTTCTCAGTTTGGTTTATATTTAGAAATGCTATAAATATCTTCTCTTTAATCAAATGAAATAATGTTTTGATAGATCATTCACTCATTTAATCTCCCCCAAAGAAAGGCTGCCGATAAGACTGTCTGTTTTCACTGCATCTGTTCACTTGGCAGGAAAAAATAATTTCAATGGAAACGTTGCAAAAACCTACCCTTTCTACCCAGATGCTCTATTTCCATATTTGTGATGCCATCCTGCCTGCAACCACTTCTTTAGATTTACATGAATTAACCAGTGTAGGACAGATACCAGACTACAAAGTATTCAAAAAAGGTAACGATCGCTTTTGATGATGACTTTGGAAGTTCAATGCAGAAGCTGTAATCTCCTGTCCATATGCAAAAATAAACATTATGGGATGGGTTTAATACACCTGAAAGTTTCATCCCACAAGGCGCTTTTATATAAGTTTCAGAAAGAAACTGCAATCTGGAACAAAGTGCGCAGGTTCCAACCAGGCAGCATTGGTATGAAAACTTCTTCCTTCATCATTTCTACTCATTCTTTGAATTACTTCTGCAACCATCCAACATCTCTTTGGCACTGGGAAAAATAGTGCAACCATAACTACGCAACTGTTTTTTTAATAATAAAACCTATTGAGTCAAGTATAGTTCTTCACAACTGCTTTTAGAGAAAAGCTAAAACTAAAATATTAAGCTTCAAATACTGACCAGAACAACAGGTATTTGGGATGTAAATTAGGAACAACTTGTATCTAATCCAGACTGGAGGCTCTTCTAACCTCTTTAGGTCTTTCCATGATCAAGCTAAAGGAATTGACCATCAAGAAAAATCTGTTAGCATAAGATAATACCACAAGGTATTACCCTGTTCTGTGCTCACCACACTGAGTTAATTGTACTGATACAAAGTTTGTACAAGATATAGAGCGTGGGGAAATTAACCCTTTTGATCTCAGGGAATGGGCCAAAGAGGCAACAAAATACAATCTTACACAATTATGATCCTTCGTTTTCTCCTAAAGCACTTGATTATTAGGAAAACAGCCTTGAAGATTACACAAAGTACTTAGGATTTGGATGATAATATTGATTATATGGTGCAGCCAGGGAGTAGAATCTTATCTCTTGTTACTGGCCTCAAAAGAGAGGTTCTAACTCTGCAGAAGTTTGATGGTAAATTTACAGTTTTCTGGAGCATGGTGGCAGGCAGGAGAGCAAAAGAAAAAAATATTTGTCGCTGTTTCCAGCATGACTGTTTTACAACATCAAGTCCTAACTACTGTCAAGATTTTTATAAACTTCAAGGAACAGATAATAAAAGGCAAAAATCAGAAGAACACATGAGTAACAACAAGAGGGTCCTTTTTACCAATGCCCCTTTTCATGCAACTATGCACTAACAAAATCATATTGTGATAAACCAGATGAACAGGATAATATTGCTGTCATCAGACAAAAACTCTTGGTAAAATCCTTGCAAGGTCTGAATTAAAAAAAATAAGCCATCAAGATAAAAGCAATTGCTTTTCAAATGGACAGGCGAAAATGGATTGATATAACATGATCAAGTAGCTATTGCATGTAATTTGATGGCAAGTCTGTATAAAACTTAATATAGCGTCTATTGTGCCTCTCTCAGATTATGGTCTTGATGTTACTGGCTCATGAGTAGTGCTGGAGAAACTGCAGTGAGAAAAGGAGCTTCCAACATGTAATTTGGTTTTGTCCTAAAATACAGACATATTGTCAGGAAATAGTAACTGTTACCAAAAATACTGCTGGAATGAAAAATACTGTGTTCTTTCCAGTGGAAATAATCTTAGGAGAAGAAAATACCAAAATAGCCGACACTAAAGCACAAAGTCCCTGTAAGAAGAACGTGCACTGATTCAGCAAAACAGGTGAATGTGTGTCTACGTCAAGGGAGTTCTGCCCAGTGGAAATCACCCGTGTGTTACAATTCTAAGCATGTTTTTGTCCCCTTGACGTTGGTTGGATACACAGTACGCCACTAAATTGGGTGGTAGTAGGGAATCTTCACCTCCCCATGGCAGTTTTGGATGCTATGGGACCAAGCACTGGGGAAAAGGGAGACCTAAGAACATAGTTCATCTGGAAAAAAGGTGAAAAGCTGTAGAACTCTGCAACACCTTTCTCCTGCACAACTCACAGCAAGAGGGGAGTGGAGAAATGCATCGTTTCAGATGGAATTGAAGAGACTGGCAGTCTGCTAGCTTGCAGAGTTGACAATCCATGGGGTGCCTTGCGTCTCTGCCATGTCCTGGTGATGGCAGAGGGGCTCAGTCCCTCTCTGGACCCTCCCTGACATTGAAAACTCAAGTGTAGGGACAGAGTTTAAGGAAACAGTTCTACTTCAATTCATGATCAGGTGTAGCCTTGAAACAGTTTGAAGGTCCCATCGTTCAGATCTAAACTTCCACCGAGGGCCTCCATGAGGAGATCATGGATGGAGTCCAGTGTGAGGTGTGCCTCAAGGCAGCCATTTGTGATCTTTCCTCACACAAAAGGAGAACTGCTCTCACAGCGAGTCTCAAATCCGAGGACAGGTCCTTAAATATTTACCTCAGAATCTGGATTTTCATTTTTGGCTCTCTGATCTTTTTTTTTTTTTCTCCTCTTTACTCATTCTTGAGTATTTAGTCCCATCCCACAACTCCTGAGTGGACGTATTAAGAATAAAATAACAACAAGGGGCGGGATTTTCCAAAGCACTCAGCATCGCCTGACTCTATTCTCTTTGAAGTCTGCAGGAGTTTCATTATCAACTTCAATGGGAGCAGTTAAGCAAACGCTACACATTGTAAACGTGCATATTCATGAAGCAAGTAGGATTTGCTAATGGGACATGGATTCAAAGGGCTGATAAGATTTTAGTGAAATAGCTACTTGAAAAAAACAAGTAGTTCCATGAGCACCAGAACTGTGAAATCCTGCTTTCCTTGAGCCTGATTGACTTGGGCACCAAGAAGGTGCATGTGCTGATTGAAGTCCTTCCTGTGGGTGGGGTGCTGAGATATGTGCTCGCTCCCAAATGGATTCACTGGCATCAAATAAAGGCTCAGCACAACATGGCAGCTTTTTCCTCAGTAGAAGTAGGGCATCTCTCTTCTACCTCTGCCTGTCTGCTCAAACCTTGAGGGAACTTGCTATTTTTGAGATTGCTACCCTCTATCAAATTCGGCTGAAGTTGGATAATGCACTTAAAAGTTGTGAGGCATAAACACACAGGTATAAACACGTTCCATGTGAGCATGAAATCCAAGTTTTTGCAGGATCTGCAGGAAGCCATG
The DNA here is from genome assembly GCA_013396775.1 of Cephalopterus ornatus. Lineage (NCBI taxonomy): Eukaryota > Metazoa > Chordata > Aves > Passeriformes > Cotingidae > Cephalopterus > Cephalopterus ornatus. The sequence goes on from VZRE01005067.1 coordinate 256,149, forward strand.
TTAAGACCTCTCAGAATCAAGTTCTGAGGGAGTGAAAAAGATAGATTCAGAGTAGCTGATCAGCAAATAGCCTCTGACAGATGAACCACAACCCTCTGAGAATCTCTGCTATGGAGAAGGTGCTAAGAGAAGGGCAATCCTTGAGGAAAGAAGACAAGAATATGGTCCTTCAGTGGAATTATGAAAATGACTGCCAAGATAAAAGTACATTCCAGATAAGAATCTGAAAAATATAAGTCTGGCAAATTTGCTCACAGCACTCAGAATGTCTAAAAAAATACTGGATTTTAAAGGGTGCAGAGATTTTGAGCAACAGAGGCGCTGCACCTCTGGAAAGCCAGGGCATTTCCATTCTGGAAAGTGAAAGCATCTTTGGCTGCACAAAGGAAATGAAAGGAAGCAGCAACAGTGACTGGTCCCTTTGGCATCTGGGCTAAAGCAGCCCAAGAGGAAGACAGAGAGAGTTGGATACAGTCCCCAAACTCCTTTCATATGGGAATCCAGACTCCCAGGAACAAAGCCTGGCAATGGCCCTTCCCTGCCAAGAGCAGCCCATTGCCAGCCCAGGTGCTCACATGCACTGTCATTGCCTTTGGCACTAGGGGTGTCCAGAGAAGAGGATCAATTCTCTTTCCACCCCACAATTTCCACACCGCTGACAATTCAGAAAACAATTCAAGAGGGAATTCAAAGGATCTGTTGAAATTTCAGCTAGGAAATCTGAGTGAGTGAGCATATGTAAATAGAAAGAATGAGTAGCACATAATTACATCAAATTGTTACTTAGCAAGGGAAGTAAATAACCCAAAATATGCAGAGCAAAAAATGGCAATGAATTAGAACTAATTACTTAAGGCTAATTAAAATAAGAATGGCTTGAATTGAAATATGTTAATAGCATTGAACCTGCCACCTACGAGGGAATTTAAATAAAAGTGATAATGTCACTTCAACCTTCACCTGACAGGAGGGGAAAGTTGGGATTTGGAGCTCACGGCTGCTTGGGGGTACTGACCACGGCAATGCATTATTTATGATTACTCTTGGAATGGGATAGATTTTTCTGGCAGGTGCAGGTCTCCTGGTCACGGGTAGAAAGAGGTTTTCTTGGATAATGGATGTGCAGTGGAGAAAATACTGTGACAGGTAAAAGCTAAATCCCTCGAAGACGAATAGATCCTGAGGTACCTCTCCATGCCGGGAAGTGCTATGGTTGAAGAGAGCAAAAGAGAGAGGCATGGAGATAATGAGATCACAAAGAAGGAAAGAGAAAGAAGGAACAAGAGAGACTGAGGGAGCGAGGAATGAAATAGATAGGGAAAGCTTAGAGCCATGACAAATCATCAACAGCTTCAATTACACGAGCCTGCTGGGCTATGAAATCTGCCAAAGGTCACTGGATTCCTGTCTTTGCAATTAAGAAACAAGTGGCTTTGTTGGTTCCACCCCACAGCCCAACTGTCTGGTGTGAGTGTCCAGGGACCAGAGGCATTGCTGATGGCTGTAGGTACCTGCACAGACTGCAGGGCACTAACAAGCTGGTCCAGAGACTGTGGACAGCCCCTTTTAGGAGATGAACAGAGCCAGGCACCAGCTCCTAGCACTCAGCCAGCATGCCAAAGTGGCACTGCTGTGCCAGCAACTTGTGCCCTGCCAGAAAGCAGGGGGACACCTCAAGCATCAGGAAAGCCTGGCTCAGCATCTTCTCACTGTGCTGCAGCCATGCCACAGCTTGTACTCCACCACCTACACCCTGTGTAGGCTTATGCCCCAACCCATCCTCAGCTGTAGCCACTGATCCCAGTAGACTTGGATCTGATCTTCTGCCACAAGCAGTGAGTGCCTTGGTTTTGGACTCATCCTTGGTGCTGAGCTGGGCATGAAGCTCCCCTTACTCCTCCAGGAGCCAAGCTGGTAGTTGTGTTTACTGTCTCACTCTTTCCAGTTCCTCTGGTTCACATCGGAGGTGAAAACCTCTTAACCCTCTCCCTGGGATTCACCTGAAAACCATGAGCTCCTAATCCCAGCACGCTGTGCAGACAGAGGCCATGGAGGGGATGGAGAGTGGGATATGGCAGTGATGCAGCCTTTCCACTTTCACTCCAGCTCCCAGGCTGGCTTTTGAGCCATCTGAATGGAATGCTGGTGCCAGGCTTGCCGCCAGCTGATGAATCCAACTGGATTCATCTTGGAGCTGTGCGTGTGAGAAAGCTCTAAAGCCCAAGCACAGCTGAGTTCTGCCCAGCAGGTACAGAATGTTATGAAATATCGGCAGAGGTGCTGCAGTTCCAGAGGCCCTTCCCTGTCCATAACAGCCTTTCCAGCATGAACCAGCTGCTGAGACTGGACTGCAAAAGCCACTCAATACTGAGAGTATGGACTGACTCCCAGGCAATGGTAACAAGCCTTGGATTGATTGCCTGAACTACAGGCTGTGACCTACTGATGACCACCTCCTCAGAGCTCCATTTATACCAAATGCCAGCTAGGATGGGTGATGATGGGACATACCCTTGGAAAACGTCACTGTACTGAGCACCAGGGCTCTACTTTGAGCATGGTGGGGTAAATCCACGCCAGGGCGGTTGTAATGTGATTTCTATTTCTCCAGTCTCCTGCAGAGGAAAAAGCACCTCTTAGAAAACCAGAGTTAAGATTCACCACTCCTCCTGTGCATGGAGGAGCTGCGGCAGGCCAGGAACAGGCTCCTGGGAGCCTGCTGCCAAGATCCTGGCATCCCCGGCACTGCTCTGCCTGACCCTCTGCCTTCCAGGGAGAGAAGCCCTGGCACTGGTGAGGATGTTGCCTCAGCAGACACAAGCAGTCGGCTGAAAGACATTTCCTCTTTGTTTCTCTGCTCGGTGTAATGAATCCTGCCTCCCACTCAGATCTGCTAAGTAAGAGGAGTTATGGTGAGTAATCCCCACTTCGGCATCTTCTGCTGTAATCGCAGAGAAATCACATTAGCTTTTTTTTCTAGGACAAGGAGAAATTCATCAAATTGCAATCCAGGGAGAACACACGCAAGAAAGAGAAAGCCAACAACACACACATACCCTGCAAAAATCCCAAAGTTGACATTTACATTTCAAACACTTATAACAGCTAAACAAATAACAGTAATTATACTATTTGCATACTTTGTTAAATAATTGTTTGTTAGGTAAAGGCAGTCTCTGTGTGTGTGTGTGTGTGTGAAAGGAGAGGATGCCTGAAGCCTCAGGAAGCAGAACAGCTGCTGCTTCCCTTCCCAGGTGACTTGTTTGCTTTACAAAATGGTGACAAGTGACCCAAAGCATTGCCAGGGGGTTGGATGTACTGATATACAGGGCACGGAGGCATGGGGCAGGAGGCCCTTGGCTGTGCAGGATGAGGACCAGGAGCTGTAATCCTGCTGCCCAGCAGCCACATCACCCCACTGAGCACACGGACAAGCTGATTGCTCCAGACGTGAGCATCAGCACTTGATGAGGGGAAGGTCCCATGCTCTGAGCATGAATTTAGGATTGCAGAAACATCCCCAAGAAGGAGAGCTGCAGAAGAAATCAGGGGAAGGCAGAAAAGCTGGAGAGAGGAAGGTTCCCCACTCTGCAGCACCACACGCTGAACACCCCTCTGACAACGACGCCTGACTCAGAGCCCACAAACCGCCTCATGGCTGGCGATTTCCCTTTGCTTCTGCAAAAGCATCTCAGCTTTCATCCCTTCCTGCTCAGCTCCTCGGGCAGACGGCTAATTGAAGGGTGTTTCTTTCATTTCTAGTACAGAAAGCTGAGTAAATGCCTTTTAATATGCCCAGCTTTCCTCATGATTGGCTCTGTCTATCCACTTACCACTCCTATCCTTTTTCTGGTTTTTTTTAAAGTAGACTTGAATGATGCAAACTGGTGGAGAGAGGAGAAGCCTTCTGCCTCTCCTCACATGGTCAGAAAAGGTGGAGCGGAGCCAGAGCCACTGCATCTTTTCACACCTGGCTGGAACCAGGTCAGGCAGCTAATGCATTTCTCAGGCTCAGTGGCTACTTGTTGGAGACACACAAATGCTGCTCGGCTGTTTCAGTGCTGGAGGCTGGGAGAAAAAAAAATCCAGCGAGAGACATATGTGTCAGAAGGCAGAGAGGGATGTGGTGCCAGGAAAAAGAAAAGTGATGCATACATGGCGTGCTGGGCTCTCTGCAACAGGAAGAGATGCAGATTAAATAAAAGGCTCCATGACTTTGAAACCGACCCTCGCACTGTCAGTTAAGACAGGAGGCTTCATTAACTGTGAGAGAGAGTGATCACACCCTGTCCATGGGTCAAATCTCTGTTCCTGAGGTTAAAACTGTCTGTGTGGGTCCCTTAAGCCTAGGAGCAAACCTGTGCTAACTCTGCATCCCCCATCCAGAGAGTTTGTTCCCCCAAGCAACAGCAGGAAACTCAGAGTCCCAAGGAGGAATCCAGGCATTTGCTGGCTCTGATCTGTGCAGCTCAGATTTTTAAGTGCACAACTAAGGGCATCCCATGGGGCTGGGGAAGAGAAATGCTCCAAAATAACCATTCTCCCTTCAGAACATTTTCACTGGAAACGTTTATATTTACCCTTCAGACAAAACTTTTTCCTGATTTTTCATTCTTTAAGTTGAAAGAACATTTTCCAGTTCAACTCTAGTTCTTTCAAGTAGAAATGTTCAGTTTTCTTTAATGACTCCTTTCTCCTTTCTCTCCCACTACTCTGCTTTTTACTTAGAGTTTAAAAAAAAGGAAATAAGGGAAGGAAAACTAACAAAACCAGAGTGATTTTTTTTATACTAGTTTCAAATAACTTGAAAAAAAATTTTTTTTAAAGTTTTATGAGTGATTTTGAAGGATGCAAGAGCTTTATTCAAACCTTTTTATGTAGGTCAAAAAACTTTTTCCCAGGATAAAGACAAGCCTAAACAAAAACCCTTAATGTGGGTGATTCAGTGTGGACCAGCTCTATAAATAAGTTGCCACAGCAATAAAAGTTTTACCCCCAACTGACTGTGCCTTGGTGTCACCTTCACCTGCCCCAAACGCCCTGTGTTCCTCTCCTGCCTTTCCAGCCTGCAGCTGGAGCTGCACAAGGCACACTGTGTGTGCTACACAACAGGGCTGTGCTATAGTCCATGATGATTTACACTCAGTTTGCACGAGTGCAAATGCCTCCTCTCCATGAATATCTCCTCCACCGTGGAATCCTGGTGCCTTGCATCTCTTAACAAAGGCAGGACTTCAGGGCCAGGTGAGAAAGCTTAGTGTCCTACCCATGTGCTGATACATCACCCTTGGCTAAAAAAAAAAATTAAAAAAAAATCATAGAATTACAGAATCATAGAATAGTTTGGGTTGGAAGGGACCTTTAAAGGTCATGTAGTCCAATTCCCGTGCCGTGGGCAGGGACATCTTTCACTAGGTTGCTCAAAGCCCTACCCAGGCTGGCCTTGAACACTTCCAGGGATGGTGCCAGTGTTTTAACACCCTCATTTCTTCCTTATATCTAGTCTGAATCAATCCTCTTTTAGTTTAAAACCGTCACGCCTTATCCTATCAGAACAGGCCCTGCTAAAACGTCCCCATCTTTTTCGCAAGCCCCTTTTAAGTGCTGAAAGCCTTTGTGCCAGAAACTGGTCTCATTTAGCCAGTCAAATAAGAGACACTCATTTTAAAAAAAAAAACGTAATGAGCAACTAAGGTAATTTTTTTTTTAAAAGCTTTTTGATGAGGTGGACTTGCTGGGGAATGCTGCGCTCAGCATGAGACAACGTCTGGGTGAAAGGGAGCAGCAGGTACAGAGGAGGTGGGATGCCAGGGAGAGGGAGTCCGAGCCGAGAGCTGCCCGCGGTGGCTGAGCGCTCCGCGCTCCGGAGGGCAGCGGGATGCAGCCGCGCTTTGGCGACCGTCTGTGTGCCCGCATGTCGGCTCGAGCCGGAGCTCTGGGATGCCGTCATCCCAACCCGGTGAAGCAAGGGAGCCCGTACTGGCAAAAACACATGTAGCAGCGTCGGGAGCCGAGCGGGGACGCGCCTGCAGGTCACCGCTGCTGCTCCGACGCTGCGGAGAGCGGTGCCAGCCCCGAGCAGGGCTAAAAGGGTTGACCCTGACGCTCGGCTCCGGCGCCTCGAGGGAGGTTTGACAATGTGAGCTGGGTCAAGGCACGAGTCAGAGCTGTCCCCGCAGTGCACAGCACAGGGGGAGAGGCTGGCACGTGTCAGCCTTGGGAAGTATGCATGGGTCTTGGGAAGTATGCATGGGTTCAGGACAAACAGGCAAAAAATCAGAGAGAGAAGAAGTGTGACTCCTGCCTCCCTTTAAATAATAATTACCAAAACAAGTTCAAGGAAACGGACAAATTTCGCTTCAAAATACATTTAACATTTCATTTTGCTTCATCGTTTTTTGAATAGTTCTTATGAAACACAAAGGCTTCAAACAAAAGGTCATTAAGAGATAAAGAATTGAAGCCCTTTTTGCGAGAATGAAAGGAGAAGGCATCTTGACATTTTTAACGTATTTTTCCCCCCTCCTCTTTTCCAAACTGAAAATTAATCAACATTGATTTGATTTCACACACATAAGCCTGTTTCGTGGAAGTGGCATTTGCTGACAGAGAGCTATTTCGACAAGAAAAGTCCAGCCAGAGGAGCACACAATATGCTGCACACCATTAGAGTACATGAGCTACAAGGACACTGGTCTCCCAGGGTTCGTAATAAATCCCATCCTTTTTCTGGGTCAAGAAACTCATAGCTGTCTGGAGGTTATGCTAACACGCCAGGGTTTGGGGACTGATGTCAAGATCTGAGGAATTCCTGTTGCCTGGAATAGAAACAATGAAATTGTTCCAAGGCACCATTTATTCCCAGGTGCCTGCAAGCTGTCATTTCTGGGGAAGATGAACAATTTGAGAAGATCTAATGTCTTCAGAAATAATTCAGAAAGACAGAATTCATTCAGCTCCCTAGGTCAGTAATGAATGGGACTCGTGTGAGTCAGAGGAGGACAGAAGGGACCTGACCACCACCTCTCCCAGACCAGGTGAGTTTATGCAGCCACACAAGGGGCAAAGACAAAGGCTTTGAGCAGCTCAGACTGGAAACCACGTGCTCCACAGGGGCTGGGTGGGAGCAGTGAGGACCAAGGGATACAGAAACCATGGGGCTGGCAAGCACAGGCAAACAGCAGGATGCTGTTCTGCCAGCAGTTAAGGACCAACCTAGTTCCCCTGCCTTCTGCTTTGTGCTACACCAGCATCCCAGTGCCCCCCAGTAAATGCCTGTTTTACCTTGCCTCCTTTCACCTGTCAGTCAGTTCTAGTCTAAGGACTAGATAGGAATTGGTCTGTCTGGGAACAAACAAGCAATGCTATGAACAGCGAGGTATTTGCCAAACAGCTGTGAGACATCCTGAATGTGCCACAGCCTTTACCTGCAGGGAAGGGTCAGAGATGGGATGAGGAAAGGACAGCATTGAAAGAATCATAGAATCATTAATGTTGGAAAAGACTCCCATGCCGACTAAAACATATCGCAATGAAGCAACCTGCTTCCCCATATGACACGACGACACACTGAGCCTGGGTACCAGAACCAGTCCTGCTTCCCTGCAGCACTTCCCTGGCTCTGTGCAGCATGCTGTCCTGGCTGGCATTCCCTTCCCTGACTACACCACTTTAGAATGCTGTGGTTCCCCATATCTATGTCGGGGAGCAGAGAAAATGGCAAGGGAAAAGCAAACGAAGTGAATGGGAAAACCATAACAAAACCAGCAGAAAAATCTTCCCACGCCACTCTGTGCTTTCAAGTAAATGAAGCTAATTAACTAATTGCCTAAATTATTAGGGCTATTTTTACCCTCGTATGAAGGCTTGGCTTTATTGCCAATTTCTTAAGACTCAGCACTGAGCTATCAACTTATCAGAAAGTTAATGAAGCAAAGCCTTTGGAGTGGGGAGCTGGAGGGCAGAGCAGCTGCTGGGCCAGGACTGGGGCTGGGGCTCAGGTGGGCACCACTGCAGCAGGGAGGGAGCATCTGCAGCAGAACAACCCCCCTTGGGTGATGCTGTTTAACAAAGAAGTTCAGTTATTTGCTGAAATCTCACCTGCTCCTGAAGCTGCCCCCAGTAAAGGATTTCTCTGTAACTAAGCATCCCCTCTGCTCCATCAGTTTTCCACTGCAGCCAAGGTGATAGGGTTGCACATCTGGGTGAGAAAAGGGGAACACTGATGGCTACGTGCCAGTCCTGGCTCCATGGAAATCCATCTGCTTCCATGAGCAGATCCAGAGTAACCTTGGAGAACTGGACAACAAGCAGCAAAACCTGCTTGAAAAAGGCTTTTTGACCACAAGGCACATGCAGCCAAGCTACTATTTATCCATCTAGGGGCAAGCTGGTAAAGGTGGGGATGCAAGTAGGGACTTTGGGTCTGCGTCTAAAGGTGGATGGAGCTTGCTGGAGATGGTTTTAACAGCTGTTTGGGGACCTGGTTGAGATTTTAGTCAATGGAGCTTGCTGGCATCTACAGCACTGCGGTGAAGTTATCACACCCCAGTGCTGGCAGCTTGGGTCTCTTGAACCAGCTCTCAGCAAAGAACACCCTCTTGGGGCCAGCTGGAGCCTCTGCTCCTGTCAGGGAGGCCGTGGGGCTCTGGGAGCACCAGCACCAGGCTCAGAGCTGCGCACTCTGCACTGCCCCAGGAAACAAATGCTTTTCAAGCCTGGTTTCCCCACTGTCGCCTTGGAGAGCAAGTTCAATCCTGCATGTGCTGCTGGAGTTTACTGGGCTAGTGATGCCCGGTGCCTCCACACTTAAAGAATGGGATGCAGCCAACTAACCAAGACATGTGTGTCCTTCTCCCTGCAGGGAGCTAACAGCAATGCTGTTTCTGACAGAGGAGTTAGTGGGACTCTCAGGATGTATTCACTGAGATGCACCCGTTGCTCTTTCTCTGGGGACACCACCATAGACCAGTCACCACTGCTTTGCACATCAGCCCCAAAAATCCCCAGACTGAGATACATTCTCTGCAAATAGGGAACTGATGTTACATGGCCCATACACACGAATTCACCCTTTCATCACACGCACACAAATATCTCCTTCCCAAATTATCCAGACCACCCTCCAAAAAAGGAACGGGCTAATCCATCTGCTGTAGACTCGAGTGACCACACACACTGTCCCAGGCATGCAGCTTCCATTCAGGCAGGAATCCAACGTGGCAGGAGCTTCCTCCTTCTGCTTTGAGAAAATGCCGTTTTGTTGGATTTTGAGGGATTTTCTCCCCAAGGAAAACTAAATGTTTTCTCCTCTCCAGCTAAATGCCAACTTCTTAGCTCCCTGGTGGAAATCTGAGTTAACTCCATTACAATCCCCCAGTCATTCCAGCTGAAGAGCTGATCCCCTCAGGAACCAGAAGACTGATAGCCCTTCTTCTCTGTAACAAATCTCACTTCAGCTGTAATGAGGTGACATTTCAAGTCTGGCTCTTCTCTCAACACACAAGCACACAACAGTTTGGGGTGGCAAGTCTCTTCCAGGCATGTCATTGAGGAGAAGGACAGGTGACAGTCCACTGTCCTTTAGATGCAGAAGGGAGCTCCCCTCTGAGTTATCTCCAAGTCTATCTTCAATTTTGGACCAACCAATGTGGCTAAGTCCTGGAGACCTCCAAGAATGGAGATCTCACAGCTTCTCTGGCCATCTGTTCTGGAGCTGTGCCACACTCTTAGTGCATATCTCCTTCCAAATGCCCAGCCTGAACCTCCCAAGCTGCTTGTGTGACCACTGCACCCCTCTGAGGCTGCCTGCTGCTGTTGGGAAGAGTTTGGCTCTATCATCTTTGCAAACTCTGCCCAAGCATCTGCCCTTCCAACCTGGATCCTGCTGGCTGGCAGGATGTGGAGTCTTTGGATGCCCTGAAACATTGGTTTGACACCACCGGTGAAGGGAATGTCAGCATCACATCAAACTATAAAGTAAGCCATGGACTTTTCCAGGGCAGTTTCCACCCAGGCACTTGTCCCTCCAACAGGGCTCCTTGACCCCTCACAACTGTTTGAGTGAGAATCAGTAAGATGATGAAGGTGGACTAGACAGCAACCACTGTTCCACTCAGCAGCACATGAAGGACACCTCACAACTCGGTGAGCAAGGTAATACAACTCACCACAATCTTTGGGATCTTTCTACCTGCAGATGCTCTCCCCAAACGCTGACCACCTTGCTTGCTGAGGACCCCATCTCGGCCGGAGCTAACCAGCTTTTGCTGTTGAAAAATGCCATGTTTTGAGGTTTGACTAGTCCAGAGCGTAATGTCTGTTAGATCAGGCTCTTTTCTCTTAGAAAAGATAAATACTTTCTACAATTTTGCCAGCGAAGCACAGGGAGCCATTGTCCCAAAGTTTTGTAAATATAAACCAGAGATTAATTGTCCCTGGGGTGATTTGGCAGGAAACTTCACCATTTTCAAGGGCCTTTCTGTGTGTGAAATGGAAAGAGCTACGCTGCCCTGTAGCTCCCTGTTTGCAATGTACTTAGAAATTCTTGAGTGCCTGGCACAAGACTCACTGTATTATCTCCTACCTCATCTCCTGTGTATAAAGCTGGCATCCTGGCAAGGGGAATTATTCCAGATTTGTGCTATCCAGAAAACACCCTGACAAGAAGATTTGCAAGTCACATCTCCCCACTCAGTGCCACCTCCTGCCCCATTGCTCAGGAACCCACTAGAGATGATGAAACTTGGGCTCTCCACCCTGGTAGGGGTTGGCAACCCCAAAGCAGGAACTGGCAGGCAGTTCTCACTGCCTGCTGCCAGCTCTGAGGACTGCTCACTGCCTGTTCCCATCACTCTCAATGTTCCCACCAAGACACCGCTACCTCAGCCACTACTGCAGAGAAACCACATCCAATGCTGCCCATTCCACCCATGCTGAGGGACCAGCAGGGAGACTGGGTGGAAATGGGGAGCCCAAGAGAGGACAGTCCTGCTGCAGTACTTGCAATACAGGAGAATATCCTGGTTTTTTCATTCCCCCCAAGCCCACAGTGGAGATGGAGAGGACTTCAGGACACTGCTATTTCCCTACTACCCTAGGGCAGGTCCTGCTGGAGGTGTTGGGGCAAAAGGAGGAAAAGTCTGATTTCAATTTACCAAGTGCCTCTTCCCAGCACATATGCAAGTTAGATTCAATTTCTCAGGGTTGCCTTCTGCATATTTTATCCCACTAACATATTTGCATAGATTTAAATACAACACAAAGCTGCAGACACAGTCAAAAGAGGCTAGAGAGGAAAGGGCAGGAGAAGCTTGTCCTTTTCCTTTGGGCTTACGGAAGATTCCATTCTGAGAGGTCAGAGAAGAGGCATTGCCAGCTGGGAGCTGTGCCAGACCCTCACCTGAGCAAGCACTGCTTGGAGGAACAGGTGCGAGCCATGGGAGACTTCAACAGGTAGGTCCAGGGCACGAATTGGCACTGGTGATGCTGGGATAGAGCATTCAGTAACCTCAACCCATGACTTTATCTCCTAAGAGAGCAGGACATCAGCTCAGAACTTGCTACATGGTATCGCTCCAGCAAGTGGAAAAATACCTTGGATAACCCAAAAGTGCCATGGGAATGCCCCACTGGTGAAAGAGGGCATTCCCCAGGAGGTCTCTGCACAGGTGCAAGTATGTAACACAAACCTTTAAACACATACTTGACAAAGAAAATCCCCCATGTACCTGGGGGAAATGGAGAATAAACCCTGCTCACCAGAGCTGTGAAACATATTCACCTGTTGCAGGAATTAATCCTATTTTTTTTCCCTAACAGAGAGTGGCAGAGCTGTGCCCACAGAAATCCTGTCTGAAACGAATTCCTCATAAAGAAGCCAAGTTAAAAAGTGAGTTTTACTACCTGCCAGGGCCTTAGGTTTTTAAAAGGTCTCTCATAGAATTACTGCATTAGCAGGCTACTATGGGTATAGATATTAAACTGCTATGCATAGCAAGAAAAATCATGAAAGTTTTGAAATGGGAAAGAAACACATGAAAAAATGAGACAGAAGAGGGTAAGAGGGGGAGCAGTGATGTGTGGAGGGGAGGGAGGCTGGTAAATGATGGAGGAGATAGTGGAAAGGGGATGAAGAAGAGAGCAATGAGCAGTAGTGTTGGGAGAACAGAGAAAGATAAAAAGAGGAGGAGAAAGGCAAAAAGAGATAAATGAGGGCAAAGACCAACTCATCATTTTGCAATTCCACCCCGGTGGAGAGGAAAATTGATGTCTGGAGCTTTTTTTATGTCCAACCTCCTGGGCATGGGACAAAAGACAAGTTATTACCCAACCCCAGGTCAGGTCTGTAGCCTGCCAGCTGCCCAGACACATTCAGGGAGCCCAGGGGAGCCGTAAATCAAGGGGGCCAAAGAGATCACAGGGAGGCCGGGACCAGGCACAGAGAAGCAGTGAGCTCAGTAGAGACAATATAATCACAGGAGAGGAGCAAGCCCAGGAGCGACACAGGCTGATGAGGAGTGCCCAGCCCACAAGGGCTTTGCTCATCTCTCCTTCACGCCATTCCTAAGGACAGTGCTCCCCCAGAGATGCAAGTCCCCCTGCATTTCCTCCTGATTTCCCTTCCTATTGATTTTCAGGCTCTGAATACCATTTATTTTTGCTTGCTTGATTCACTCATTCATTGAATAAAGGCATCATCACTATTATTATTATTATCCTCGTCATCGGGCTCCTCATCACACATTATATTATTTGCATTGCAGAGCTGGAAGATTTCAGGTTGAGGCAGGAAATTTGTGCGAGTTGTTATTACTGCAATCAGATGAAGTGAGAATTAGATCGGCGGAGGCTGCCAGAGCACAGTTGTCCCAGCAGGACACCGAGGCTCTGCCCAATCAGGGGAAGATGCTGCTTCAACCTGCAGGTCCCGCCAGCAATTTCGGACCTGCCTTTGGTGTCCCACCTCTCCCTCCCATCCCACCTCCCACCTCTGCCAGCTGCCAGCAGAGAACGGGAAAACGCATCAGTACAGGAGGGCGAGGAATCAGAAAGGACTTGGCGAGATTGCACATTTTCTGCCTTGCTGATGGTATTTATTAGACAACAGAAAATAGCTATTTTACCATCTGCCTTGTAAAAAAAAAAAAAGCCTCATTAAATTAATGGAATGTGCAGCTGCTGAACAGAGTGTTCCTCTCGTGGCCTCCTCCCCATCAGCCCAGCGCTTGCTGGAGCAGGGAATCAGGCTGCCAAAAGAAGTAGCTGCAGCTAACTCATGTGGTGGAGAGGATGGACAGATGGACAGACAGCCTCCTGTTCCTCCCAGCCCTGGATTTTTGCCAGGTGACCTCTGGATGCCCTGCTGCCACAGACAAGGTGCAAGGGCTGCCTTGCCCACTGTGTTGTGGAGCAGAGGGCTCGTGCCCTTCCTGCATGCACCCCTGCTGAGACTCAGCTTGTGAAGGGAACTGGATGCGTTTGGTCAGCAGGATGAAAATGCCTCTTTTTGCCTAAGCAGAGAGTGATCCAGACTCCAGCTGGAGTAGGTCAGTGTTGCCCAATGCCATATGCTGAGCATGGCAGGATTGGGATTTCACATTGGGCATGTGAAGTCCCAATGTCCATGCGTCTGCCACCTCAATCAATGTGAACAAGTCAATCCATCCCTATCATCCATCTCTACATCTCAAAGTTTTGTCTGAGCTGATGTTTGCCTTGTGAAGGTGTTCATCTGAGACTGCAAAACCAAGAAAGCCTCAAGCCTAGCTGACTGCACAGCCCAGAGCAGCTCCTACACATAAGCCCTTTTCTCAGCTGAGAACAGACCAGAAATCATGAGCCCAATCCTTTCTCAATCCCAGTAAGACAGGCACACCATAAACCAACAGTCCTGGGTGATTTTAAATGATGCTGACGGAGAGAGAACAGCAGCCAGTGTTACCAATTCATTTCTCCTTGGCAGTGAACAGCATTGAAGGGGTTTAAGTGAACCTTTTCTTCTGATATCTGGCAGAGCACGGGCAGTGTTTAATAGGGAAGTGATTGCCAAAATCCCACACTACATGCGGCTTTGAGGAGCAAATCCACCAGTTTGTATTGCCAAAGTCTTCCGGAGGTACCAGATACCACAGCACGCTGCCTTAGCTCATTGCATTGCCACCGCATACAAGTAACACCTGAAGAGCGATGTCTAGGACTACTTTGGGTCCAGCAGTTCTTCTCCTAGGGAAATAAAGCCCTTTGTTAGTTGCCTCAGCACTGATGATGTTTCAGGATCACTGCAGTATAATCCACATTTAATCCTCAATTGTGTTTTCTGCTGCTAACCCCTCTGCTAAACGCCGGGGAGCTCCCAGTGCTTGCACTGCTCCTCTGAAGCTGCAATCTGTTCTCTGTAGTCCTCCCCTTCTCTTTCTAGGAGTCTCTTCCACACAGATTTTTAACCTAGATGAGTTTTTACCTGTCTTCTGCAGGAAATTTGTTCTCTTAAATTTGCTCCATTAGCATTTATGAAGCAACTGGGGGGAAGCTGTCCTTGGGAGACAGGTCCAGTGCAGGGAGGTTGTTCCCACTGTGTCTGCGGAGGAAGCAGGAGATAGCCTCTTGGATTTCAGCATGCAAAGGAAAGTTGCAGGACTACAGCATGTCGAATCACTTCATGCTGAAATAAATCCTGACATAATAAGCCCTAATACCAGCAAAGAAACTATTACAGTCACTTACAAAAATAATCCACATTGAAAATCAGTGAAAATACCTCTCCCCGGTGGAATAACATGGCTCCAGAGGATCAGTTCCAGTCAAAGACGATAATTTCATGTTTACCTAACAGATGAGGGCAGCTCCAAAAGTCAAGTGTTTGTTGCCAAAAAAGGCTCTGCGTAAGTCAGATTTTGCCACCTCCCATCAAAGAGTTGCTTTTAAAAGCAACGAGCAAATACAAAAGGGAAGACCATAAAAGGCAGAGATCAAATCGAAGTCCAGAGGATGCTGTGACTCTCTCTCACACCATTGCCTTCAATCTTATCAATCCTCAATTTGCAGCAGCAAGGGCAGAGTGAACACCAACCTGATTGCTTCTCAAGCACAAATTTTCTGGTTTTCAGAGGTTAATGGCAAAATTTCTCACAGCCTTTGCGTACACTGCTGCTGGTCTCGGAGATTTTAAGGCAGAACCATGTCCGCAAGTCACTGGCTTTATCTATAGCACCAGTTGGTTGCCTGTTCAGGGCTGTAGCAGTATTGCCATGTGTGGATCCTGGCCCTGAGTGCGTGCACACTGCCTCTGGCTGTCGTGGCAGTGCCACACTCTCTCAGAGGAATCTGTGAGACAGGACCACCAGGCTGCTGAGCTTCCTCGTGGAGAGGCTCCCAGGTTGGTTTAGAAAGCAAGTTAGCCAGAAAGGCAGGGCAGAATAGCAAAAAAACAGGGGCAGGCATTTTTCTTCCTTGAAAAAAACATTTGCTTTCTTACAGGAAAAATGGAAACAAACAAACACCCCCCCGCCCCAAGTTCCTTTAATTAAAACTTGAAGGCTGTCACAGGGAATTTTGATAAAAACATTGACATTTTGCAAAACTGCCCTTGGACAAATGATGAGCATTGAAAGCTCTGAGACCAGGACACTGTGGAAGCGCCTCTGCGCATGCCGGAGCATTTGGGAAGGACATTCATCTTCCTGCAGTCAGGTGTGTTGGTAATTCCGTGTTGTTCCTCATGTGTTTGTCCTTCCCATATCCACGTGCAATCTACGTCGCACGGGAGCCGTGGCAGGACTGTGAGAAGGCCAAGAGAAGGTCGTGCGGTTGCAAACAGGGAAAAACACAGAGTGCCCACGGCAGGGCTGCGCACACACGGCTTTGCGGGCAGGCAGGGCTGCGGGCGTTGTTTGGAAAGGAAGGACTTCGTGCCTGTGTGTCTCCTGCTCTTTGCACAGACGTGGAGCTGCATCACTTCACGAAGCCTGGGACATTTTTACAGCAGTCCAGGGTCAGGGTTGCTGGCTGGGACAGCAAGGGGTGAAGCACAGCTCCAAGATTTCAGGGTTACTCATTTTTTCCGCGGGAATTCGTAGAGCTGCAGCTTGACGCAGCGCCCGCGATTCTCCAGGACACCTCCAAAGCTCAGGACCTCGTGCAGCAGGATGCTTCCACGTCATGAGTCAGAAATGCTGGTGCCCAGGCTTTATCCTGCTTATGAACATTTTTATCCATCACCCCTGGCTCAGGTCTCAGCTGCAGACAGCAGCCCTTCCGCAGGCCCTGCTCGGGCAGATACGGACCCATGGCCACCTCCAGTCATCCACAGAGGAAAACAAGAGAAGACAGATAGGGAGGAAGGACGTCATCCTCCAGGTCTGCCCCGGGGCTGATGCACATGTAAAGAGCCACTGCTTTTTAATACTGTGGGTCTCATCTCAGCATTATTTTCTTCTGCTCCATCCACCTGCTTCTCCCATTTGTGTGGGAGCACTCAGTTCACACTAACACATCTGAGCATCCCCAGATGATTAAAGGAAGTGCTGCCTTTTAAATCGCTCTGATTGGGGTTGACGGCTGTGTGGAGTTGGACACTTGGCTCTAATGATGTGTGAAAATCTCCCTGCTGTGACCTATCGTTCCAGCTGCGGAAAATAAGGAGAAAGGCGGAGGAGGGGGGTAAAAAAATCCCTTCAGTGGGAGTCCCTGATCAGACAGAGGTTTGTCACTCAGGAAGGTCCCTCTAGGGCTCTGCTCAATGCCCACATGTGGCTGGGAGAGGTGGCCCTGCTTCATGGAACTGATGAGGATGTGTGTGAATGTGGCACCAGTGGCAGCAGGTGAAACAGGGTCCTATTCCAGCACAGGTCAGCACAACCAAAGCATCTGAGCCATGCTGGAAGCTCAATCCCAGAAAAGGAATGCCTGCCAGTTTCATGGTGGGCTCCACCCTGGCTCTGGCTGATCCCACCAACATTCCCATGCTGGTGTTGGGGGGATATTATCTAAGACGGGGATGTTCCTGGTGTGCTCAGGCTGCCAGGGCTGCTGCTGGAGCGTTGCTTCAGTCGAGTCCTGTGAGCGTGGTAAGAAGGGACCGAGCAAGCAAACCACACTGTCCCTGACACACAGGGGCCACCAGCTGACATCTCCTCGGGTTACTCTCCATCACTGCTGCTGCCAGGGGACCAGCAGTCAGATCTCTAAACGAAGGCAATGTCAACCCAGCCAGTTCACTGCCTTCCTTCCCCACCACCTTCCTCCGCTGTTAACTCCTTGATGACATCTGAATTCAAAGCAAATCTCGCCATACGCAGTCCAATCCTTCCTCTCCAGAGAAATTCGCTTCTTAGAGGCCTGCCTAGCTGAGATTCACTGTTCTGTGGCGGACGGGAATGGCCAGGTGGGCTCTGAAAGGAAGGATGAGTTTCCTGAGGCTGGGAAACTGTCCTGATGGGGCTAAACAGAGGCACAGGGGGAGGCCGGGCACCAGCCGGAGGTGTCCTGCAGCGAGTGACCCTCAATGTGACATTGATGGCTCTTAATTCCTAAGCCTGCTTTGGAAGGATTTCAGTAGATCCTATTTAATCACTGCAGCCTCTTCATCTCCCTTGTCTCAGCTCAGGGTAATATTATGTATTCTCCTCCAACGGTTTTCTCCAAGAACTGACCACCCTCCTCCTCCTTCTCCTCCTCCTCCTCTTCCTCCAGGGGTCCCTGGCACAGGATGTGCCACCAAGCCCTTCTCCTGCTGCACAGCACGGGACTGCCAGAGCCGCAGCTGCCCTTGGCCTGTTTACCAGCACGCAGCTCAAACAGCATTTGCTTAATTTCTCCTGTCCCCGGGAGGATTCGGTCCCGTGCTAACGAAGGGCACGGCCCCCTGCAGGTGCACCGCCACCACGTCCCCACAACTGGGCTGTGCCGTGCATAGCATTAAATATTTAAGCGCTTGTCAAAATGTTGTAACGATTTTTTTGTCTTGTTCCATTAGCTCCATTTCCAAAGGCCACCACTGGAACTACTGAACATTTATTTCTATTGAATCCAGCTTAGAAGTTATGATCTGAGAAACCGGGAGACAGGACAGTATGTTCTGCGGCACCGGCTTTTCCCCATCACTGCTCGGCTGAGACACGTTGGCCTTTGAAATATCATTTTTATTCCTACCTTAGAAAAACTAAAATAAAGAGATTGACTCTTCTGCCTGCTTGATTTGCTTCTGCTGGTTAAATAAGGTACATAAATATCAGGTGGCTGCCCTGTGTAAGTTTTGGGGCTGTGTGTTTTAAACGCCCTGCACAGTTTGTGGTACCGGCAGTGGGAGCTGAACTTCCTCCCCAGGTGCAAAATAAAGTGCTGTTATTACACAATTTTCCTGTTGCTAGAGAGGTATGCACATGAATCTTCCTCCCTCGCTGCCTGTGCACGAACAGCATCTTATTATGCAAATACTATGAGTATTAGACAAAAAGCACTGAAGAAAGCCAGTGAAGAGAGCAGCTTAGACTGGGGATGAAGTGTGGGCAGGGCAGGCTGCAGGGACTTATTGTCCCCAGGTTTGCTTTAGGTTTACTCTATCCCCAAGAAGTACAGAGGCATAGGGAGTTGCATGGGGCTAGGGACACCTGCAGCCCCCAGGGACACTGGGGAGATGCCCAATACACCAGACCTTGGCCACAGGATCGCACACCAGGGTCACTGCAGGGCTCAGCTCCCCACACAAACCTCAAGTTTGCACAGGGCAGCTGGGCTTGCTGGAGGCCAGAGGACGGGACTGCTGGTGGCAGCCTTGCAGTCAACAGCCTCCCCTCCGTCAGGGCACAAAAAAGGGAAATCTAAAGCCTTCTTGTAGACTTCCCTGCATTTCAGTTCCCTGCTATTTAAAGACATGTGAGAGCCCAAGAGTTCCAGCTCAGCTGCCTGTGCCTGGATGCTTCGAAAAGTTGTAATCCCTGCTAGTGACATCACAGGCCGTTGCCATGGGGATGTCACAAACTCAGAGCTGTGACTTCACCACAGCAGGGATGGGCAGCAAGGGAGGCCCTGCTTCCCAGCCACCACTGTCTCTGGTAATTAGCAAACTGGCATGGAAAATGAGGATGAAATATACAGGATAGGAACATAAAACCATTTTGCAAGTATGATCTATTGGAAAGTATTCCCTCATGAGAAAGTGCCTCCTTAATGTATCCTGAGCTCTTAAATAACCCACAAAAGGCAGAGAATAAAATAGAAATTATAGTGATTTGTTTTATTGGGCATTTCATCGAGTAATTAAGAGGATAATTAGGAGAAGGAACATTAAAAGGCGTTATGCTCAGCCCTCATCCTGCTGTAGAGGAGCATCCTCATACTGAATGTGCAGCATCATCCATTGTTGTCCTGTGCCAACGTGGGGTTCCCTGGGGTGAGAGAGGCATGCATGGACGTGGGAAGGGGTGAAAAACATCTTCCCTATGGCCTGGCAGGATGCCAGAGCTCTCTCAAGAAATGCAGAATGGGAACAGTAGGCTGCACAGAGCAAACTCCACCTTTGTGGAGTTCGGCATGTGGTGTCAGGCTTTGGCACTTGTGCATTTTGTGTGTCATGTAGGGGAGCCTAAAGGAAAAAACTGTCTCTGGGGAGAGCTCAGTGTAGTGAAACATGGGCTGATGGAGCACCACAGCCAAAGCAGAAGTGGCAGAAAGCTGGAAAACCAGCTGAAAGCTCAGCACAGTGGTCCCCCTGTGCCAGGAGGGCAGCTCTGTCACCCACCTCCCTTCTAACACCTATTCCCCATTTTGCTTCCTCACCTTTGGTACATATAAAAGTACCTGTATAACTAGTCCAGATAGGACCGGACACCAAGAGCCCTCAGCAGCCACAACTCAATCTAAGCTGCCTCCCTAAGACAGCCAGTATTTCCCACAGATGAGGAAAACTTGGTGCTGGCCAACACATCCATGAAACACACACATCAATGAAACAAAGACCCATTTAAGTCACGAAATCTGCAGCTCCTTTCTAATCCCAGCCTATCTTGCTCCACCCCATTTACCCACCAGCACAGCCACACTCCAACACAACTGTCAGGACATCAGGTGCCACCACGGGCTGCCTCTGAAGCCCACGTTACAAACTGGGGACCCCAAAGCTCACACATACTGCCACCTCCTGAGAGGCCCCAGGTGAAAGCCAGTGCCAGCAACAGCAATCTGTCCGCTGCAAGTCCTCAGTGGTCAGTGCAGGCAGCAAGTGTGGCGACGGAAAAAGGTAAATGGGAGTGACAGACACCATGAAAACAAAGGGCTTGAGAGGAATCAGTGAGTCCCACTGGACAAGCATCTACAAACACCAAGATGACAGATGAGCTAATTCCTGTTATTTCCTCAAACCACTTGCACAGGTGGCAAAACAAGCAACCAACCCAGCCAGATAAATGAGAAACTCCAACCTCCAACACGGCAGTGCTGAACAGTTGCCAAGAATTAAGTAGTCCTTAAGTCCTTGTTTGCTCCAGAACACAAGGTGAGGAAAGTGTGCTGGAGAAGGCTGGCATGTTTTAAACTGGTCTCTGTGACTGGAAACCCCCTTTTTCTCCGTGGAGAGATGGATGTGACGGCTATAATCCAGTTGCCATGCTGGATTTCAGGGACAGCGGCTTGTCCATGTTGAGCCCAAAGCATGAGACAACTGTCAGAAAAATCCACGTTCAGAAAGTCACCAACCCTCCCTTTTCCTGTCCTGGGAACCACAGCTCCCCTCCACCCTCCCCTGCTCAGAGGGAGCAATTTCCATCCTCTTCAAAGGAGAGTAAAACCAGCTTTTTGGCTTGTGGCTGGCTCTTACAGGCACGAGAGCAGCTTGCTGGGAGACTCGAGCGCTCAGCACAGCCCTGAAACAAGGCTCCTGTTTGAAGTGCATGGATTGAGGCTGGATTAAGAAAGCCCAGGAGGAGTGCCCCGCTCTGCTCCTGCACTAAAAAAAAAGGCTGTTCAGCAGCAGCAGCAGCCAGCACAGCTTCATCCTGCTCAGCCCTTCGTGTGATCCCTAAGAAGCCGCCACGACGCCGGGGAAGCGGCGATTTCGTACGCTGTGACCCGGGGAGCGGGAAATGGCAGAGCATGTGCTCTGCTTCCCAATGCTACTCCTCCCGGGAGGCTGCGGGAGCACCCAGTGCCGCGCTGACCCTGTTCTCCTCAAGAGGAGCAGGATAAATAACTTCCACAGGAGCAGGCTGAGACCAACAGAAAACGCAGGACAAAACACCACCGTTAACCACCTCTGCCCGGTCAGGCAGAGCCAACTGAGCCTCCAGAGCCCTGTGCTGCTTGGGCACAGAGACTCATCTGTATGTTGAGACAAGTTTAGAGAACCCCTTCCGAAGTTTCCCTCTTGCAAACACCTTATTTCCCTCTCTAATCAATGCAACAAGCAGGTTTAGTGCAGCACAATCAGGGAACAGAGGATAAAACAATATTCCAGCCCATACCTGAAGGTGCATCTTTCTTTTCTCACCAAGCAGCAGGGAGGACGTTGCTGTCTCTCGGTAATTTTCCAACATCCTGTGTTGCAGGTAGATTTATGCACTGATCATAGTTGGAGCTGTTAATAAAAAAGTGCAAAGAAAACGGATTTTACTGTGAAGTGTAGGCCTGCTTTTCTCCCAGCTTTGCATTATCATGACTTCCTCCTTTTTTAATCTTTTTTTCTATGATTGACCATGTTTGGGGTTCAAAGCTTTAAAAATAAATCGCAGAGTGTCTTTCATCTACTATGCATGAGAGAGTCAGAATCATTACATGGTTTAAATGGATATTTTGGGAGCAACGCTGGACCAAGCAGTTCCTACTTTAACTGGGAGCCAGAGGGATGAAGCTAATTTGCAAATAATGTTACATGCTGGTTTTACTTGAACTCAGGGAAAGGGCTGCAGTGACTACTTGTCATTCTTTGTGAGAAATTGAACAAAATGGAAATCAGTTCACTAGTTAAAATATATATACATATATATATATAAAATATCTGCAGCAGACCAATTTCTCCTGCACCAGGGGAACATCCCAGGACTGCAATTAAGCTGTGGCTCAGCATGGACCCTACTGCTGCCTGAGCACTGGGGACAAACAGACCAGCTGTCCTTTTTCCTGAGAGCAGATTTTTAACTTGGTGATCTGAGAGCTTTTCTGCAGCTCAATTTGAGCCACTTCTTCCTTACGCAGTTCGAAAGTCAACTTTCCCCTTTAGCATCGTTAACGCCTTCTCCCAGGAGGGGGGAGCTCCGATATCTGCAGAGCTGCGTCTTCACAGCGAATCACCTATCGATGACTTCGTGGCTAATGTATACAGTGGGAAGCAGAGGAGCTAATATAATGTAATTTTCCATGTTTACTGCATTATTACAGTGGTTGAATCTACTGATTAGTTCCCATTTTTTTTGCCATCTCGTCCTGAGCATCCCTTTTATTTTTGCCCTGCTTATCTGCATAGAGTCATTTATCCACATGGCTGCTGTAACAGCAAGCAGGGCCAAAGCTATCATTTCTCCTCCCTTTCACATTTTAATCTTACAGACCTCAGTCTTTGTGATACCACTATTATTTTGTCCATATCTGATCTAACGAGAACCAGCCATTATATTTTTTTTGCCTTAAAAAACTAAAACTAATCTGAGCAAAAGATCATGGTGGCTGTGGCACTAATGCTCCCTGACATATCTCCTTGCAATGAATCTGGTGCTAAAACAGACACCGTTTGTTTCCCTTCTCTCTACAGAACTGCAGGACTGACCCCTCATGCACAGGCAGCTCCCACCAATAAACAACATTGCCCCAGTCTCCCGGGGGATTCATCTCTCTGCCAACTATCTCAGCAGCTCTTCTTATTGTCTTATTTATCCAAACAGTGGAAAAACAACTCAAGTGAAGCCAGACACTCTCCAACAACATGACTGTTACTGATTTCTTCAGATTTGTTCCCCTACAAGTTAGGAAAGACTCCTCCCCTAATGGTTAATTGAAAAAGGAGGGGGGAAATTTCCTATCGTATGAACAACACCAGAAAAAATACATTGCTCTTCCTCGAAGATCACAACATTTTGCCCCCAGCTTCCCTAATGCTCCTCACTTCCCAGCTCTGAGCTAACAGTCACACCAACTGGAGACCATCCACGAAAGCATCGAGCCAAGATGCTCTTCATATGCCAACCACATCAGCCAGAAAAGATTTAGTTGGGAGAGATGAGGAGACAAATTGAGGAACCTCTCTACTCCCTTCTCCTGCATCCCAACATTTTTCAAACAACAAATGTGTTCACTCAACCTTCTCACTGCATGACCACAATCTGCACCATCACTCTGTGGTTTCTAGCTATGCCAAGCTCTTCACCTCTTCCTGCAGCCCAAAGACCTCTATGTGCTCCACCTTCCCCCAGGATTATTATAAATAAACCAAGGGCCATGTTCAGGCCTCGGTCTCTGATGCAGGACACAGGATCCTGCCTGATCCCTGCCCAGGATTTACACAGGTGAGACTTACAAAAATCAAACCAAGCCCTTCCCCACATCCTCTGCTGAATGGCACAGTATGGGGAATCCCTTGCTCACATCCACATGGAGCTCCCATCACCCAAGCCGTAGTGCTGCAGGAACCTGAATGTTCCTTGGTCTAGATACAACCCAGCATGTATTGTATTTATTATTTATTAATGAAAGATTAAATGTTCTAAAGAGCATTATTAATTTTAAAGCTACTAATAATCATCAGCTGTCCCTCACTTCACCCTGCAAGCCTGAGAGCTGTAACAAAAGAGCAAATTCCAGCTCAGAGCATCTTTAACTGAGGCTGCCATGATCCACAGTCCAGCTCCACAGCTCAGGGCCCACAGGCATTTTCTGCAAGTAGTGAGGAACCTCAAAGGTCTTCTAATGTGAGCAACCACAAAAAGCCAGAAATGGCAGAAAAATAACTCTCTGTTACCCTTGTCTTTGAAAATAAGGCCTCTCACCAACCTCCCAGCTCTGCAACACCGAGCTGTCTCCTCTTGTTCCAGTCTGCACCCCTATCATCATACCAAGACCAGGTTTGCACAGAGACCTGTGTTGCAGCAGTCATGAGATGGTGATAACCCATTTGAGCTCCAAGAGAAAGTCTGCATTTCCAAACATGTTCCTTGCCCTCTTCCTCCTCTGGAAAATGCAGCTCCTTATACTCTCCATGAGCATGAGCCGAACAGAAGTCACAATGGGCCCATCCCAAATGAGTTCTTATGGGACAGGACTGTTCATGTGATCAGGTAACACTCAGCTCGCCTCCCAGAAGCAGCATCTGCTCCCATCAGAGGTGCTCCATCAGCTCCAGGAGCAGGGCTGTTTGTGCCCTGAATCCTCCAGCTCTTCAGCAGGACAAGCAGAGCGGGGAGCCACTGGCTCCAGCAGAGACTCATGTGTCAGAAGGGCACGTGTGCGGGTACAAAGCATCCCTCGCACACCAGCAGCTTTCCTTCTGGCTCGGCACATCAGCACTGGTGGTGAATCACATTTCCTTTGTATTTCACTTGGAGGAACAGGGAGAAAGACGTATTTCACAGAGGAGAGTCACAAAGAGGCCCACCTTGGAAAATAGGCTATTTTTGGTACTATAATCCCTTTCCTATGGAAAAGAGGGAGGCCCAAGAGACTGATGGAGCTGCTGAAACCCACTGAGGAATCTGGCAGCAGAGCCTGGAGCATAATAGAGATATCAGGGACCAACACGAAGGGCCAAGATCCATGTTTAATAGCTGTACCAGCCTCAGGACTGAGACGTGTGCTACACCACCTCCCTGCCCACCAATCCTGCTGTAAGCCATGCTAATATGGGATGCTGCAGAGCAAGAAGGTGACAAGGGACACTGTTTGCTTCCACAGATCTTTCCTAAGCATGCAAAGACCTGGCTCTTCATCTGAGTGCTAATTCTCACCCTTTTTCATCCCGTTTTTTTGCAGCTTTTCTACAAATCCAGAATACATTTGAGCGATCAGCACAATGTTTAGTGAGAAAATCGTATGCTACATTTCCGCTTGGCATGATTTTGAAATGGTTAAGCTGTTAAGCCCTGAAAGGGAAGTTTTAAGAATACCGTGAATAAAAGAAGCCAAAAACAAAAATAAACCAGCAGCGGCAAAATTAGAGCATGACATAAAGGAACCGTTTGGATGGATCCTTTTTTCCAGAGAAACAGTGCATGCTGGCTGCTGCTTTCTGATGTCAGGATCTCGGCAGTTGTGTAGCACTTGGACTTTCATTACCACAGCAGAGAAACAAACTGAAAATCAATGCCAGCACACAGGAGAGGGAGAAAGTTTTCCTAAGATGGGATCAAACTTTTTACAAGCTTCTCTAAACCACTGCCTCTGATGGGCCCACTTTGCCCATCTCACTCTGCCCCAGCAAGGGAGATGCTATCAGAACAGGAAGGGGTTGATTGACATAACCTTAAGTGATTGTGTAAGGAGAGGCAATGTTCCAGGATGGGGTACTCCAGGAGATACCCTAGAAATGCTTGTATATCCACATTTTCCAGATAAACTCTTCCAAAGAGAAGCAAATCCTGCCCCAGTCTGTGGCACCTTCATGCAACACAACCTCCAAGGTACTGGTCCCTCTGAGGACATTCAGGTTCTGCCTAGAGCATTCAGGGAACAGAGGGGACTCCCCACCTTCACCCAGCCAACTTGATTCACACACCACAGCGACAGCTGTGTGGCCCCTCTGTCCCCTGTGTCACTCAGAGGTCCCTCCTGAATTATGCATTACTGTGCTGCTGTGCACACTGACTCGGTGACTTACTTACGCAGCCAGTTACTGGGCTGAAGGACACAGCTCCAATCACAGCCATTTTACACTGATTTTTGTCATAAAATGTGATAAAATGCTGGATCAAAAGACCTTCCAGAATCCATATATATGACAATGTCCCACTCCAGCTGTGACACAAAGCATTAAGGTAATGACAGTGCCAGTAGCATTCATATCTGCTACTTTTAGGTCCACCCAAACCAGTGCAGCTGAGAGGAACGAGGGCTCTTTTTCTCCCTCTCCAGCCTCCCCTGAGTCACTGTGAACTTTTTGCTATTCAAAAAGTTCTTGCAAGAGACCTGGGAGGGTCTGGATCAGAGACCAGGTTAGGTCACTACAAAGGTAATGGTGGGAGAAACCTTGTTCCCCAGCACATTCACATCTGTGCACATCTCTGCAGAGGTCAAGCCTGCTCTGGGTAGGGCATCTCCTGTCCAGTTCTACTCACTGAGCCAGCCTCAGCTAGGCATGACAAAGAAGATGAACAAACAGCCAGACGTCCCCGCAACTTCTCCAGCTCAGATCCTCCCCTGCCTTTCTGAAGTGCCAGAGGATCTTGTGCTGGGTCCACACTCACAGGATGAAAGCTGTGACCTGTACCCCCAAATCCCTCTGCTCCCCCAGGGAGGCAGGGACCCAAGCAGTCAACCCACCACCTCAACCCCTCCTGGAAGGCGTTCTAAGACTTGCCTAGACCAAGTCAACACCAACCTGATTCACCACTGGCAAAAGTCCTGCCTCAAAGGAGAAACTGGGCTGCAGAGTTCCAGAGGTCCCTTGTGCCAGCATTTCTGAGCCCCACCTTGTGATTTTCTCTTCTGTGTTTCATCCTCCTTCACAGTCTCGAAACTGCAATTCCTCAGGAAAGCTCTCTGTCTCCACAAGCAGAGAATCTCATATGTGAAGCATTAACAAAACCCTGGGATTTCATTTTTATTGAAAAACCAAAGCCCCCTCTGCACATGCCCCTTCCCTGATGACAAACAGCAACTCTGTAGCTGTCAATTAGCCCTGAATCACAGCACCGGCTGGAACAATCCGTGAGACAGGGTAGAGCACATGGTGACCTGCAGAGGACTTGGGCTGAAAAACCAGCACAACAAATAATTACTTCATTGCAAGTCAAGGGGCAGCACTTCCACAAGGAGAAGAATTTTACTCTGCACCGGTGTTTATATTGCAAATTGCTTCCACAGTGCTGTTTCAAGGAGCCCTTGCTCCTCACTGGCATTCAGACATCCCCAGCCTCCATCAAGGAGCCAGGCCTGGCATCCTCATCCCAGGGCACTACTTTCAGGCAGGATACCTTTGGATAAGGTAGGTAACAGCACAGTGCTGCTCATGCTCGGGGATGCATCCAGACACTGACCACTAGTATGCGTGAGCTCAGTTCCCTTCTTCTATCAATCTTCCTCCACCCTATTTCCAAGCGAGCTAGTGGGATTCATGGGAGCTGGATCTTTACCTGTCACAGAGAATAATACCTAAACAAGCACATGCCTCCTTCTTCCCTCATCTGAAGTGCCATGTTATCAAGTGCTAAGTCTCTTTAAAGAAATTACTATGCAAGTGTTCCTACTGCAGCACCACGAAATAAATGAGCACAGGGCTCATCTTTGGGCTCCAGTGTGGATCAGCAGCAGGATGACGAAAAGGCTTGTTTGGGTTGCTGGCGTTTGGCATTTGCAGCAGCATGCCCAGGGCACAGGACAGCCAGAGGAAAAAGCATCTCAGTTAACCTTCACTCCACACACCTTTCTGAATGTCCTACCCATCACAGGCCAGGTGTAAAACCCTCCTACCAGCCCTCTGTGCCATCCCAGCAAGGCAGGGCAAGGTGGCAGCACCTAGCTCTGTCCCCAAGGTGGGTAAGGCTCCTAGGACACTGCTCAAGCCACCGTAGCCCAAAGCAACCCTTTGGCTCCTCTCAAACACATCAAGTATTCAGTCCTCAGCTACAGAGCTGGGAAACACCAGGAGAGCCTGGAAGACAAGCAGTTGTGTTATCAGGCATTCGTCATCAGGAATGAGAGCACACAGCTCAACACAAGTGTCCTCCACTGGCTTCAAGGGCACACACACATTGAAATTCCCAGCAGATTCAGGGCTCTTGTTTGCACTTCCATCACAGCCACGGCCAGAAAGCTCTGAAGGCTTTCCAGGCAAAGCCAGGAGTTCCACTAAGACTGGCAGCCTTGGTTTTCACCTCTGCTGTGCTTTGTGGATGCTCCCGGGAGAGTGATGGATGGATTTTAGCTATTTATGAATTAAAAGGGTGGTTTACATATTTTAGATGAGAAGATGGAGGAGATTTTACTCAGAACAAGGGCTCTTTTTTTCCTTCTTTTTTTTTTTCTTCTCTTTTTTTTTTTCCTGAGTTGTTCTCCTAATCATCAGTACTTCTTGCCACGATGCACAACTAGACAATTCAGTCATGTTACCTTGGATGTATCATGGCAGGCAGCTAATCCTGTTGGTCATAAATCATGTCCCTTTCAATCTCCATTATATAAGAAGAGCAAATTTGTTATGATGCATGTGTCATTACACACCAATGCCTTTCCATTATCATATAACTGGATACCCCCAAGGCTTGTAATTTGCAGTATAATAGTAATTTTTAAAGAACCATTGGTAATCAATAGCTCTCAGCATCCCTGTCAGGATCATTTGCAAAACAAATAATAACACTGATCTCAACCAACTTTACAGGAGGGATATTTAATCCCCATGAACCGCATTATATGATGGATAAGCGAGGAATCCTACACTATGTATCATGTATTTTCCTTGGATTAAATATCACTTCAATCAATGTTGCTACCAGCTGTACAATGCTGTCTGTGTTTTCACTAAGTAATTCTGAAGTATTGTCTTACAAATTGACATTTGCTACGTGCAGGGCACCAAAACCACATGGCAGCTTCGTGGGGTGTGAGGAGGGGGCAAGGCCGAGGGCAGAGCCGGCGCGAGGCTCACGGGGAGCACCCGGCAGCAGGCAAGGCTGGGGGCACAGAGGGCTGCTGGGGACCCCAAAAACAAGGCACTGCTGTGCTGAAGGGTCACAGCAGATGTTTAGCATGGCCACGATCATTGCCCATGGCTGGGTGAGCACAGATGGTTCTCAGCCCTGTGCTTGCAGGGGTGATACTCCTTCCCAGCGTGGGTTTGCTTCGCAGAGCTCTCCAGGGCTCAGATCTGCTCTCAATACCAGAATATCCAGCACAGCCTCCACACCAAAATCAAATCACTTGGCAGAAGGAGGTGCTGTTCTCAGTCCCTTTTCACCACAGAGCCGGGGTTTAACCAAGTTACTACCTGTGACTCTACAAAAGCACTAGGTAGTATCATCTAATAAGATGTTCAGCCATCTGCCTCAGCAGCTGACAGACCTTCAGGACAACAAACAGAGGCTCGATTTTACTTACTGCTTCTCCTTCAGTGTGTACTAACAGAGGCTGTGTCCTGTGTCCCGACCATCCCTGCCCTGGCTGAGGTCAGCCTCAAGCCCATCCCCATCCCGGGCCCTGAAAACCTTTAATGCAGTTTTTACACACAAAAACGGAGACAGAAGGAGCTGACCTGGCAGGACCCTGAGCTACCAGTACAGGCAGAGGCACTCACAGAGACAGCACCGGCCCCGGGGGACACACCACAGCCCTGAGACAAGGCAGCAGATCCAGCCCAGGGCTGCCTAATGAACATCTCCCAGGTCAGATTAAAGCCACCGTGCCTGTGCTTCAGCAGCCTCACCATTCACCAGCCCCAGTTACCTGTTGCAAGGCCAAGAGCCGGCCAGCACCTGCACCTTCCCTTACAGATGGCTTTCCGAGGCATTAAATCCACATTTAAATTTTCTACTCAGTTCTGCCTCTTTGGAGCTCTCCAGAAGAGCCGTATCTCGCTCCTTGCAGCTGGAGACACCTTTAGCAAAATCTTAGCTCCCACTGATGTGGAAAAATTCATGCATTTCCCTCCTCGTGTAAGCACGGGCCTGGCATTCACAGCACTTCCCAGAGATAAGCCCCAAATCGCTCATCGCTAGAAACCCCATGCTTTGGTAAGGATGGACAGAATTGGCATTAAAAAAACTCTACCCTTGGACCCTAACTAAACACTTCAGCTGCTGGAGATTACAGAATCCTATTTAGCAACACCAGAGAGCATTTTCCGCAGAGGAAACATCATCAACCTGACTATAAGAAGCCAGTAAAATTAAAAATTTTGGGAGGAAAAAGAAACCCAGAGTCTTGCTTGTTTTGGTACATTTTTAGAGACAAATATGGTTTTAGAAATGGGATTAAATGGGTTGTCCTGGTGTCCCTCCCCGCTCAACAGCACCTCAGCTGGACTGCACACTCCTGCAAGCTCCTGGCTGCCCCAAGGAAAATGCCATTAAAGAAAATACAGCTATTTTTAAAGCTAGAAGGACAAATTCTCCTCCCAGTTACACCAGTGACCTCGTGACTCTCCACAAGGTTGGGCAGGCACAGCTCTGATTTGGGGCTATTTTGAGCATCCTCCAGGCACCCAGCAGGCAGAAAGCACCGAGGAGCAGGATGAGGCCCTCGTCTCCAGATAGTCAGACCCAACCTGTTAAGGCAAGGATAATTTTCACCGACTAAAGGGTAAAATACTAATTCCCTGTTTAAATAAAACACTTTAACCAGCACAGCCACTTTCCCCCATATGCACCTGGGCCCAAGCAGGGCTGCTGCTTGCTGGTGCTCCTGCTGCCATCCCTGCTCATCACACATGCACATGTAGTACAAACTCATTCAGGGCTCTTCTGCAGATGAAATATTTAAACGGTTTATACTTTACTATCCCTTTTAAATAAGATGGAATCATCGTAAACAGACTTGGGCTGACTTGCTCTCTCCACCACTTTTGTTTTAATATTCTCCCTTGCAATTTCATCAGGCTGCATCCAGCATGATCCAAGAGCTTCACGGATACAGTCCATGCTGTTAAATGGATGAGGACCCCTTGGGAAGTTCAGATATTGTATAGGGATGAGGAAGCACCTTTCAATTTCCTGAGCAAGCATCAGGGCTACCGCATGGCTGAGGGGATACCACATGTGAAAAGGGATGAAGAGCCTGGACTTTCCCATCTGCATTTGCTGGGATGAACACAACCTGCTTTGCCATTTGACCCAGCTTGTTTGTGTCCCCCTTTTTGGGAGCTGCTGCTCTCCCCCCAACACAGCTGCCACATTTTAGCTGCTGGTGACACCCGTAAAAGCAAGATCCTGATCAAGCTCCGGCGGACAAGACACAGCCAACATATAATTCTCTGCTGATGTGCTGAGACACCACCAAAACCTCTGAGAACGTCAGGCTCAGACGACTCTCCCAGTTCATGTGAGGCGGGGAGGATCCCACCACAACACTCTGGGGCTTTCCCCCTACTGCCATGCCCAGCTCCCAAGTATCCCAGGGGGCTGCACACCTGCACCAACTTCACTAGCAAACTCAATGGACAATGAGCAAAACAGTCAGGGATTCTACCCAAATTCAGCCCTGTGTTCTCACGCTGGACACCAGGGCACCCAATGCTGCTGGCCCTGCTGCAAGGGGAGGGGGGACACCTCCGTGGGCAGGCAGGGAAGATCTCTCCCTTGGACTGCAGAAGCCTTAAGACAGAAAATGCTTACAGCTGTGTACGCATCCATATGCATAAGAGAACAGGCCCTGATCCAGCACACGCTTGCGTCAATCTGCCGTCACCAAGATTTGGGAGAACATTTAAAATTAAACAAAAATTTCCTTGCGCTGCAAAACTAAGGACAAAGAAAGGAAATAAGTCTTGTGGTTAGTGCAGAAGCAGGTGGTGAAGGACTTGGTCCCAGCAAGGCTCTGGTACCAACACCCCAGATAACCCTGGGCACGTCACTTCACCTCTAGGTTTACCCACTGAGTGTGTCTGCCAGGTCTCCAGGCGTGATCCCGCCATCAGATATAAGGGGCTCTCAGATGGTCATGGAAAACCTGACCAGCTTTGAACATTACTTCCCATCTGGTCCTTGTGGCTGGCTCTTTTCACACAGTTTGCAAAAGGACAGGTTACCTGTAACTCAGCAGCTCCAAGGACCCCACAAGCCCCGGCTTTGAGGAGCTGGTTATAGTCTAAAGCACAGGAGAAAGTCAACATTTGCAACAACACTTCAGATTTTACCTGCTGAAAATAGAGACAACAGCACTTCAAAATAAATGGGGAGAAAAGCAAGATCAATAAGTGACACACACTTAATTCCCAAGCCAGCCTCATTAAAATGAATGTATTACTCTGTTCACCACCACATGTAAGAGCTCCAGTGCAAAAGAGAATGCGCTGGCTATGCAATATGATGCTATTTTATGGCTGTTTTGTTAAAATATGGACTGAAATGGACAAAAGAAATGTAACATGAATTAGTGATTCTTGATTGAGAGAGAGGGGGAAAAGCCATGCAGAAAGTTTGGGGCTTTTTCTTAAAGCCAATGTGGAATTATAGAACCTACAATCTAGTTCAGAACTGGAAAGGACTTTAATACAGATGAGGACTTTTCTGCAAATCTGTTACCTCCAAGATCATCAAGTCCATTCATGAAGGTCAAGATTAACAAACTGACCAACATGGTAAACAGTGAGACAAACATCACTGAACTTTGATGGGGTTGTGATGTTCACTTTGCTTGTAAAGCCTTATGGCTGGACTTTATGTCCTTAAGGGTCTTTTCCAACCTAAATGATTATGTGGTTTCTTACGGAGCTTTAAGAATTGCACCCCACGGATTTATTTCCCCTTTTTTCTCTACACATGAAGCAGTTACACAAACTCCACAGCCCGATTTCTGCTCCTTTGTGAATTGGGGCAGCTGTTGAAACATGTTGATTTATCAAAGTTTTCCTCTTGCTCCTCTGTGGTAGATGTTCTCTAGAAGCAGCTGCATTATTCCTGAGCCCAGGTTTCAGCATTGCCCCAGCCAAGGTGAAAAGGAGCCAGGCCAGGCAGGTAACACCAGAGAGGCTCAGTGGGGTGTCCATCCCCAGTCAGCCTGTGTGCACCCCGCAGTTCCAGCCCCACCTGCCTGCTCAGGCACAGCTCCATCCCATTCCCACCTCAGGGTCCTGCTCCACTGCACAGTTTGCAAAGCACAGGCCAGGTCCCCACAGCCCCTACGGACACAGGCTCAAACCCAGACAGCAGATAAGTTCAATAGTGCCATAAAACACAAGAGACAGACTTGAACTCCCAGATTTTAAATACAAAGCAATTTCCAGCAGCTCTCCATTCCCTTGGGCCACACGCCAGACCTTGCAACTCACTACTCAGCACACCTTCCCCAGGAGAAGGTGGCTGGAAGTGACATGACTGCAGTGCCTCCCTCCATCCCAACGAGTCAATCAGCTCAGTGACACCAGCAGTCCCGTCCCTCGTCCTGCTGACCTTGATGGATGCCCTGTCTGTCACACTCTTGATGTTGTTTGCCCACAGCCTTTGTACCTGCTGCACCCTGAGCAGGGGCAGAACCAGCACGAGGGTTAAGAGGTTTGCTTTCAAGCCATGTCCTTTGGCAGGAGTAAAGCAGAAGCAGATATTTTTATACCACAAATCAGATGTTCAATACCTTTTTTTAATCATTGCCCCTTTTAGCATTGCTTTAACAAATTTTTTTTTCCTTCTTTTTTTCCTGCAGTGAGAGCTCAGAAGTGTGTGTGGGAAATACCCCTTTAGTGCTGCTCCACATACCCCTGCTTTTACTCAAGCAGGGCCAGAGACAAACTTCTCAGTACAGTGATGAAAAGAAACTACTTCAACTCCTCAAGTGTCCCAAGCTTTTAACTCGTAACAAGACTGACCAGCTGTCCAGCCTGGAGAGGGAAGGGTTAATTAACGTCACAAGACAATTCCTTGGGCTACGCAATTACCATCTCCTGCTGGAACACCTTAGTGAACCCACCAGCACTAATGGAACCAGCACTGAGCTGAAGTCAGGACATTTATCCTCTGACAATACTCTATTGCAACAACTTTATTTTGATGATACGGGATGATTAATGCTTACAGCCGCTGTCATTTCCTTTGATAGATTTTGGGGCTGTGGAGTGACATTTGCTCAATGCACCATTCCTGAAAAGCTGCACTCATCGTAGCGTGGAGAGAGATGCTCCACACATCCAGCCATCAGTAACCTGACTCTGCCAGCTGCAGGTGGCCAGGAGAGATACTGTGAGGAATGGGGAGATGCTTACAGAAAGCCTTGACTGGAAAAAGGCTGTAGGGCAAGAGAAAGGTTTGTTAAACAGCCAACACTGTAGGAAATGACAAGAGTTTTTCTTTTCCAACGTAAAGAGAAGAGACTATTGGTTACAAACACCACAGCCAAGAGCCACAGCAGACTGTGCTGTTTTGCCACAAACATGCTGGAAGATCAGATCCTGAGCTGAGACTCTCCAGGGCTGAGCTGCAGCCATATCGAGCTCTCACAGCTGCTCCTGAAGGCAAAACACATCCAAAAATCGGATTGATCAATCAGTAAAACAAGACACAGACAAACATCTTAACTGTAGCCTTCACTAAAAGCAAAAACAACAACCCTACTTGGAAACCTTAATCTTAACCTCTGTGCCTCTGAGTTCTCCCCACCTGTAACATGAGGACAAGAATTATTTCTCTTACCCAGCTGCTGCAAGTTTCTCCTAATCAATCAGCTCATTAATTCATGTGAAGCATTAGACAGGCAGCAGATGGATGTCTTTACACAATAGTATTTTATACAGTGAAATATTTCTACTTAATCCTCTGCAGCACCTGCCTGCCCACTCCCATCTCACCAGCTCACACAGGGACATGCTCAAGGTCCAGAGCAGCGGGGTCTCCTCTAGACCCAAACAGCACCTGGTGCCACAGAGGATTCCCTGGCTGGAGACACCCTTTCCACCAGGATTCTTACAGAACTTGATTTTCCTCATATTTAAAAGCTGTCTCAGGAGCGTAATGATTTTAAATTCACTCCCCGTTGCAGTCAATCAATGGAGCGGCGGCGGCGGCTGGTGCCTCGCGAGCAGGCGGTGATGAATGGGGCTTTCGAGGCTGCACCGCTCGCCTCCCAGCGAGAGGAGAGCGTGGGCAGAGGGTGGGGAAGAGAAGCCAAAGCCAGAAACAAAAATTAAAAGGAACAAGCAGGGCGGTGGGTAGAAAAGCCCAAACTGCTCTCTGCAAAGTTGGGACAAGTGTTGATTTGCTCCTGGAAGGCACAGCTGGGAGGGAGCAGTCTTGGCTTGCATTAGTCTCCCTGATCTGTTGTCGTCCTGTAACTTGAATAAACCAGCTAAAACATCTGTTACAGGTAACTGCTAACCACAAACCCGCCTTGTGCCGAGGACCAGAGCCCTGGCCACCAGCATCTACCCTGCACTCGTGTCCCTGACCCAGCTCTGCTTTCCAGGAGGAGCCAAAGAACAAATGCCCAGGAGCAGCTTTCAGGAGCACATCCTCCCTCTGGACAAAGCAATAAAGGGCACAGCACCAAAGGTGTTATCGCTCAGCCTTTCCCTGTGCCGCTCCCAGTGACACACAGCACCCTGTGTGGGGTGACACACAGCACCCTGTGCCGCTCCCGGTGCCGGCAGCAGGGAGGAGCAGCCCTGTGTGTTGCTGTCACCCCAGAGGGACAGGGAGCACCCATCCCCGCAAGTATCATGAGTTTCCACAGAGGAAAAAAAAATAAAATCAAATGCTCAAAAATATCCTCCTGTTTGGGGGAGCCCAAAAGGCCTAATCCTGCCCCAGCGTGCTGCTGCTCTACCAAGAACGGATGCTGCTCAGCATTTGAGAGAAGCTGCTTCACATCTGGGCTCTTTTTCTCCCTCTTCCTCCAATTATAGGGTCAGGTCAGGGCTGTGAGATCTGTCAGCACAAAAACAAACGAAAAATCCTATTATGGAAAACTGGCATTCCCAATGAAGCTGCAGGTTGTGGCATGAGCATCACAGCTGAGTGTTACGAGTCTCACAAAGCAGAGAGGGGAAAGAGTCAAAAAATTAAACCCACCACACCAGCAAAGTAAAAAATATGAGGCAGTAAATTAATGATGTTGCTTCAATTTGAGCAAACACTAATTAAGAATGTGTAATTGAATTAATGCATTATTTAGAAATCCCAGCAAATCCCGAGTGGGGCTATAAATACATTATAGGGTTCCTTTGACATCACATCTCTCTCATACCTCAGTACCCAGAGTTTATTTTACTGTCACCAGAATCTCCAGATTTATTTACACCCTTGTCACTGACCATTGTTTTGCATTTATCCTGTATATTGATATCCTCTCCTCTCAATTCCACACACCCAAGTGCTCCGTGTGGGGCGGTGATTGCCACTTCATAAGTCATAAATAAGTATAATAAATTAGCTCAGCTTCTAAACTGCTTCCCCTCCTAATGCCTCATAGACACATATCTAGGTCTAATTTGTTTAGAGCCTAGAAAAACATCAAATACCTCGTTAGAAAATAAATCCATCTCCTAGAAATACATTTTTCAAGTGTCGGTTTGTTCCATGTTACACTGGGAAAGTCCCTGCACAAGCAGGATCTACTCTGGATCAGAATAGGTCGAGGAACCGGTATCGTCACATCATGAAAACAAAGGAAAACAGTATCTCAGGGAAAAGGGGTGAAAAAAGTCATTCCCTTAAAGATATCACAGCAGATGTTTGTACCTGTGAAAGGTCCTGAGATAGTGCATTTGCAGCTGGGACTGTTTAGGAGTCCTATGAGTATTTAGCAAGAGGCTTTACATGCATTATTCTTCCCTCCTTCTGAGCCCTTCGCAGCGAGGGTTAGGTTCTCACTACCATTTCAAGGAAGAGATAAAAATACACCAAAAAAAAAAAAGAAAGAATCCAGTGAAATTTTTTAAAACCTCTGAAAACACTTGTTAGGAGAGCAGCACGAGAAAGTAACACGGGCAAATCCAAGTTCACATGCATACATATAGCTCTAGGAAAGGGGAAAAAGAAGCAGCACTAAAGTGCCTTGTACTTAGATATGAGCGTACACTGTAGCAAAATCTGCATGCTGTTTATAAAACATATTGGAAGACTTTTCCCTAAAAGATGCCATAGAGAGTATAAAATTTTATTATCTCTGCCTGTCCATTTTACAAAGATATACACAAACAAGTAGCCAAATCTGCCTGCAGTTTAACTCCATTAAATCCAATGAATGAGTTTGGCCCACAAGAAACTCTGCACTTACTGTAATAAAGCTAAAAGCTGATAGCAGCTGATACAGTAAAACATACGCATTTCCATACACTTATTCCTGCAGATTTAAAAATACAAATGAGCTTCAGAGATTGCCCTTGTCCAGCTCATAAAGAAATGCTGAAATAGGAAAGGAATAAAAACAGATTTTGGAGATTTTCCCACTGGTTCCGTCTAAGCACGAAGGAGAGAAGGGTTGCGGAAACCAGCAGAGTTGTGGTCATTGGCTTTTCTGAGAGCCCTGAACACGTACAATGCATGTGTTTGAACAAATGCCTGATGGTTTGCTCCCCAGGTTGGGCAGGACTCCCACCCAGCAGGAACAGGGGTCACAGGTCTGGGCCCCCACTTCTGCCTCACCAGTTCCCAGGGAGGACAAGGATCTCAGGCTCCCAGGCAGCGATGTGGGATGCTCTGCTCCCTGAGGCAGCTGGCCACAATTCCATTTGCAGAGGGTTCTTTTCATGAGTA
This sequence comes from Cephalopterus ornatus, assembly GCA_013396775.1. Taxonomy (NCBI): domain Eukaryota; kingdom Metazoa; phylum Chordata; class Aves; order Passeriformes; family Cotingidae; genus Cephalopterus; species Cephalopterus ornatus. Next base: position 293,678 of record VZRE01005067.1, read on the forward strand.
GCAGTTCTCTGGCCATTGGGTCATCTTGAACCTCACACTTCACAGGAGTCTGTGCCAGGTGGTACAGAGGCTGAGCCCAAATGACAGACTTAAACCTTCCCTGATTGATAGGGTTGGGTTTGTTTGTTTGTTGAGGTGTTTTTTTAAACACACACAGCTTTCTCTCAGGCTAGTGACATAAACACATCAACTCCCATTTCCACCTCCCCAGCTTCTAACCATGTTCCTCCAGCTCCCCTACCCAGGCTGATACATCCCTTCCAGTGCCACTTCCCCCAGATCCTCCTGTCCCAGCTCCTCATGGTGGTGCATGGAGGCTCCATGTCCCCCTCACCTGGAGCTCTCACAGCTCCTTTCTTTGATATTTATTATTATTTGTGTCTGTTACAGGGAGGTTTCAGGGACATGAATGACCCTTGTGCTAGATACACACACTCACCACTCCAGCGGCCAAACTACACCACACATATCATTTCATGCTCTTTCTCCTCTTTCTCCACATGGAGCCCCCGTCACTGCTCTGCTGGGGGTTTAGAGGACAAGAGACCAAGGCTGGTCTCCACTCCAGCCCCTTCACCCCAAGGTCCTCAGAGCCCTTCTGCTCACAGCTCTGCCTCCTTCCTCACCTGCAGTTTGGGACATGCCTGGCTCCACAGCTGTCCCACCGAGCCCCACACAGCTCCTCTCCTCTCCATTAGCCTCGTCTGGGCCCAGTTTGCTGCTGATCATCACACATCCATCTCCCCACACCCAGACACTCAGCCCCAGTGCTGTCCTGCCATCAGGCTCACTCAAACCCTCCCCAAGCTCTGAGTTCATAACACCAAGAAAATCCAGCAGCTGCCCCAGATCACTGCCTGAGTCAGTGCTCCCTGCTCGCACCCTCCATACAACCCCAGCAGTAGCTTCCCCTCTCCTCCACCCTTCACCTCACAGCCTTGCTGGTGACTCCACCAGCTGCCTCCCCACAGCCCCAGCACAGCTCAGAACAGCAAAGCCTACCTGCAGGAAGCCCCCAGGCCCACATCCTCTCCTCCTGAAGCTCCTCACTGCCCTACAGCAGCTCCTTCTCAAGCCCCTCTTCTCCACATGGCTTCCCAACGCCCTTTGGTGAGAAACTATGTAATCCCAGGCTTTTGCTACACCTGGAGCTAACACCAATTCACAGCCAAGTGCCAGCAGCTGGGACGCTGCGGGCGATGCTGCGCTGCTGTGGCTTTTCTCAGCATGAAATCCCGGCCCTGGAGCAACCGGCAGGGAAACTCCACCCGGATCAGCTTGGCTGGGATGTGCCCGGCTGCTGCTTCCTGTGTCCCCCTGGAACGCAGGGCTTCACTGATAAAACCCTCACTTGTCCCCAGCACATGCGTGGGGAAACAAGTATAGGGGAAAAATGCCCAAGGATGGGGCTGAGAGTTGACAAACAGAGTGGACAGCTCTGGGCTCTCTAGGGCATGGATCCTGTCCATGTCTTGTCCCCATGGCAGTTTCTCCCACCCCAGAGTTACATCCAGAGTGACTCGTAAACCTCCGAAGCATTGACCACGTCCTCCTGTTTGCATGCATTGTGCACTCTTACATTTAGCATACGATGGGAGAACAAAATAAATAATCCACAGCTCACAGTAACAAACCTTGCATCTAGAACAAGCCAAAAGCCTGACCTTTCATAGTTAGGCATCCTGATGAGAGGTTAGATCTTGTGTTTTGTGATCATCAAACAGGAAAGCATTAGCCAGACAGAGTGAACAAGCTCTTATCTAGACCTGATTTCTCTCCCCTCCAGGGGATCCTGTAGGATATTTCAGTTCTCTCTTGCTCGCTGTATGACTCTTCCCTCCCCCAGTTGCTTGAAATCAGCCAAATTCACAATCTAATCTGGCCGGGAGTCAAAGGGGAAAAAAATCAAGTCCTAATGCAGTGACTACTTTGAATGGGGAATTGAAGCCAATCAGAAAGGCATTATTGATCCCTGCTCAGAGCACCTCGGTCAGGGAGGGGAAAGCTGCGGGCAGCCGCAGAGCTGCCCACCGCAGCCAGCCAGGGCTGCCCTGCCAGGCCTGCAGCGTTCCCAGCAGAGCTCCCAGCACCCGCCTGGGCTGGGGGCCGGCCCTGACCGGCACAAGGGGAGCACCCACCACCCCTGTGCCAGCACTGGCAAGCAGTAGCCCATGGCATGCACTAGCCCCTGGCATGCACCAGCCCACGTGTGTGCGAGAGCATGACCCGTGTGCTACCGACAGCGCTGTGTTTGTGTGCAAACACTTCCAGGGTGCATCGCTGTGGCGTGGGCCCGTCTGCGGGAGCCAGGCTGCTCCATCGGACGGGGTGTGTGCATCAAGGGATACGCGCATTCCAGCGGCGTTAGTGCGGGCCGGCTCTGCGGGAGAGCCAAGGGCAGGCAGCAGTGCTGGGAGGGTGTGTATTTGTGTACGAGCGTACCTGTGCCCCCCAGAACCCGCCTGCGTGACTCCAGCACAGTCCCGGAGGCCGGCAGGGGCAAGCAATGGGTGGCTCAGCCCGGGCATTTGGACAGGGGCAGCAGAGGATGGAGAGCAGCCAGGCAGGGCTGGGCTCAGCTCTGGGCATCCCTGGGTGCGATCCCGATGATCCGGCCCGCGTCAGCGCTGGCTACGGGCTCCTCTGCCTTATGTAACCGCGGCAGGGACGGAGCGGCGAAGGGGGACGGAGAGCAAGTGGAGAGGAGCTCCCCACTGAACCCAGCAGAAGCTGGATACCCCCGGCAGGGCAACTCTAGATGCCAGGCCGAGTTGCGTTGCCACTGGGTGGGCTGCTCCAGTTCGGGGCTGCCCCGGTTCGGGGCTGCCCCGGTGCGCGGCAGGTCTGGCCGCCGGTTCCAGTCCCCGCCGGGAGCTGCTGCCGGGCTCAGCCAGTGAGGACGCGGGGGTACCGGGGAAGGAAAGGAGTCCTGGGAAGTTTGGGCAATCCCACATTTTGCAAGGAGGCAGGAGGGAATCGTCCCCTAAAAAAAACCCAAACCTGCGCGGGGTCCCGGTAGCTCCTGTCCCCCTTGGGCTGTGCCCCCCAACCTGCCATCCCGGGCACCGCGAGGCCGTGCGGCACCGGCACCCCCTTACCTGCCGGCGTCACTGCTGCTGCTGCCTGCCCTGCTCCGGCTCTTCCTCCTTCTCTCCTCCTTCCTCCTCCTCTCTCCCTCTCCCTGCTGCTTGGGGCTCTTTATGGAGATTCATTCATTCATGCCTTCCCATCGGTCCCTCAGCCTTTCCCTGCCTCCCGGAGGCAGAGCGTGTGACGCCTCGCCCCTTTCCAGCCACTTTCTGCTGTCACAGAGCGGCGCTGCCCCAGCCCGGAGGGGCGGCCAGGCTGGGACACGCGTGGGCCGCGCCGGGCCGGGGGAGCGTCCCCCAGCGCGGGGCGAGGGGGGTGGGCGGGCGTGGGCACGGCACCGATCCGCCCTAGGGGGTACAGACCGTCTCCAGCGCCCATCATCGGGGCGTCGGGTCGCCTCCTTTCCTCTCTGCCCTCCGTTCTCCTCAACCCCAAGCCGGGCACTGCCCAACGCCGCTGGTTCCCACCGAGCAGCGGCTGCTGCGGAGAGGGCGCGGGTGGGCCCGCACCCCCGGCCGGTCCCCGAGCAACCCTCGCCCCTTCTTTCCCTCTCTCTGCTCGCCCCCTCTATCCCATCCCAGCCCGTCCTTCCTCCCCCACTCTCCCTGCCTCCGCACCCGCGCCAGGACCGCATCCCGCTCCGCCGAGCGCTGCCCCATCCACGCCGCTGACAGAAGCGCTGACTCAAGCTCGGAGCGGAGCGGCGGAGCCTGACTTGGGGGACCAAGGCTCCGCAGCCACCAGGCACCATTTCCCCGGCTGGTCCCATGTCCTCCCCTCCCTCCCAGCCCCGGGGAGGCTGCCCCCATCCCGGGGGCCACTCGCTCCTCCAGGTCACTGGTTAAACTTCACCCCTGCTCCAGCCTTCCCCAGGACGGGGGTCCCCCTTGCTCAGTGCTGCACTTCGGGCAGCTGAGGACACGCTCCCGGACCCCCACTGACAGTACTCCACTGCCCCCCGCTGCAGGGGCAAACCCAGGAGGTTTGGGGGGGTGTGAGCCCTGCAAGGTGCTAGGCAGCACAGCGGGAGTGCTAAGGAGGCGGGGGGGGGGCGGTATTTTAGGTGCTAAACTCATGCGGACTGCCTTGTATCTGCACAAGCACGGGCTTATTCTTTCCAGCTAGACAGGGCGGAAAAATCCGCTTTTTCCCTTTAAAGACACCGTCGGAAACGTGAAGAGCAGCTCTCGAGTTTGGGCGCTGCCAGAGCCTTCGGAGCAACAAACCCTTAACTTGGGGTGAAACCCTTTAAAAACCCTTCCCGGAGCGCCCCGCCCGCTCCCGCTGAGCCGCGCCGTTCCCACCGTCGGTGCCACCCCCTTCCCATCGGTGCCATCGATTTCTATTAACGATCGCTTTATTCACCGCTGCAAACTTCTAAATATTTAATCCAGCGCGAACCAGCGGCGGAACGCGCGGAGCTGACGGGAGGAGGCGAGTCCCCGGCCAGGGAGGCGGGAAAGGCGGCTCTACCCCGGGGGAGCCTGGTGATGCCGGTCCCCCCCTTCCCCTCGCTCCACGGGTCTTTCCCGGGGCTGTAAATCACATCCTGGACGTGGGCCGCACCGCCGGTCCCCCAGGCTGCCCGGCCCGGGAAGGCAGGGACGAGCAGCGGTGAGGAAATTTCTGCCCAGTGAGCGCTGGAGGAGGAAAGAGGGAGGGGAGGCATCTCCGCAGCACCGGGACGCGGCTGCCCGTCGGGTCCCGCTACGCACGGGAGGAGCAGCCCCGCTCCACAAGGAGCGGGACGGAGGCTGGGGACCGCCGGCGGTTTGGGCTGGTTGGAGGGGTCCTGCCCAGGGAGGAGGGGCTGCCCTCCACTGCCCTGGCATCCCTGGGTACCACGCACCGCCCCCCGCGGCCTCGAGGACTCCCAGCCCCGATGGAGCCTCATTCAAAACGCAACCAAGAAAAAGCTTTTGGAAACTCCGGCGGCGGTTCAACACCGGCTGCGCCGACGGGCGAGTGCCCCAGTCCGACGGACGAGTGTCCCGGTGCTCCGTGCTCTGCCTGCATTCGGGAACTTTACAGCAGCATCTATCATTATAATTAAAACCGCAACACACCTTCCGGGCAGGAACACGTTCCCGTGTCGTCGCGTGTCCGTCCCGTCCCCCCCCTCCGCCTCCCGCCTTCTCTTAAAAAATAAAGCAAGCGAAAGCGGCTCAAACTCGCAGGCGGGCACCTGCCCCCGACTCCCTCGAGCCATCAGTGCGACTGCAACCGCACCCGGCGAGGTCCCAGGGAGCGGCCCCCCCGGAGCACGGACACCCCCCACCCTCCTCCACTAATTTTCTTTAATTAAAGCTCTATGTGCGGCGCGTTTGGCGAGGACAGAAATAGCCGCTGAAGGAGCGTGTGTGTGGGGAGGCAGGTCCCAACTGCCGGCGTGGGAATGCAGAAGGGATTGGGGGGGTGGGGGCAGCAGAGTCGGGGAGCGGGTGTACCACAGCCCCCACGGCAAGACTCAGAGCCTCTGGGGTTATTTGGGGTAGTGGGTGAGAGCCCCCCCCCGCCCCGAGCGTTCCGTGCGGCGCTGTGGCGACCCGGACAGAAGCCCCCTGCCCCTGGGGGGATGCTGCTGCCCGCGGCACCGGCTCTTCCTTCGGAGCACCGGGGCTTCCCGCAGGCAACAGTTGCAGCGGCGGCCGCAGGGGCTCCCTGGGGATGCCCCGGCTCGGGCGCGCCCCCCAGGCGGGGGGAAGACCCCGAAGTGGGGATCCCCCATGGGCGGGGGGAGGAGGACATCGGCCGGCGGGGTTCCCGGCTCTG
>VZRE01005067.1:300333-339392 GCA_013396775.1 Cephalopterus ornatus
GGAACAGTCCGGTTCGGCTCCGTTACGGCTCAGCTCGGTTCGGCACGGCACGGTTCGGAGGAGCGTGGTTCGCCGGGGCTCGATGGGACCCGGCTGGCTCCGACCGCGCTGTCACGGCCCGGAGCGATAAGCGGCTTGGCCGGGAGAGTCGGGCTGGCACCGGAGGGGCGCCGGGGGAGGGGGCTCTGTGTGTGTGTGACACAGAGTGTGTGGCACTGTGACACTGTGTGTGTGACACTGAGTGCACGTGTGACACTGCATGACACTGTGCGGCACCGCGTGTACGCAACATTGACACTGTATTTGTGACACTTGCATGCGTGTGACACTGTGTGACACTGTGACACCGTGTGCAGCACGGTGTGCAGCACTGTGTGTGTGACACCTTGTGAGAGTGGGGTTGTGAGTGTGCAGGTTTTGTGAAGGTGTGAGTGTGAAGGTGTGTCGGGGACATCTGCCTCTCTGTGTGGGTGTACCTATGCTTGTGCATGTGTGTGGTGACACCCTGAGGGGCTGCGGGAATGAGTGTGTCGGGGTGTGTGTCTGTGTGTTGGGGTGTATCTAAGTGTGTGTGTGACAGGCAGTGGGGGGAGTGCAGTGGACAGGATGTGTCTGTGTGTCTGTATTTACACAGACGTGTCTGTCTCTCTGAGCCCGTGTGAACATCTCTGTGTGTCCCCATGTGTGCATGACAGCTACCCCACCCCTCACACCAAATCTGAATCTCTGAGGGCTGAACTGGTCCCAGCTGGACAGTGCCAGGGGTCTCTGGGAGTATGGCTGCATGGGAGAACTGTGACAGTGATGGGGCTGGACCTGGACCACCACCCACGGCTCCCAGAGGTCCTCAAACCCTGTGCTCAGTGCTTCCCAGGCATCCTTCTGCCTCAGACCACCCCTTGCCTGTCCCAGACTGCCATTCTGCCTCTCCATTTTGGGCAGGTTTTTTATGCTGTTTTAGCAACACAACACACCTTTAATCAGGATGATTAAAGTGTCGCTGGCACTGAGTCAACCCTTGGAACAGAAGTGCTCTTCTCTCTCCCCAAGCACTGTCATTTGAGGTAAGGACTGGCCCGTGCATTTCTTGTGATGGCTCGAGGTGTATCAAGTCATCTCCAAAACCACCTCCGAGCGTGCAAGTTCCTTCTGCAGCCCTGCAAGAAGGTGGCAGGGCAGACAGAGAGAGGTGGGTGCAGGAGAGAAATTTTACTCCTTTCAGTTTAATAGCAACAACACCAACACTACCACAGCCAAAAAACCTGAAGCGTGGAGTAATAGAGCTGGGAGACAGCCTGGGAACAGGCAAGCCATGGCCCCTCTCCAAACGGCAGCTGGCAACCTGGCACTGCGCTCAGCTGCATTAGACACACAGCCCAGGGAAAGCACCCATGGAAATGCAGGAGACACCCCTGCATGATGGACAGGATGGGAATGGAGAAGGGATCCAGCATCCCCTGTTCCACAACTGTCATCTGGTTACCAGCCCAGTGGGGAGGCTGCGGGGCTTGGTCTCTGTGCTATCTGGTTGTTCTGGGGTTCTTCCATTCTTCATTCCCATCCCCATCTGTCTCCTGCCCTCAAAGCATGGAAGACTCCTCTCCCAGGAGTGGGGATATCCTGTTCTGCCATGTCCTATGGGATGTCCTGAAGTCAAGGAATTCCTATAGGAATTGCTTTGGACTAATAAATGTATAGGCAGTAACATGAAATAGTGGGGGCCACCATGAGGGTGGCTATGGGGTCAAATGTCTGCCTGAGGAGGCTGGAGACAAGAGGTCCCATCCCTCCCCTGCCTTTGCTGAAGAAGGAACAGACTGGCTTCCCTGGGCAGGGAAAAGACACTGCCAGGTCCCTCCTGGTGCCAGAAGCAGGATGTCCAAGGGTTCAGCCCCCTCATCAGTGCCACACAGACCTTGGGGTAGGCAGAAGTACTGGGCATTCATGCCAGCCCTGGAGCTGGATCTGAATCTGACCCCTGGCAGCTGGAATAAGACTCACCCAGAGGGCTGAGGGACATGGATGCCACTGGCACTCCATTGCAGGTCTTTAAGGAGCATCATTCCTACCAGCTGCCAGGTCACCGTGGGGGAAGGGGGGTGGAGGAGGGGGTGACTTGGTGCTATCAAACAACTTTGCAAACTGAGATAAATTAATAAAAGGAGTAAGTACTTCTGAGCAAGCTGTTCCAGTTCTGGGAGGAAGTGATGCCAGTCCAGGCTCTGGCCCCTATATTTAGTAAAAATCTAAACCAGACATTGATAATATTATTAAAGACAGGAAGGAGTAAGAGAAGACGTAGCCATGCTGGGGTGACTGATCTATTTACGCGAGATGGAGGGAGGAGTGCTGTGAGAAAGGTGTCTCAGGTCAGGAGAGCCTCTGTGGGCACTTCCCCTCCACCAGCAGAAGAAGATATTTGACACAGCAGGTTCAAGCAGCCCTAACCCAGTTTAACAAGTGGTACAGGAGAGAGAAGTGGTTAATAAAACATTGGCTGCTTCCCTCAGTGATGTGGAGGGGGTATGGGAATGAGAGCTCTCCTGCTGCCTTTTGGAGCATCACCTAGAAGGGAAATGCTGGCCAAGGGCAGAGCATTGGCTGGGCACTGGTCCATTTGCCCATGCAGAACAGGGAGGCGTTGAGTTAGATAAGGAAACACAGTGTGACCTTGGCTGAGCGGTGTGTCTTCTGTCCTTGCTCAGGGAAGGGACTGAGTTGTTCCTATGTGGTGCCCACAGCAGCAGGGATTGACTCTGGATTCTTCTTATGTTGCACTGATTGCAGGGATAACCTGGTGTCCTCTGAGAGAGGAAAGCACTCACCAAAATAGGGGAGTTCGGAGGGAAAGGTGGCAATGTGACAGCCACGTGACTGCTTCTGTGCAGAGCCTGGGGGAGAGTCAGAGGTTTCCACCCTGCCTGCATGAGACCCCATGTGGGCAAGGAATGGAGGTCTGGTGTCCTTTGCTTAGTTATACTATACCTCTTCCCCCAAAAGCAATGGCTTCAAGTGTCTTAAAAATCCCAAGCACCTGAACCCTTTCAATGAGACCCATGACAGCAACAACCAACCAGGCACAGAGGGCGAAAGTCCTGCCAGCCTCACTCCACCCAGGGCTCCCACCAGGGCTCTGTCTCCAGCTCCCCCCTCTGCCGTGGGCATGTGCAAAATGCACGGTGACAGGGAGCTCTCACCAGCAAAACGGGAGGACGATCCTTGCGGGAAGGGCATGATCTCCCCCTTCACATCCCTACAAGACTGGCTGGTGTCCCCTTGCTTGGAGCAGGAGTAGATCTGCCCCACCATGAGTCCTCAGCAGGACGAGGGGATGCTGCTGTGCGGTTCCCAGTGATGCACCAGAATGGCTGTGGGTGATTCGCCATCCAAGGGATAATTTTTTGCAGCCTGAGATGCTTCTTCGCTGTTGTTGTCAAATCCAATCTAAAAATCATCAGACTAATTAGAAAACAAAAAATGACATTTTACGGGCTGTTAGTGCTGTAAGTGGACTAAGGCCTTATGGTATTTAAAGAATGTTTGGAAAACAACAGCGATATTTACATCTGGGAAAGTTACCAGGCAGAAGCTTCATTTCAGAACATTTTTGTTTAACATATTCAGCCTTGGTGATGACAAATATTACTGCACATCATTACCCCAATTTTTCAGGGTGTTAATACCTCATCCATTGCAAATTGTATCTGCTGTAGACTTGGCAGCTTGGATGAGTTTTTATAGGTTCCCATTTGTTCTGAGTTTCTTTCTCGTTTTTGACTTTGAAACTCTGAAGAAGTCAATGAAAGTCAGTGAAAGGTGACAGGAGTGGGGACAGGGTTCACCTGCCAGCCCACAGCCCAGGTGCAGGGTGGTTGTGCATCATTAATCGCTCCGCTCACCACCTGGAGCTGGTGGAGACATCCAGGACTGGTCTGGTCTTTAGTTCTACCTTTACTTGCTGGGCCTGGCAGATAAGGGGATGCCCATGAGGATGGTGGAGTTGTCATGTCATTGTGTTGACCACTGAAATCTGAAAAATGGGCTTCATTTGGTCCTATTCATCCTTGATGATGCTGATCACTGTCTCGCTACTGTGGTTGCATCCCTGTGGAGTGTAAGGGATCCTACATCTATGACTTTGAATTCAGTGCAGCACAGGCTGGATGTCCGTTCCCAAGGCCCCAGGGGACTCATCCCACTGTTGAGGGTTTCTTTTGGCCCCTCTGGATACCTTGACATGCTATTGTAGTGCAGATTACATAGCACCTTCCTCTTGGGACCTCCAAGAATGTAAACAGAGTGAATAATTCACAATGAGCTATTTTTTTAAAGATTTTTGTCTTTTTTTTTTCCCCCCTCTTGTATGCCCATTGTCCATGAAATTCTCCAGAGCAGTTTTTTGGTATTATTCACAAAACTCTTTGAGGAATAACTTCTGGCTTGTGGACGCTTTCAAACCAAAGAGTCTGCCACCAAATCTTCAAATTGCAATTTGCAAAACACACGGTTCAAATCATGCATGCAGGGCAAGATCCACCCTGCTTGCTTAGCACATCCAAACACCAGTGGATGGAGAGGAAAGTCTTGTCACTGCACAGATCCAAGCACAGGCATCATGATCCCCATATTTACAAGTGCTCACTGATGTGGGAGCCTCATTTAGACACCATTTAAGACATCAAAGCTGTGTCGTGGGTACCCGAGGTTTAGTCTCCTTTGGGGTGGCGACAGAGGCAAGTCAGTTTGGATCTAGAGGTCTTCAGAGCTTTGCTGCTGTGCCTTCAATTCTCCTACACTCCTGATGTCTAAGAGGATATTTCCAGTGACCCTTTGCTTGGCAAGTCTCACCTTGTCACTCGTGAAGGACATCTTCTGTCCCTCAAAAGTCAGAGTTAGTCCAAGGCTTGTTGGTGGCACTGGACAAAACAAGTGATGCTATTCCAGGGCTGTCATTAAAATGAAGCTATTCTGCTTTGCCAAAGCCATCCCTGGAGCTGATCCCAGCAAGAAAGGTTGACAGGGAGCACATGCCTGCCTTGGAGACATGTAGATGCAGCATGACTTACTTTTTATTTACAGAGCATCAGATTGCACATTCCCTAAGAGCTCTGATTCATCCCTCTCAAACCCTAGAACAAATATTCTGAAATCAGTCTATGGCATGGGGACAGGCTTTGTTCAGTGCTTTGAAAGAGAGCAGGTAAAGTCATTACCCTCACTTTGCATAGCAAAAAATGATATGCATAAAACTGCATAGAACAATCCTGCAAAGCTCAAAGGAAACAAATGGGCGACTTGCACCATGAATTTCAATGGGACTTTGTGCCGCCAGGATAACAGCCAGCGAGACAGTGAAATATTGCATGGAGAGGCATCGGACAGTAAAAACATGTTCAACTTGCTAATGTGGTGGAATATCCCACAATATCACACGGGGGAAGGTTGCAGAGCAATGGGATGGGGACACGTGGATCAGCCTGAGAGATAATGGAGCACACAAGGGCACAGGACAGGAATCATTCAGGATGGTGACTGCAGGGGTCCTTATAACACAGGGAATTACCCTGTGGCTTCTCCCTGGAACTGCCCCCCCCCCGGCTTGAAGAGCTATTTGTCCAGTTGTCTTGGAAGCAGCACCTGGTTTACAGGGAGGTCTCCAGCCAATTTTTCACATGAGTTAGCTACAGTGCTTGGAGCACCTGACCTGAGATGGAGATCTGTAGCCAAGTTTCTTATTACTATTCCCAGAAATTGCCTTCACACTGATCCCTGGCTGCTGAACACAGCCCACCTCAGGTTCCCACTGTTCTGTGATCCCAAGCAGGAGAGACAAGGCAGTTTTCAGGAAAAGGGGCTGGCAGCAGACAGATCCCAGCCAGGGCTGCAGCATCCACAGCAGCATCCCAGCTCTATGGGGACAGTGTCCCAAAGTGTCTCTGCCTCCTGTGAGCTACCTTGCAGGATGCCCTGTGGGCCATGGGCTCAGTAAAGTCTCTAAATATGGACCGAGAAAAATCATCCTCCTATTTGACACCTAAAGAAAAGGAGGCTTCCACATAGCTGGATAACTTGCCCAAGGATGGAGTGAATTAGCATTCTTTAAATTAAAGAGCTTTAAACAGCATCTTCTCCCCAAATTGCCACTATATCCATTTCAATAGTTATAGCTAGTAGACCTAGAGGAAGAGGAAGGAGGAGGGAGAAAGCCAAGACAGAGGATGGGTGATGCTCTGACATGGCAAGGACAGGGCCAGGAAACGCCTGTTTGCACCAGGAGCAGTCGCACTGGTACCAAGGCAAAGGAGTTAAAGCAAGCAATTCCCTAAGGTACCTTACACTTTTATGGATCGCTGATGGTGAAAGCAGTAACTGGAAGGACACACCTGAGAGAGCACTCATGCATTAGGCAGATTTGGAGGTTGTCCCCATGTAAAACAGAGTGTGCCTTCCAAAGCTGTGCAACTCAACAGGTGAGGGGTGTGAAATCCGGACAGGGAAGCCTTATCAGGACCTTCAAGCTGCATTTTCAAGATGTCCACGACAAGGGGAAATGGCAGTACCATGTCTGTCTGCCACCATGGAGACTGGCTAATGGTTCCTGTGTGTGGCCACCTGGTTGTTTAAGGGTCATTTTTGTTTTGGTCCAAAGGGAGACGGGGAGAAAAGACAAACAGCTGAGATGTGTAGGTGAAGCTAAAAGACAGGACTGTGGACACCCTAAGTCTTTGGCTCTGAAAAGAAGAAAAAACTGAAGATGGGTGAAATTGGTGAACAAATCAGAAATTCAGATGGGCATCCAACTATTCAATCCGCCAAATCTGGGATTAATAACACTATCTCAGCTTCTTCTCTTCTTTTAAGGCTGACCGGAGGTCCAGGAGAACAAAAGTGCATTCAGGAAGAGAATGGAAATGGGTTCAAAACATGTCCTTTTCCCCAGGATCCTGGGAGCAGAGATCTCCAAGTCCTTTGTCTTCTTTAGCTGGCTCAAGACAGGCTGAGTGCATCCTTGAAATAAAAGAGTCTAGGGAGCAAATCTCCTCCATCCACGCCAGCCCAGCGCCAGGACTCTGAAGGCAGCGCTCTGGTAATGTCCCTTTCGTTGACACGACATTCCAAGCAGTGCAGCACTGGGGCTGCTGACTTACAGATCCCCAGGTAAGGAAGGAGCCGCCAGGGAGGCTCCAAAGCTGCAAGCAGATCCTGAGACCCGGCCGTGCAGTGACTACAGCCATCCAAAACATTTGTCTCCACCGAGACTCACAATCCCCTTGGGAAGGGAAGGACCAGCTACTCAGCGATGCCGTCAGATCCCAGGGGGAACATTTTGCTCAGAGAATGGGAGTTCGGAGGATTTCTTCAGCTTCCCCTCCCAGTCTCAATTTACCTCACCAAATTAAAAGCAGTGTGGGCTGGAAACGACGTTAAAAGGAAAAAGATGACAGAAAAATCACACTGAGCGTATTGTTCTGGATAAATAAGACACAGGCGTGTTGCGGAAGGTAGCTAAACCCATCCCACAAACGGTCTTCTCCTGCCAGGAAGATGTGACAAAAATAATTACTTGGTCTATACATAATTATTGTGCTGCTTTGAGCAGCTGCCTGCCCTTGGCACAGTTAAGGGAGGCTTTTGCCTGATATTGGTTAATGACATTAACCATTAGCCCCTTAATGTCCTGACCTGCTAAACAGGCTGGAATGTCTCCAGTGACGGTGCCGAGCACCCACCTACGTGTCTGCCCATGCTGATGGGGGAGCACCACGTGCCTGTTGCAGGAGAAATGCTCCCAGCTGCCGTTCCCAGTTGCACCAGTGCCTGGAGATGGATGGAACCCAGTGCAATCCTGCATCAGGATCTCCACTTGGGAGATGCTGGTTGCCACTGGCAGGGCCACGTTGGCCACACAAATGCCAGTGGAGGTTTGTGGTACTCATGAGAGGTAGGGCCAATGCTGGAAAACACAGAATTGGTTTGATGATGAAAAAAAGAAAGGGAAGAGGTAATGAAGTCACTTTTTTTTTTTCCTCCCCTGGGTGGAGAAAGTTCCAAATCTCTCCAGTTTTGGTCCAGCTGCCAGAAAGCGACCTTTCCTTTGGGTCACTTGAGGAATCCTCCATGGAATAAATTAAATGCTCTTCATTTAATTCTCTCAAAGGATGAAATAAGAGTTTCACAACCAGCTGTCAAATGCTCAGCAGCTAAAATATCAACAAAGTATGACAGACGCAAGACCAAAGACTCTGAGGTTTCCTTTTATTGACTGGGAAGTCTCTGGTTTCTATCTTATTATCTTTCAAGCTAAACCGATATGGGCTGAACAATCAGGAAATTGAATAGCATCATTGGCAAAGACAATGCTCTCCCAAAATAGCTGACAGTGATGAATACCTGAGAAGACCCATTGCTTGGGCATGGTGGGGTCTAACAAAACAGCGTTTGATCTTATCCCATACAACCCATTTGGCCAGAGCTGATGGAGAGCCAAACGCCCTGCTTCTCCTTTATCTGGGAATAATCTAACGTTTGGGTCATGTGGAGCCGGGTTGTAGATTGATAATCGCATACTTGAAGATCACAGGCTATGAAAATTATTGCTGTGCTGGCTGGAATAAATTATGCAAAGCAATGCGTTATCTGGGAGCCTGCAACGCGCAGGCACACGCGCACACGCACACTTCGGTGATCTATCGCTCTCCATGCAGATGTTCTGCTGCAAAGACACTTTAATTAATACATTGAAAATACGTTTCCTGCCTCGTCTGAGCCAGAGATGAGCAGGGAAATGACGCTGAGTGGGGTAAAGCCCCCACTGCAAAAGAAATGAGGAAGGGAAATGCAGTGATTTAAAACCAGTCAGAACTAAGAGGTGTCTGAGCTGGGGCCCAGTCGTGCATTGAGCTGGTGTTGGCAGGAGAGTGAGTGGCGAGAACTGGAGATGCTCTCCCGGAGGCACTATGGGGCTGTAGCTGTAGCACAACTCTTCAACCCTTACTATTCCTTCTGCTGAGAACACCCCTTCACCCACTCTTCATCCCTGGCATCCTCACTGCCTTCCTGTGCATCACCAGGGAGGACCCAGGTTAAGGCTCAGTGAGTCACTGTTCAAAGCAGAAACCAAACCTAATGCTTGAAAACTCGGCTCTTCCACAAGGGCCATTGAAATGAGAAAGCCCAGTCAAGACACAAACCACACCAGCAACATTTGGATATAAATACCTTTCCAGCCAGAGAAATAATCTGAGAAAGCAATTTCCATCCCTCAATGCAAACTGAAAGGGTGGGACACCCGGCTTAATTAGGAAAAGGATTTTTGCGTTTCATGCTTTTCTCCTTTTCTATGTTATTTTTACTGACTCTCCTGCGTCACCTATGAGACTCTCCCATACAGACCAGCGAGGGAATGCAGTGGCAGCAATAAATATAAAGGGGCAATGATGTCACAGCTGTCCTCAGTGCCTGCACTGGTAGGTGCAGCCCAGTGCTCCCATGAGTTATCCCTCCCCTGTGCCACTGCAGGCATTAGAGGTGGCCTCACCCATCACATCACAAGAGGAATCTTAAATCATCCCACCAGAAGGGGAAAAGACCCACAAAAGGATGGGAGAGGAGACTGGGAGGCAGGTTACCAAGGCATAAACCAAAGAGCAGTGTTAATTCAAGTTTGCATCCTGATGGATTGGGACAAAATCCCATGGGGAAGAGAGGGCAGAGGGAGGTGGGGCACTGGGGCAGGAGGAAGGGTGAGCCAGATAGCAGCCAGCCTCCCCAGAGGGGGCACATTCGCGGGGACACCACTCAGCAAGCATGTCCTGCCCAGCTCACAGCTGATTTGGCCACACTGGGATGGTTGCAACCATCCCAAATGTTCTTCTTGTAAAGCGATGCTTGGCCACAGCCCAGGATTAATCCCAGGAGAGTGGGAGACTGGAACTGTTTTCCTGCGGAGAAGCACCTTATGCCTGGAGGTGAGTGGGGTCTGATGAAAGAAAACAATTTACCACCCCAGGGTCTGTCCTCGCCAAGGGGATGCACCAGCAGGTGGGCTGTGGGATGCACCCCAGCTGGGCACCTCTGTCATGTTCCATCAGAACTCAAGAAGAGTGATAATCAAAACCCCTGGCTGAATCTAATCAGCATGGAGGGCGCTGGCCTCAAGCAGGGAGAAACCCAGATATATTCCCTGGAGAAAAAAGATGTGAAATTAGCCTTGCCAGGCTAGGGAGTGCTTTTAAATTGCAGCAGAAGTGTTTGAGAGATAGCTCTGCTCTCCACAGGAGCTTCTCCCCAACCTTGGGATTTAAGCCTGTTAAATAGTGGAGTATGATGATATTATCTGTTTGTATTGCACTTTTTATCATAAACAGTTCCCAAAGTGATTTGCTATCATGTCCTCCAAGAGCTGCTGAAACACAGGCCCTGGTGGGAAGCAGTAGCAGAGCAGCCACCACCCCACTTACAGGGGAGAGGAAGGGGGAATTTGGACCAAAAAAACCACATCCTTGGTTCCTCAGACCCTCACAAACCAGCAAGGATGTTGGATTTTCGGTCCTACCCAAAAGATCTGTGTACAAGAAAGACCACTCTGTCTATCTGATGATAGACAGGTGGGATGACAGAGAAAATTCTAACCTTGGCCAGGTTGGGACCAGAGGGTCCTGGGAAAAGCATTATCTCCAGCTTCAAGCCCAACCCATCCCTTGCTGCTCTGCACTGGACCCACATTCCCCTCAGAGAACACAGCTTGTGTTCACCCCAACTGCCAGGCCTGAGCCACCATCCCTGGGCCTCACTCAAGAACACATGGAAATGCATTTCTCCAGCCCTCCTTGTGGAAAGACAGTCACACAGCAAAACCTGGGGTTATTTCGGTAACTTCTGCTCACAAACTGCCTGACCCACCAATATTAGAGCATGGACATGGGGCAGGTGGTGCTAGAGGGAAAACAAAATGAAAGGTGGAGGGGCAAAGGAATGAGAGGAGAGAAGGAGTGAAACTAGGAGAGGAAAAGGAAAGGGAAGATTTACCCTCAGTGAGCAACAGCCAGGAAGGGTGAGAGGAGAGATTCATTGCTGCCATGCAGTCTCTGCTGCTGTACAGTCCCAGAGGATGCATGCTGTCTCTCTCTGAGGATTTCTCTCCCTGCAGAAGTTGCAGATGAGATTCCAGCAGTGGCAGCAGAAGAAAATGAAGCAAAAACCTTTTCCAGGGGAGGAAATGGCTGCGTTCTCACCCTCCCATTGACTCCAAGAGGTTCAGGGATTGGCATCTCTTCTCCAGCTCCCAGCCTAGAAAAGGGAGGATCAATGGGGTTACAAACTCAATGGAAAGCAGAATCTCACTACTGTGTTTAGACACAAAATTGAGCGGTTTTTGCCCAAAGTGACTGTTGGAAGAGCCCAAACTCTGCAGCCTCCAGGCTAAAACCCAAATAATCCGTTCCACCTGTTGGGGTCCAGAGACCCAGGCTGCAGAATTAACCTGGCTGCCCTGACCTCCCCTCTGGCCCTTGTTGGGGGATGCCAGGAGCCACTGGCCAGCTGCATACTTAGGGCAAGTATTTCTGTGTGTTTTCCTCTGATACAGGAAAATGGACAGATACTTTGCAGAACCGTTTCCTTCCCCAAAAGCCAAGCACAGTTGCTGTGCCCAGTTCTCCTTCCTATGGCCACCTTTTAATCAGACATACTGGGCACAGGCACACAGGCCTTCAGAAGCATCGTGGAGCCTGCAGCTCCGTGCTGGGAATATCAGTGGAGACGCAAAGCGATTTCACTCACAGCTACATCGTTGCTTGATTGACACCCTGTAATAAAGAGATTCGCCACATAATTACCGTGCATTTGGGATGCAGCACCAGGGACTATTTTAACCCAGTGACAGCCTTAAACAGTAGTTAAAGTATATGTTTATATTAGTGTCATTAGTTATTTTTGTGTCTTTTACACAAAAGGCTTTTCTTTGAAATGGCAATACAGTAAACATCAGCTCAGGTGTCTTCCAGAGAAATCTCTACCTCTGCTTTTGTGTGAACTGTTGAAGCAAATGGGAGGGGAAGGATCTGAGCTGAGATTTAACAAGTAGCAGCTTGACTTGAGGATAAGAAAGGGTGCAGGATCAGGTGCCACTGTCAGGAGCCTCTTACCTCTCACCACTACGTGGTAAATGCAGGAGCCTGATAAAAATCTCTTCCGTACTTAATGTCCTGCTGTGGCAGCATGTGATTTGCTGCTGGTGACTGAGACCTAACCTCTGTTAGCACACCTACAGCTGGGCACAGCCAGGATGGGGGCACAAGTGCTGTCATATTCAGGTATCTATCCCAACCTTGACAGAAAAGATGCTAATCTAGACTTATAACAAATGAGAGAAGGAGCTGGGCATTTACTGATAGAGAATAACAATAATAAATGACCAGTTTTATTAAGAAATATTACCTAGAAAGTTTATTTCTATTCAAGGGCCTCCAACAGCCAGCAATATAATAAAGAGGAAAAAGAAGATGGGAAGGGGAAAATTAGAAAAATGAAGGTGATCAAATAAAAACGCACACCTATATATGCCTTAAGTCAATAATACCTAGATGTTGTGGTTGGGTTTGTGTTTTCCTGCAATGAAGGAAAGGCCTCAT
The DNA here is from genome assembly GCA_013396775.1 of Cephalopterus ornatus. Lineage (NCBI taxonomy): Eukaryota > Metazoa > Chordata > Aves > Passeriformes > Cotingidae > Cephalopterus > Cephalopterus ornatus. Next base: position 312,966 of record VZRE01005067.1, read on the forward strand.
TTCATAAACTGATACAAATTATCCTGGAATCAAAATGAAAATAGGTGCAAAAGAGGTGGTGAAATATTACCAGTCAGCAATGGGAACACCGGTCGTTCCATCACTGTCAGAGGGAAGTTGTGGATCCAGCAGAGGTGCAGAGCCTGGTACAGCTCCTGGTGGTTCCCCTACGCTCCATGGGGGTAACACATCACCTGGGAATGCTCCTCTTCTCCTGTATTTGACTTACATCCACTTCTTGCTGTGACACTCAGATGGACACAACAGACCCGTCCTGGGGCTGGGTTGCATCTCTGCAGTGTGGTCACCCACCATTAACTACGTGACTCAGGCATTTTTCCCGAGCTGCTGCTCAGTTCCCAGTTGGTAGCAGAAGTTCTCCTCATTTGCCCTTATGTCTGTGACCTTGCACTGCTGGCACTCTTAGATTTAATCACTTCTATTCATGTTGAGATCACCCAGGTCTTCTGGTATGACATTACGTGCCTCTTATTGAGGATATTTCACAGCATTGCATCTCCAGAGCATTTCATTAGCATAACACTAATTTTTATACCAAGGTCATTAATTAAAACATTATATGATGAAAACATTGGCATTCCTGAGACCTGCCCTTGAGAAACTTGATGAACTGTCAGCCCTTTGCTCAGTGCTTTCCTACTCCCCACTGCCCCACCTTTTATTCCACTAATTCCCACCTCCTCTGGTTTAATTAATAGGACACGAGACAGGTGAGGCAGCCAGCCTGTGAAGCTGCCCAGGAAGCTCCACAGTAGGACCCTCAGCCCACTCCTGGAGCACCACAAACCTTACATGAAAGGACCAGCCTTACAGCATTGCCACATCCCAGAGGGATGTCACTCTTAGCACTCACTGCATGTGGATCACCACAGTTACTGTGTGCGTGTATAACAAAAAGCAGACTGGCAGAGAGGACACTGAAGTGCAAGGCACAAGAAAGAGAAGGTCCCCAATGGATGGAGGAAGCCACAGCACCCACGAGGAGCCATTCTGGAGCTCAGACAATGGGAAGGACAGTGCTCACATCCTCACGGCCCAAAGTCTTTTTAACTCTTCTCTCCGTCTGAGTGGCAGGCAAGAAGTAACCCCAGTGACTGCATTTCTTTGTATGACCCCCTCTAAAACTTTCTGCATCAGATAAACAACTCCCAAGGGTCAATTAACATGTCTTGAGATGATTAGAGTCTGACACTGATGAAACCCAGCAGTAATTAGCAAATTAAAAAAAAAAAAAACCTTTTGATTAGTACTCAGCATAATTCCCTCCAATTATTCAAAGTTCATGACTACAGGGGGTGGAATATCTCCAGGAATATTTATTTATATCACAATTTTTTTCCAATCAACTTTGTGAATCTAGTTAATCATCAGCACTTGAACTTGTTAACTTGGAGAGTTTCAGAGCTGTCACTCTGTCTGATTGCTGGAGACAGCCCGGGGGGAAGAGTTTGGGGAGCACAGAGAATCCAAATACCTGTCGCAGGCAAAGAAAAGAAAAGAAAAAAAAATAAAAAACAAGAAGAAAGAAAAAATCCAACTCACTGCAGCAGCAGAGAAAATAAAAATACAGTGCTTTCCCTCTGTTTAGAGTCACAGCTTGGTGCTGGCATGTTTTGCATCAGGCTGTCAGATGGTGCTTTGCAAAGGCAGGCAATACATCTCCTTCTGCACATGGACAAAATCCTCTCCGAAGAGGTGCTCGTGCCTGCAAAGTCCAAATATCTGGGCAGGAGCAGCCCAGGCAGCCAAGCTTCCCTGAAAATGCGCTCCATGGTAATGCAGGCAAAGAATGGCCTTAAGCTATGAAGCTCCTCGTCTGCAGGTGCAGTAAATCAGCTCCCCAGCCAGCCCCCCGCTGCGGCTGGGGCAGGGCTGACCTGCCCACCATTCACAGGAAGCCAGGGCAAGCTACAAAAAAAGCTGGAATTGCTCTGGAAGTCGCTGTTGCCCGCAGGGAAGCTTTGCTAAAGCATTTCATGCCTGCCTTCAGATGGTATGAGAACAGTTTTTCTGCCCTAAATCCTCCCACATCCTTTCCAGCAGGAGAGAAGGGACTGGGAATCACAAAACCTCTCCTTCACTATCCCTGCCCGAAGCTGCTCCAGTGGCCAGTGCTCCTGGGCTGGCTGAACGTGGAGATGGGGTGGGGACCAGCATCCCCACACTGCTGTCAGAGGGTGGATGTGTGACCACATCCCACAGCCCCATCTGCTCTAGAACTACTGCCGTGTCCTTGCTCTCGTAGGTGCCTCCAGACCTAAGGGAAAGGCAGATGAACAGGGAGTTATGAGATGCCACCACCTCAAAGGTGGAGCAGCACAGGACTTTACTGGGAAACTGCTCCAATGGAGTCAGATTAAAGCAAAACTTTGATCTGACAGGCACCCTCTCATCTCCTGACGCAGGCTCCCTTGCCTCCCTCACAAGCCACGTTGCTTGAGCAGAGACACTGTCCACCCTGGACTGCCCCTGCTGACCTACATGGGCAAGTGCCGAGAGCATGGGAATGTGACCACTTGGAGAGTGGGCTTGCCAGGCTCTGAGCTGCAAGTCCTGCACCCTCTGCTTCATTAAAAATTTCCTCCCTGTCTGAGTGAGCCCTGAGGGAGGGAGAAGTCTAGTCCCAGATAGGAAAACATACACTTAAACCTTTCAAAGCCACTTTTCATTGGACTTTTCTATATTCATCACTGCAGACTAACAGAGATTTTCTGTCTAGTTTAGATGATTTTTTTTTTTTTAATTTAATCCTATCCAGTGAGAGCCCTCTAGGGAGCTCCTAACCCTGCTTTAATAACATGCTCATTAGTGAGGTTATTCAGGGAGTGGTTTCTATTTGACACTCCAGCATCTTTCCAATTAATGTTGCTTTAAAACAAGCAAACCTTAAAAAAGAGAGAATATCAAACAGCTCAGAGTCAGCACTGTGGGAAGCCAGCAATTTCCCCTGGATTTTCATCTCCCTTCTCTCCAAAATTTGGTTCTTAGTATTGCAGCCATTTGCTGAGACAAGAGTAAATTAAAAGAGTACAAGGCCCTGCTATCCTAGTACCTCAGGGATGTCAAACCAGAAGCCAGAACACCGAGTGGGACACCAAGGTGTTGAGCTGGCTTAGGTCCTGCATGCTGCATGCTCTGGGTCATGCAAGTGCAATGATGTACCAAAGCACACAGTCATTCCCATGGGCCAAGGGACAACAGAGTGACATTTCCTGCCATCTCTGTAACTGGAAATCCCTTCGTCAGCTCAACAGCTCCCAGCACAGGAGGTCTTTCTTTTCCTTGGTCCCTCACCTGAGCATGGCAGCGTTTGTGTGCAGCAGTGTGGGCTGCTGCAGCTGCCAGCAGGATCCCGGGTGGGAGGGGCTGTGTGAGCGAAGGGATGTTGCCACAGCTGCTGGAGCAGGGATACAAAACTCCTTTGATCTCTCTCTAGGTGACTTGGCTCACCTATGTATTTACAGATTGACTTTTCCCCTTGGCTTAGTTATTCCATAATGGGATGGTCCAAGGGCTGAAACAGCTCAGACCTGATCTCTGAGCTCATCTCCACACAGTGACATTGTATTTGCCAGGAGTGTGCCTCAGTTTCCCTTGCATGAAGGTGAGCTCTGGACACGTCCCATCACTAGGTGACCAAGAAGAAGGAGAGAGAGCACAACAGGTGCTGCAGAAGGTGAGGCATTGCACTATCTGGACATGAGTTACTGAAAAGGGTTTCAAAACCTGCTCACTTTGCCCAAGATAAGCAGAACTGAAGTACTTCCTTCGCTGCCCACCACTTCCCCTACTGTAGTAACAGAACCTATTAATTTAGGTGTAGAAAATTGAAATCTGGGTCAGAAGTGTGGAAAGCAGAGGCACACACGGTACACAGCCCACTGCAAAGCAATACTGCCCTTGGTAAGTCAGCAGCTGCAAAGGGAGCAGTTCAGGGACAAATTCTGCATTGCTGGAGGGCCAGCACTGCTCCACTGACCAAAGAGAGCTGCAGCCATTTGTACCCAGCTGAGCTGGGCCCCGGAGGGCTGAGGGCAAGTGCTGCCTGGGCCAGGAAGGAAATCAGTGGTGAAACAGTAAGAGAAAAGAGCTCGTGAGTTCCTAGAGCTGGTAACAGCATCGAGAAGAGACTTGTGCAGGGCTTCCCTCTGTGTTGTCCTCAAGTAATTCCCCATGATTTGGACTGAAATAAGTGCATAATTGTGTTGCCTACCACAGCTTGCCAAGCACATGTCACTGCCTGTGACACAAAGAATAATGTCGGCATTACCTGATTTGGGGAACAGCTAAACTCTGAGTAAGTCTGCAGGCATCCTCCACTCTCTATTATCCCAAGTCCCCCTAAGGCTCCTCTCTTTGCCTTCCCCAGTCTTACACAGAATTTTGGCTCTTTCCTTGTTAATTAAATGACAGCCGTCTGCAGGCAGAGCTTGAATTACACCTGCCTAAAGCGATCAACAAGGATTGGAATTGTCGTATCATTTTGATTGCAAAGATTCCCACGCAAGTCAAAACAAGCAGGGAGTGCAGGCATATGCTGAGAGCTATTACCAGGCTGTGAGACGGCTTCCCTTCTGCCAATGTGCACCCAAGGCCTATCCCAAGCTCTTCTCTGCAAGAGTGTAAGAGCAAGGCGAAGCAGAATGATTTTTCCCCTTGGCCTGTGGCTCCTTGCAGTGGTTTGCAGTGGGAGCAGAAGACGTTGCTGCTGGCCAGAGGTGTTTGTGGGACCGAAGGTAGCGCTAGAGATAAGGCACAGCCCACAAACATCCTGATCTGCTGTTTCAGGATTATTTCTTTACATCAGGCTTGCAGCAGTTGGGTGTTTCCCTGGCTTCTTTTATGGCTATGGTGGAAGAAGAAAAGCCAGTGAAAGGGATATAAGTGAAATAGGGCAAGTTAGAAGTAGGCACATAAAGATGAAAGAGTGCAGATCAGTGAGGCTATATGGAAGCTCTCCCCAGCAAGCATCGAGCCAGGATTTCCCTGGGGATCATCAGCTCCTCTGTGTGCCGCACTGTGGGGTGCAAATACAGTCCTCCTCTGCAGTTGTTCTCCACTTCCTCATAAAGTCCTGACCATACATGCAGCAAATGGGATGCCCAAGACTTCCAAGTATGTCTGTCCCAGAGCTCATGGGCAGCTGTGACGGCACAGCTATGCTGGGAGTGCTGGGAGAGGACCTGCAAGCACCTCGGGGAGAGGAGGGTCAGGCACCAGCTGAACCCCTGATCAGCTCTCCCATCGAACCAGGCACAACGTTTTCAGTAAATATCAAACCAGCCAGTAAATGGACAATCCAAGAATACAAAATCATTGGTGAAATCAGGCTGAATTCGGGAAAACTGCAATGAAAATCCCTGGGGGAAGGAGGCAGAGGGAAGATGTTGCCCTCTGTAAATGAAACTTTCCATTGTGGTTTCAAAGAGCAGTTTTCTTTAAGACCAGACCTCATTTTTAAAGTGAAGCAGGGAGAAGGCAGAAAAAGTGTTTGTCAGGTCAAATAACCTAAAGCAAAATATTGCAGTTCAAGTCTAGTGAGACAGATGGGGTCCCCAGCTGAAAGACGAAGTGGGGGGAAACTGAACCAATTTTTTTCCTCCTGATTTCTTGGATCAGCTACCAGCCAAAAGCCCTCTGACTTGCCAGGTCTGCTCTCCAGCCCAGGGCCATGCCAGGGGCACCCACAGGATACTGCTGAGGTGGGGGAACATCTCCCTCCTGCTCAATCCCACTCAGGAATTGCAGTGCCCCTTTCTGTTGCTACAGAAACAGCCATGATGTCATCCCCACAGATGAGGAGGTAGCGCAGGAGCTCCCGGGAAGGGCAGAAAGGTCACACAGGATTGAGTCCTCCCTGTGCCAAACCCCAGGCACCCTGTCCCTGGGCATGCAAAGGTGTGCCAGGGAAGACAAGAGCTGCAGGACAAGAGGCGAAAGGATTTGTGTCCTCAGGAAGCACATTTTAAGCTTTCCGTACTGAAAACTCACAGTTTTTTGGAGGTCTGGAATAGATTCTTCAATGTATTGGTTTGGAGCAATAATGACATCCAGTGGCTGGTTAGCTTAGTTCTCAAGGGGAATCATGCACAAACATCCCCATCCTGTTGCTGCTAAAGGGTGTTAAAAGTGGGACAGGCTGGAGCAGATGGAGCTATTTGCAGGTTACTCCATGCTCCTCTCACACCTGGAGAAAACAGCACTAGGATGAGCTCTATGGCCCCTCCACCAGCTCAAGAACTTGCTCCCAGGACATGCTCCTGCTGAATCTTCCCCAGCAAGCCCCAAGCCTGCTTCTTTTGAAGTTAAAAGTCTCTTGATTTCAGGGAGGGAGTGGAATGAGAGCCAAGAACTCTACTTCTGGCTGCTCCAGGCACACCCCAGGCTTGCTGGAGAAGCACATATGGTGAACACCAACCTACAGGAGACAATCAGGCAGTGTGGGCACTGTACACTGGCATTGAGTGACAAGATCACATTGAGTGATCTGAGCCTAGGCTGAGCTCTTTCTGTGCTCAGGGAAAACAGGGAATCCTGAAACACTGGGACACCATGTCAGGATACATGGGCCACAGGTTGCCAAAACAGAGCAACATCACTGGCTGTTGCTGTGCCCATGCCAACGGTGACACTGACTGCCATGCCCCACAGCTTTACAGCAACTGCCCTGAAAGGGATCCCCAGGCACTTACATTATGGGGAAGGGGCCAAGGCCTGGGGCACATTGCAACCTCAGCACAGGAGAAGCACTTTTGTCTGGGCAGGAGCACATCTCTGTGGTGTCAGAGGGATGGTCTGGATTCAGTATCTCCCCCCAGCCATGCTGTCCCTCCTTCAGTCCCAGACAGGCTGCATGTGTGGCATTTGGAGAAGCAGTGGCTGGAGATCTTCTTGGCAGACCTCCTCCTGCAAGGTCAGGCTCCCAAGCAGGCACAAAGCCAGCCTAAAAAAACCCAAGCAGCATTTCCAGGCCTTTGGCAAGATGCAGAGTTGTGTCCCTTTTGCACAAGCCAGGGACCGGGACAGCACCATTTGGGGGTCAGAGGCACAGAATATCAGCAGATTTACATGGGATAAAACGAGACTCAGTGTCTGGGGCTCAGCCACCACAGTGGCTTCGTCACATCCCCAAATGACAGCAAAGGCAGGAGAATGATTTATTTGAAGCCAGAGCCCAGCTGTTGGGGTTTTAAGGTCTCTGGATGCATCCCTTGCAAAAAGGCAGGTTGGCAAAGCCTGTCAGGATCGTTTCCTCTGCTGATCCCTGCCAATGATTACTGGGTCAGGCGGAGGTTTCACTCCAGAGCTGATGGCTTTATATGCATGGATGTTCCCAGTTCCCCTCAAGGCTCCAGCAGCAAACGCAGCTCAGCTCATGTAAGCCTGCCCAGACCCCAACCAAGCCACTGAGACGTGAAGGATGCAGTTACGCAAGCGAAGAGAGCACCAGTGCCTCTGCCCCCGCAGCTCACTGAGCTGGCACAGGGGCTGGCACAGCCCAGGCTGCTGGCACTGCTGGCCACAGCCAAGCATCCCACCGGGGCTGCACTCACCATGCAGGTTCTGGCACTCCACATCTGGCACCTCACATCACTGCCAGAGTGGCCTGGATAACTGGGATCAATGTGGATGCAGGTTATGTCCATGGCACGGACTCAGGAGCCTCCCACCCCTTGACAGCAGCCGTGAAGTTGTCCCTTACACGTGCTGTGCTAAGAGTGTGAGGTTTGCCCCATGTCTGCTTCTCATCTCAGCTGTGGCTGAATCTCAGGAAGAAACACCTTTGTCCAGGATGAGCAGATGGAGATTCATCTCAAAGGAACCTGGGGGAATGTAAAAGTCGATTAAGCCAGGGGTACCAATTGCAGAGGGTCAACATGCATCTCTCGCTGCCCTGGAAGATGTGCAAAGACCCATGAACAGTCAGGGACACAGAAGATGAGCTGATTTAAGGAATCACCTCTTTAAAAACCCACTTTAACAGTAAGGTCATCACCTTGTTGAATGATCTGTTCTCTCCCCAGTGACTTACATTTTCCCAGCACTGATCACAGCAGTTTCTATCACAGCCTGTAAGCACACCTACACCTTCATTTCAGTGAGGCTGCTGCTGTGATGGCCTTGCTCACACTCCTCACTCCTCAGAGAGGATTGCTCTGTGTGCCCAGCACCCAAACGCAACTGCAGAGGGAAAGTGCCTCCTGGCATTGCTGTTAGCAGGGCAAGTGCATGGTTTAACAGCTGTATGGGCCTCAGAACTGCCTGTCTCCAGCTCACAGGGAAAGGGATTCTGCCAACACAGTGCTTCTCCATGCGATGTTTCACCCAGGTGAGGAACGAACAGGCTTCTTGTTCTTTTCGGCTCTGAAAATTAATAGCAAGTGCTTAGAGTCACATCTGCATGGGAGAGGCACTCTCGAGTCCACTGTGTCTCTCTCCTGCCGTTCCTGACAGGCCTCCAGTGCTTCAGCAGTGCCAGGAGAGGAGAAGCCCTGAGGCTCTCGCCTTGATGTGCCATGTGCTGCCTTGACAAGCAAACCTCTGTTGAAGCGAGGGAGAGATCATCCACAGCTGGTCCAGGTGTAACCTTGGCCAACACATCATCTGGATGGTACACCTTCATCCTTGCAGTGCCTTGGTGAGACCCTGCCTGATCCCAGGAGCCTGGTGGTCTCAACCAGCTCTTCTTGGCCAGCTGCTGGTGCACAGAGAGCAGGAAGCAATCCAGGACCAGTCCTGATGTGGAGGCTTCTCAAGCAAGGAGCAGAAGAAAGAGACTGTTGCACAAGTGCAGGAAAAGCTCCTCAAACGCTTGGTAGGGATTTTTCCTGGGGGAAGCATGAGGGACAGCCAGCCTTTGAAAGAGCAGGGAGGCAGGATGCAGGTCTCACCCCAGCAGTAAGCAGATGCATGGCCACTGGCAATACTGCCAGTGATTTGCAATCTCCTTTCATACAAATGCTGTCTTCCCCACCTTCATTTCATTGCTATTGCTCATTTCTGGTCTGCAGGGGAAGGAAGTAAGGAGAAAGAAAAAGAAAGGAAGGGGGAAAAGGGAGAAAGAAAAAAGAAAATAAAGAAAAAGGAAATGGAAACAGAAAAAGGAAAGAAAAAGAGAAAAGCTATTGCAGACCCAAAGGACCCTTCCAGCCCAACATTTAATAGGTTTTCTCCTGTTATATTAGCACTAGACAATCAAACTGTTCAGCACAAGGTTATTTCCCTCTAGGTTAGAGTGGGGACTTGGCGAATGCTTAAGGAGATCTAACAGACATGTTATTGTGTTCATGAAAGCTGAGGGATCACCAAAAGCTCGTGCTGGTCTCTAATGGCCTTGTGCTGCTGGGCACACTGGGTTTGGAATGAGACAAACCAGAGGTCTCAGCTGACGGAACTCATCCCAAGCTCTGCCTTTGTCCCGGGGAGGAAGGGACCCCATTCCTTGGCCAGCCACAGACACTTGGCAGTTCTCTCCCAGTTCACCTGTGCAGACACGTGGCTCTGCTGCGCTTCCCAATCTGCAGTTGCCAGCTGCCATTGAACAGTTGCCACTTGGCCTCCTGAGAGGGCTGTTTCCTAATGCCAGCATCAAATCCTCCATCACTTCTCAAAATGCTGCGGGAACAAATACATGTTGTACCAACATGTTACTGCTGCAACCCCTTCTGCCCATGCTGGGGACCCCTGTGCTGTACACTAAGTGATCTTCTGCCCAGTTCCACTGTGGGTCCCAAATCACAAACAGTCTCACTGCTAAAAAGTGGGTTTCAGTTATGGAAATGGATTTTTTTCCCCTCTTCCAGCTCATGCCCATGAGGTACAATTTTGTCAGTCACTAATTAAGCAAAATCATGTATTTCCTTCCTTCAGGCAGGCTCCTTACAACCTTATATCTTAGCCTCAATATCCCCTACTTTCCTCCACAGATTTAATTTCCTTCATCTTTTGCCTTGTAACTCCTCCCTGCAACTTTCCATGCTGGTGCCTCCCTCTCTCCCTCCCTTTCTTCCTTCCTTCTCTCCTTCCTTCCTTCCCCTTCAACTGCTTTCTTTTCTGTTTTTTCTCTTTTGTGTTTTTTAATCTCTTTTTTGGTTTTTCTCTTTTTTGCTTCTCTTCTCTTCTCTTCTCTTCTCTTCTCTTCTCTTCTCTTCTCTTCTCTTCTCTTCTCTTCTCTCTTCTCTTCCCTTTCTTCTTCTCTCTTTCTTGCATACTTCATTTCTTTTGATGATTTCAACCCAAAGTCACCATTTGTGTCCTATTCCCTCCCACCCCCCCATTTAATTTTAGTCCTCTAATTTACCAGGATTGAGTTATATTATAAAGAATAGAAATGCCCATGTAGTTAAAGCTCTGGGGCTGAGAGATATGGGTTTAACTCCCAGCCCTGCCACACTCTGTTTGTACAGTAGGGTGCTTAGATATGACAGCCGTGAGACCCACAGAAAATCCCTCTGGGGCTTATTTACGGAGGATGGTACAGTGCATTTGAACATCTAGTCCCTACAGGTGCAGAGTTGCTCAATCCCACATTTTCCTAGTCCATGTGACTCTTCTGTGGAGTTTAGAAACCTCAGTATCTCCCCAGCCTGGCATTGCTCTGTTGCTAGCATAAATCCCAGCTCCCCTGTGCTGCAGCAAGCCTTTTAGAGCTCTTTTAAATGACATTACCTTTTCCTTGTATATTTTTGATCCAAAGCACAGAAGAAAGCTAACAGAGGGAAATCAGCCCTTTAGCTTGGTGATGTGGCAGTTCATAAGCAAGTCAGCTTATGTGGGTTTGGATGATACAGAAATTGGCTAGTGGGAAGAATATTTACAGGAGTCTTTTCTCAGCTTTGGAATTAGAGAAAATAATCCTACTAAATTAAACAAAAGTGATAATAATATAAAAGAGTGCTTCTTAAACGTAACAGCTTCCTTCCTTGCCAACACCATAGAACTCAATGTTTTCAACACATGTAAAATGCATTTTTAATGTAAACAGCATGAGGCAAAATTCCAGCATAGGATGTGAAATAGAAATTGTTCAGGAAGGGAGCTGGGGAAATTGCTAACGCTGCAACAGAATGAAACTTTCTCTAAATCCCAGGCTCTGTCTGCGGGGCATTACGGCATCAATGCCATTATCGCTGCACACCATGGGCCGCTTATTGCTTTTAATTATGTTAGCAAAATAAAGGATCCTTTCTGGCCAGCCTGGATGGACAATGTTAAGCCATGCTGGAAAAGCTGGATAAACCTCATTAAGGAGAATATGGCACAGGGAGAGATAAGGCTGTGTGCTCACTGAGTTCAGGATACTTCAAAGGGAAAAAAGGGATTTGATAGTGGATTTCTCAGGGACATGACTGGACACCTCACTCATCCTACAGCCAACTGCTCACAGAGGAGGGGAGGTCTTCCTGGAAAGGGCCCTCTGCTCACATTGCCACTTCCACAGCCATGTGCTGTAATGGTACTGCATCATAACTACAATTCTGGGGTTACAAGACTCTGCCTCTTTGTTTCAGTGCTCCTGAAACCACAGAGCATGCAGTGAAAGGGCCGTGGCCGCAGGCATGCACACAGTGGGACGGCAGATCCCTGTGAATCTGCTGCCCAGACTGTATGGGCAGCTGGGCTGGATGTTCTCCTGTGTTCCATCTTGTGTTTGCATTGAAGACACGGTGAGGGAGGAAGGAGCAGGGTTATTATGCATGCAGACAAGAGTGATCAGGGAAGGATGGCAAGGACACTTTGGAGATAAGGTTAGAATTCAAAATGATTTAGACAAGTTGGATGAAATGGCCCCAAATACCGAGGTGAAATGCAAACTGGGGACAACAGCAAAGCACTGCATTTCAGCAGGAGGCACAGACTGCTCATATCCAGGGTGCAAATGACTGAAGGCATGCTCTTTATTCCAAGAAAGGAGCTGGCATAACAGCAGTCACAGGGCAAGGGTCTGGCCTGCAGCTCTGTTCCGAATGAGGAATGGTCCCTCTCCTTGTGCAGCCTAAAAAGTGGCAGAGGAAGGATGTTCATCTCGTCTCTCCCTCAGCTCAACTACTCAGTCCTTAAGGCCTTTAAAAGATAACCTCCATGAGGAAGGGAATGGCCTGTCCTCTGCAGCTGCAGCAGAGAGGACAAGATGACACAGGTTTAAATTGCAGCGAGAGCAAATCAGGTTAGACACGGAGGACTGTTTACAGGGTCTGGAGCAGATAACTTTGGGATGCTGGGGAGTCTCCATGCCGAGAGCTGTAAACTTTTCTCTCCTGTTAGTGTACGAGTCTTTTCTCCCTTCTGTGGTGTCTAAAATGCCATCTGTATGGCAAGAGGAATTTGGGAATTTTACCCATGCTCAAGGAGAGGAACTGGTCTGGGTTCCCCTGAAGTGTTTTCCCTAGCACAGGGGAGGCAAGGGCCAGTTTGTTGTCCTATGTACTAACACTGCTCTGAATACTGGGAAAAGATAGAAGTGATGCTATTTTTGAAGGCAATATTGAACATAAATAGACATGGCAAGGTGCCAGCTTCAAACCAGAACTGTTTCCAATAGAGCTGGGTGAGGCACTCAAAGAGTCTTTTGAAAAATCCATTAAGGCTCCATCAAAACAAGGAGCTTTTCAGAATGACAGACACATAGGTGCCTCCTTCACCTCATTCATTGAAATAAAAAAATCAGGCACGTTTTCTTCTTATTTCCTTTCATATAGATTCAGCCCCTCCGGAGGAAAAAAAATAAATTAAAGTTTCTGTTGTGGAGAAGAAGGCACCACCGTTTCAAGTTTTAACAGATCTTCTATTGATCAGGCTTAAATTGGCTGCGTGCTGCCTGCAGTTGAGCTCCACTGCTCTGCTGCTGACATGGAAAGGACTTAGCAGGCAAGCAGAGAGCTCACCAGCCTTCAACCCTCATCCAGTGCTCAAAGCTTCAATATGCAGAAGCTTTCAAGGCTGAAAAGCCCAGGCTTTTGCCTTTCCACCAGTAGGTCTTTGAACACCTCTGGGTCTTTGTAATAGCAGCATCTGCTTCATCATTTCAATTTCTGCATGAGTCATAGTTCCCCTCATGTACTACTTTTCCTTTCCCACTCTGCCTCAGAGATAAGAATTCAGTGTCCCAGAGCAGAGATTTGAGAAACCTCAGGCAATGGATTCATGTCCAGAAAAAAATGAATCTTATCTATGACAAAGAGGGAAAAGGAAAGGAGCGAAATGTGTTTGTAGTAAAATTGTTAAGAGACCAAATTGGTCTTCCTTAGGAAGTTCCTGGGATGTAAAGCACCAATTAACGTGCACATGATGTGAAATATGAATAGGCCAGGGCTTTGACTCATCCCCCAGTACAAACCAAGTGAAGAGCTTGAGTTGGCAACACAAGTAGCAATTTGAAGAGGGAAAAGGAAAGCCTTTCATTCTATCTGTATGTGCCTGCAGCCATAGCAGAGGGACAGAGGAAGTCACACAAGTTAGGAAATGCATGGAAATGTGACCTGAGGGTGCCTGTGGTCTGCCTTGGCCGCATGCCAGAGCACAGCCCCAGGTCCATGCCATTATTTCCACTGTGAATTCAACAACCACTGCAAACTTACACACACGAGCAAGGACCTCAGACTAGAAAGGAACAATAAACACTTCAGCTGTGGACCCCCAAGCACTGGGTCACACTAATCAATCAACCCACTCAGTGCCTCTGGCAGCGAAGTATTTTTAAAATATTTTAGGAGACAGGAAAAGGATCAAAATGTTGAGAAAGCCACCAGAACTGGTAATTTGATTCTTCAGAAGATGCTAGTTCTACCTGTTTGTAAGGGAGCTGAACGCTGGGGACATGGAGAGATAGATGGGTGATAGGTCCTTGGCTGTGACCTCCAACTGTCCCAGGCAAGACAGCACCAATGCCCCCGTCCTGCCTGGCTGATTGATATTTGGCACCCAGCAGGGTTGGTGCTCAGGCACTGAGGACAAAACAAAGCCATTTTTGGTGCACTGTCTGTGTACAGCTGCAGCACAACCAAATCCATCAAGTGGGAAGAGGAGTTCAGTTGTCACTGTCACATCCCGGAGGAAGACTGGGCTGACTCAATTAGAAGACATACACGAGTATTGATTATTGCCAAGTACAAATTCTCTCTCCCTCTCAACCATGTGGTACTGTTGGTTTATTTTCCTCCTCCAGGTTATTCTTAATTTCAAAATAACACGATTGTTGTTGTTCCCAATGTACAATACAAATTGACAATATAATATAGCTTGTATTACCACAGTCCCTACTGGCCTCTGATGAGTTAGTAATTCAGCCATCTGATTTCCTCTTTTTTTTTTTTCCTTTTTGCTTGTGGATTCCAAGGTCTTTGAAAATGTATTTCTTGTTTACGTTCAAAGCAAAGCCATCTCACAGCCATAGTATGTCTGAAAGATTTTTCTTGCCCTTCAACTCTACTGTGGAGGAGGCTGGATCTGTTCCAAAGACCTCCTCCTGTAATTGCAGCCATCAGTCACTTATTCCCAGGGAAACTTATGCCAGCCCCTCTCTGTATGCTGGGACAACTGTTTTGGAGGGGACAGTGGAGCCTATGAGCTTCCTACCTCAGCTTACAGGCTGGCACTAAGCAGGGAATGGATGTAGCAAGCTACAGTCTTCCCGGATAAGTGAAGTGTTAGATCATACCAAATGCATTTGCCTACAGACCTGTTTCTCCAATTGGGAATCCATCATCCATGTCTCTGGAAATTATGCCATTGGAGTACCTTGCTATGAACTCATGAGCCTAAAACAGTGTCTCCTGTCTGAAAATGGAGATCTCATGGTCCTGCACTCGGTCAGAGCAAAGAGAAAGGCTGAACTTCCTACGCAAGCATCATCACTCTCCTGCTCTTGCAGTGCAATTTGGGAGCCCACCTTCTCCCACACCTGCAGTTTCTTGCATGGAACTGGCAAAATGCACTGACTGCGTGGAACAAGCCTAGGGACTCAGAGGTCCCATGATCTCACCAGAAGATATTAAAATTCTTCATCTTCCTCTCGCCTGATGAAAGAGGTATGAACTGTGCTTGGGCCAGTTAGAAATTAAACTATTTCCAGTGTATAACATCTATTGCTCTCCTTGGGGATGACTCAGGATGTGAGCTACACATTTCTGGTGGAATGGTACTGGAGAGGACAGCAGGGCCAGCACTTCAGTTCTGTATTTATGGATATCATCAGAAAAGTTTTATTGGATACTTATTTTGCATCCCTCTCTCTGGAGGATCTATCTGACTTTCACAGTACTTTTGTTCTCTTGCTTTCGGTAACTGATTTTATACATGTATGTTCACAGAGGGGATTTGGGTAAGAATTCCTCAAAGTATGGAGAAACAGTAATTGTTTCCCACTTGACATAGGGAGGGAACATGGAACTCCAACCTTGACTGTAAGTCCAAAGGGACTGAAGTGGGTCTGACCCTTCTACCTGTTACCACAATCACACTTCCCTCCTTCAGAGGACAATTGGCATGCACTTGCCCTGCACAAAGGCCACCTGCCAAGGCTGCTTTTTCTTCTGGCTCCCCTCCAAGACGTGCTGCTTTCTCCATTTAACTCACCTGTCACGGGCACTCCAGTGCCCTCCCTGAGGGCTAGTCCCTCCAGTGATCCCTGCCAAGGAACCTGGGGTTGTGTTTCAGAGAGTGTAAAGTCTTCAGCACATGGTCCCAAAAACCTGCCTGCCAGGCTTCCCCCAGGGACAGTGCTCACATGGTGGTGCGACTGAAACGTGGGGCCACTGTGTAGCTAAAGACAAAACCCATCTGCAGTCAGATGTAAAACAGGGTGATTCAGTACCACTCCTGGTTAGCACTTTGACTTTGGCCTCAGTACCAGACGCCCTCATCAGAGTGCATTCTCCTTTCTCCAAAAGATGAAACATCCTAAGATTTCCACCCAAACAGGGAAAAAGGAAGCAGTATTTTGAAGGTTTTCACAAAAACAGCACATCTCATGGTTACTTTGAGTCAATCAAATATTTTCTTTTGCTCACTTTTCCCATGTAATATAAAATGTGAATGAAAAATTGACAAAAAGAGAAATGACTGCAACTTCATTTGAAAAATCATCAAAGCAGAACACTGTAACCTGAAAGTTACTTTCGAAAAGGGAGTGATCAAAACAATATGTCCTGATGTGTCGAAAAAACATTTCCAATAAAAATTGCTTTAACAACATTTTTCTCAAAAGCTCTTCATTGCATCATTCCCAAAAGGACCATTCTTGGTGATAGCACAAAGAGATCACCCAGAAATTTTCTACTCTTATACTTCCTTTTAAGGCAGTGGCAATGTGAATCGGTCTCCTCTTCTCTCTTCACATGCTGTCTTTGATATTTCTAGTCTATTGTACAAAGCCTTGTTATTAATTTTGGCCATAGGGAGCGCATGTGTGAGATTCAGAGCACCACAGACCCTTCACAGCTGCACCATGTTTGCCTTCAGTAATGGGGGATTGGTCAGAACTGACACTGATGTCCCCAGGACAGCGGTGATATATCAGAAGGAAAGTGAGCCCGATGTGAAGGTCACACGACATGTTTCACCCCACTCATATTCGTAAGTCCAGTATGCATCTGTTGGCTGCTGAGCATGTACAGAGCAGGTATCTAGATAGGACGGTGTGTGCTTACGCACTTGTCAGCGCTGGATGTCCAGCTTGAGGAGAAATATATACAGGAAATAATAGTTGGAGCATGATTATGTGGTCCCTTAGCCTGAGGCAGGACGTGCTGAACTCCGTCCACACGAGTAGGCTGGTACAGACCTGAACAGAGCATAATGAATGCCCTTCTTCATCACGCAGGTGCCACTTCTCCTGACTCAGATTCAGTTACACTCATGGAGCTGATTGCACATTTCATCCTACTCTTGCATATCAAGAGCATATTCAATGTTCCAGGGACTCAATGAAACAAAAAGTCAGCACGTGGTCTTCCTTACAGCCCCTGAGTCTTGTTCATCCCTCGTGGAGCCACATAAAGAACGAGTTTGGCCTGTTTTGTCAGAGGTAGAGATATCTGTGGAATAGTATGCTCAATCCTTTATGTCAGGTCATCTATCTCTCCTCAGCAAAATGCATCTGTGATTACTTCTCCATTTACTGGGGTTTTTTTAAATACAGAATTATATAGTAACCTTCAAACAAAAGGAGGGGAGAATAAATACGTTTAATTTAAAAGTTTAACTAGTCAAAGCAAAGTTAGGGAAAGCACTGAGCATCTCAGGTGCTGGTTAACCTATAAATGAAAAACAAGGAGGACAAGGAAAAGAAGTATTAAATTATGCAAATGCTTAGAAGAATCATGTCTTGGCTCATATACAAGTCTAAGCTGCTGCAGGAAAGAAATGGGAAGACTGGATTGGAGGAAATGTGACAATTGGTGTCTTCCCATGGAAAGCAGGGAAAAACCTTCAGCTTCCACGGAATAGAAAATAGCTTCACTTATAAAACAGATTAGGTCACATTCACAAAAACAGTGATGGGTTTTATCCTCAAAACCGAACAGCAAAGCAAGTCCCATGGTCACATACAGCTTATCCACACACGCAGCTGACACTCAGCCCTGTCAGGGTTGTTCCCATTGCAGGAAGCTCCTGCTTTATTGCAAAGAAGGAGCTGTAGTATCGGGAGAACATCCGCAGAGATGGAGCTTGCACACTGCTCTTTCTCCTTCAGACAGGGATCAAGTCTCTTGGGAACACACACTGGATTTTTGCAGGTACAGCCTCCTTCATAATCTATGGCAGGCTGCCTCAAACCCCTCCCTGGATGCTTTCCTTGTCCCCATGCAGACATGTAGGACCCAGGACCAGTACAAGAAATGTCCAATCCCACAGCAGCTCACTCCTCTGATGGCAAGGAAGGGCATTGACACATTTCTCTAGTCCTGCTGTCTCCAGCTTCTCTGTGGGAGCTGATGCTGCAGGACTCATCTTGCATTGTTATGTAGATAAGTGGAAACTCCTCTCCAAAGCTCTAACGTGCCTTCCAAGTCCACCGCAAATAAACTTCTGCAAAGAATGCTGAGTTGTAAGGCTGGTCCCAGCTGGTTTTGGGAACACTGTTCTGTTGGAAACCATATTTCACGGTGTTTAACTGTGACAGGATTTTCTGAAGAAGGCCAAGCATGTGGGAAGATTTCTCACTCCCTGGAAGCTAACGGTTGGTTCTCAGCACAGATTTACAATTTAATTGAAAAAAATTGAGAGAAAGAGAAGAAATTTTGATTAACACTGCTCTTAATCATCAAAGCTTTAGTTGGGCACCCCCCTGGTTTTGCCAGCCCAAGTCATAACATGTATTAGAGGACTACAGTAGAAACATCCAGAGAGGAGAATAAAACAAGAATGAGGCAAATGACAGTCTCACTTGCTCAGGAGTAACTCCATGACACAAATAGCTACTTCGCATTTATGCAGATGCAGAAGCCCAGCTTGTCCCAGTGCCTTCTCGACATGGAACATTTTTCCTTCCTTCAAATCTTTAGGACCTTTCCCCAGCAAGCCTCCCTTCAGGCTTTTTTTGCATGATATATCAGGAAACATCTCTAAAAAGAGACATCAGTCTACGGCATGGAATTCTTTCTGGGAAATTATCTGCTGTGCTGCAGGCTGTGAAGGGGAGGTCTGTTACCATTCAAGAGGTGTCCCATTCAAAAACTGCTGAAGCAAAGAGCAAAAATTCTCTGAGTCAACCCTGAACCAAAGTCCCAGCCAACATCAGGGAGCCCTTTTCTGTTAGAAGAGCCTCTTTTCAGATAAGACTTTCATCCAAGGTTATCTGAACACTTGCAATCAAACGGCATTTTGTGCTAACATTAATCCTGCTGTCCTGGCCACATTCCAGTTTGAGTAACAACGTTCTGCCAACCTAAATTCCTCTAGAGGTTTCAGTAGGATGCAATTTTCTTCCTCTTTTTTGTCTTCCATTTCTGCATAGTTAATTCTGGACAGTGCAAAAGACTGACCATGTTCCAACCCAGCACTGCTAGCACCTCACTTGTGAGAAAAGTGGACTTTGAAGTGAGAAGGACCAAAATGCTGCATGAAACCACATTATTAATAATAAATGGCTTTTGCAATATATTTCTACTTTTCTTTTAAGTTCTGTTATCAATGGAAAATGTAGAGCTGGAATACTATTGAGATCCCTGAGAAAGTTTATTGGTAATCCCAGCAATCGGAACAGAGAAGTGCATTTTAAGTTGTAATCAATACACTTGTGACACAAATGAAAAGGAGATGTTATATAAGGAGTTTTTTCCAGTGGAGAGAGCCCTGACAGCCAGTTATTGCACTGAGGAAAGGAAGTCATCCAGATGGACTCTCCGTCACACTAATGAAGCCATCTCATAACTGTAACAGAGACCTCGTGTATCTGCTGTGACACTTAGCAAATCCGGGCATGAATAAATAACCAAAGTCCAATTGAATTAACCTCCAGCTGATCAGCCCTACTAAACAAATTATCCTAAACTCTGAACAAGATTAAAAGGGCTGGCACAGGCCAGAATCATGTGGCAGGAGTGTTAATTCAGTTTAACAAGTTTAAACCTAATCCCTCAGTGTTCTCTGATTTCAGGGTTTCAGGGCAAACTGGTTCTAAAATGCTCTTGGAAGGGTTAGAAAAGGAGGCTCACATGAAGTTGAGAGAAAAAACACAATCTCAGCCTGGAGTCACCTAAAGAAACAGAAGAGGAATTGCCAGTGCAGAGCAAAGGAGGACTTAGGCAGAGCATTTCTTACAGAGACAGAAGAGAGTAGGAAAATGACATTGATTTCCTTATGGTATATTCCAACCTCATTTCCAGGATGAAACTTAAAAGGTTGATAGCACATCTGCTTTTCTTGATTTTCATGTTTCTTGTGCAGAAACAGAAGATAAGCACCTATGAAATAAGGGACAATGCTTCATTTTAATGCCATTTTCTCCAGTATATAATTGTATTTTTCTCCTAAGAGTACATTTGTACTGTCCATCAAAAGCACAATTCAATTATCACAAACTTCAGTTCATTACTTAGAATAGCACTAACAAAGAATTTCAGTACTTGTTTCTTTCTATGTTGATTCATAAAAGAATTTATGTGGTCAGTTAAAATTAACTTTAAACTTCAACAGACTCAACATTTTGTAGGGTTTTGAAAAGTTAAACTTGCTTCCAAGACAAACTATTTGATTAATCTCTAAACACAGGAGGGGAGATAGTAAACTCTCTAAGTTTTCTGAGATGGAGATTACCAGGATTTGAAGCTCTTCTAAATACAAGTTCCTGCAGTATATGCACGTGCCTCACAAGATCTTTCCAATCACAAAATTCCTTCTACATGTATTTGCAATCTTCTGTCACAGGTAAGTCCTTCAATACAGCTCCCAGCTTCCCAGAATCTCACACTTTTTCAGTGAGTCTGGTTTGTATATGCAGATGAAGACAGAAATCTGAGAGTCTCTACACCCCACTGAAGAGCACCTGCCTGCATTCTTTTGCCTTGCCATGGAATGTCTTTATGCAGGTCTGGCTTGGATTCTTTATTGTGATCTACAGCATAACTGTAGTTTTATGTGCTAAACTTCACCACCAGAAGGGATGTTCATTTTGACTAGATGGCAAACAAATTTAATGTACCACGAAAGAGGAAGCATTCAGACATCAGGTATTTCCACCATCCCCATCTTCAACATCTATAAAGAACTTAAAAATCAGATAGAACCAATCTTCATCTAATATTCAAGAGTAATTCTTAATACCCAGGAATCATTTTGGTACTGTTTCATTGGCAAGGCACAGAGTTGTCCACTTTGTTGGGAAATGCCTGAATGTTTCCACATATTTAAGTTTTGCAAAATGAATACCTCCTGTAATTCTGAAACTTTTGTTACACAACCCTCGAAATGGAATCATGACCTGTCTACTGTGTACTTTGCTATTATTTATGCAGTATATAAATGCAAGGTAAATATTTATTCTCATTTTCCACTGTGTGCACTGACTGATATCTCCCAAAGTTAACAACAGCATTATGAACTGCAAATGATGACACATTGTCAAAGTTGAAACCATTTGGTTAGATGCCTCTTACATTTTCAAATATTCCCAGTGCAATTTCATAACTGTCTTGAGCATAATGAGCCAATGGATTTTTCCTCTTTCAACTGTGTAACAATGAACAACTATTAGAACCACTTTATTATTTCCAGAGTTTGAAGGATCAGTGGCCACAGAGAAAATATGCCCTTTTCAACCAAGTTTTTAATTGTTTTCTCACTTGAAGGAGGAGCTAATTTATTACTGGCAGCGCAGAAGGCATTTGTCTCATCAAGATATATCATTCTAACTATAGGTGAATTCTAGACAACAACACTATTTAATTTGCTGTCACAATTAAGTGATTTATAGAACTGACTATACTATTAGTATCATACTAATACTCTGACATTCTCTTGTTGCTTCTGCAAGAGTCATGGTGTTATTTGCTGTGCTTTCACACTTCTCAGCAACAGAGGGGTACGAGTTTTGTTCTTATAAGCTATGCCACAATTATTTTTACAATCCACTCCATTTGCATGTTGTCTTTCATCTGACAGACCCCCACGAGCACCTAAAAAACTCCTACATAAACTATAGCGAGCTTTATGGTAATTACTGCTGTCTTTACTGATCCATGGAAATAATTCCTTCAGCCACTGCAGCAGTACAAAGCTTCTGCTGTTCGCAGGGTAGATCTGCTGATGGATGATACCATCCACAGGCGCTGTCATGGTCATGATCTATGTTGGGCTGTTACTTGACAAATGAAAATTATGTAAACAGTACTCAAACTCAATCTTGCCTCATGATGACTCTGTCTGTTTCGTACCCCCTGCCTACAGTGCCCCGTAACAGCCAGCTGTTATCTCATGATAAATACTGGAGATAAAATTATCATCAGACAGCACCAGGTTGGCTGCATGATGTAATCCTGACTCTTTTAGGTAGCTGGAGCTCTTTTAGCTCTCTTAGGTAGTCTGGAGTGATGCTGGAGATGTATTTCACACATTTCCAGAATGTCATTTTAATTTCAGTCGTTCTTGAAAGTAATTTCTGGATAATTTTTGCAAAGAAATGTAGGATGTGCCAGTTTTAAAGGTACTAAATATATGAAAACTACTGCTGTTTGAGATCAAGCAACCAAGAAACTGCTTTCAGCTATGTCCTTCTGCAGGTGTGACTTGCCTCATCTTGCCAGGCTCTGCAATCTCAGCAGTAGCCCTCTCCCAAAACTCTCCCCCAGCACCAAGGTTGCTCCTTTCTCCTCCCCGCCCCATGAATCTGTAATCCTCCTTCCCCAGCCTGCACAGCAGCTCAGAAAACACCAATGACACAGCATAACAAAGTCCTACAAGGGCTGGAGTACTCCTCTATTTATAGGTCGCTAAATCTGACTAAAAAAAACTTCCAGAGCTCCAGTCACATTGCTACCTAGATGTTTCCAGGCCCAGCCAGAGCGTGCTGGCTTACTGCCATGTTTTTAAATCCTACCCTGTACACTGAGCTTTCGCAGGAAAATCTGCTAGTGCTCATGTGTGGGCAGTTACTATTGACACAAATATTAATGAACATTCCCATATTGTTTTCTTACTAAGCTGCAAGTGCAAGAAATAAAAACAACAGCATGACCTGACAGTTTCAGGCATGTAAAGCCATCCAGGATTTCTATTTCAGATGGGCAGCTGAGTGCAGTTCACACAGAAAGGGAACAATTTGGATTTAACTGTTATGTGTGGTTTTTTTATTAAAAGACTGTTGTTTTGCTGGCTGAATTCTACAACTGGGAAAAAAAAAAGGTTTAATCAAAAACAAAATAGCTTGGAGCCATTCTGCAATGCCTAATGGATTGGCTGAGCCTTCCCCTTACACACACAATCAATGAAATAAGAGAAGTCTCATACAGTAAGAGCTGTGTGGACAACTTCAAAACAAGCCAACACTTAGACTTGTCTCTCAGAATAAGAATTGATACTCTTGTTATCCCAGGGGCCACAGAAAAGGGACCAATGCACAAAAGAGCGAGAATCCCCTCACCTCCCTTCAAAATATGAGAACAAACTGAGAGCCTCAGACCTTTAACCCTGAGAACGCTGTTCAGGTATCACCTAATCCCGGACATGTCTGAACTCTTCAGCTGCTCACACTCTAACTTCAGGCTTCCCTGCACACATGATGTCCCATTTCTGCTCATGTGCAGAGGCAGCTGGGCTGTGGTCATGTTTGGCAGGCCCATACCTATGTCAGGCTGAGCTCTGGAAAGCAGGAGATAAACCAGCCAAAGTCAGCCACAGCAGGTGTGACTCCTGACTGCGGAGAGCCAGGTTCTAAGCCGTGTTTCCGGTGACTGCAGAGAGCCAGGCAGGGAGACACAGTTGTCGGGGCTAAGGCTGGTCTCTCAGAACAGCCCCGGGTGTGCTCCTCTCCCTGCCTCCCCCAGGGCCTCGGTCCAGAAGTATTTTCTGAACACCACCCTGGCCAGACTCTATCAAAATGCAGTGAGGCTGGCTTCAAAGGAGAAATGCAGCATGTGGATTTCTGCCGTCCCTCCTACTCCTTTGACACAACTGTTCCATGGAGTGCTCACACAACCCCACACCACCCACACCCCCGACTTTGCTGTGACAGCACTAAGGGGAACAGGAGCACTCTGATATTGTCTGGCCCCAGCAATGTACTCACAGGCAGCTCTGCTTCACGTACCTGATTTATAACAAGGGTCAGAATAATTCCCAAGCAGCTCCTGCATCAGGGAGCAAACTAATTCCTTTTCTCTCTCCTTGGCTGCACAGCCCAGGGCCCAGCTGCACCCGAGGTTCCAGCTCACAGTCTATATTCTGCATCATAAAAGATACAAGAGAGAAATCTAGAGAAGTAATAACCTGTAAACTAATAAACCAACCCAGCACTTTGATAGTGAGGTGCTCCCCAGAGCAGGGATTATTAATGGATGTCCTGAAACACTGTGTGTCTAGCTTTTGAGAGAAGTGGGAAACATTTCTGATGATCTGAGGATCTTACGCATTTGTTCTTATAAAATCAGTACAGGCAAATGCAAAGACTAATATAAAAGCAGTCTCCTGCCAGTCTACACAGACAGAGGCACTGAAGAGGTTTTAAAAAGAAGAGTAATACAAAACAGCTCAAATAAATAACAACTTATGTTTCTTCAATAGTGAGTGCATGGGAATGGAAGAAGGGATCCTGAAATTCTGCAGAATCTCCAGCTGAGGATTTTATGGCTCTGAACTGCTGTCTGTCTTGATTCTTAATTTTCCCCAAACTGTAAAATGGGGTATATTAATAATGTGTTATGTCAAAAGACAGCTTATGAAGCTAACTGTAATAATGTTTGCAATGTGATTAGGGATCTTTGGAGGAATAGTGCTGTAGAAACCAGGAGTGTAAGTGTGGATGCAGGTCTTTCTCAGCCACAAAATGCTGGGAAGCAGATGGCAGGCAGACAGACCCCTCAGAAAAGGTCCCATTACCTGCCACAGTGTGTATTCTCAAATCTCCATCCCCTATATCAGTCACACAGACAATAGGACTCTTCGCTTTAGTTCTTTCTTTTTTTAATGTATTTACTTTCAGTGATGAAGATTCAGTGCTTAGTTACTTCAGTTTGCTATATCCCACTTCCCTACATGCCAAAATGAGACATCCAATTCATAGAAACTGTTAAACACAACTTTTTCATCCCAAACTAATGCAAAACAGCGAAGAATGGTGAATCCCTCTAAATCTGAACTACAGTGGATGGACTCTCTTTGTCCTCCTGTCATATAAAAAATAAAATGGAGTCTGGCGAGGATGGCAGGAAGAACTAGATCCTTTGTGTTTCCTGAAGTAAAGTTGCTCTCTGGAGAAGGCAGAGCAGGAATAAACTTCTTTATGAGTCAGGGGGTTTTACTGACAATAGCTGCTATTATCTCTGTCAAACAGGCAAAGCCTCGAGTGATTGTGGTAAGCAAGAAAGAGGAATGCTGTTTATTTGCAGTGCTGGAAAACACACTATTTGCCAGACTGCATAGAGTACCGAAAAGGTATTGAGCCTCTGTTTGAATTAACCACAAAAATAACCTGCTGAATTAAAAGCTTTTCTGTGGACCTCTGCTGCTCTCTAACGGTGCCTTCCAGGATTCTCATCACGAAGTCTATGCACTCTTCCTGCAGTCAAGTTTTGGTAAAACTTTTAACGCAAAACAAAAGGAATATTCATGAGGTCCTTAAGATATCTTAATTGAACTGATAACCCACAGCTCAGGCAGCTATTGCTGCAGCCACAGCTGGGATCTTTAGTGTGTGGTGGGAATGCCAGTAAAGGAGAGCTAAAACATAGGAATGAAGGCTTCGAGCATACTTTAGATGCAGCAATTACAAGAGTCTGGAAGGTTGCAAACCTCCAAGAAATCCCAATTTTCAGGGTTTTGTATAAATTAGAATACAAAATTATCATTCGTGAGTACTAGTATTTCAAAGAAAAAAGTTAGCACTGGGTCAATTGTGTGTAATTAACAGAAACTAATGTCTGCACCTGGGACAGTCACGTTTGCTTTTGCCCTCTTCGCACCGGTGTCTCATTTTATCCCCCAGAACACCTCCATAGGGCAGCTGCCATCACTCACTCAGCCAAGGCCTCTCCCGTAGCCCAAAACCAGCCTTATATTTATAGAATCACAGAACAGTTTGGGTTGGAAGGGACCTTAAAGCCCATCTTATGCCAACCCCCTGCCATGGGTGGGACACCTTCCACTAGCCCAGGTTGCTCCAAGGCCCGTCCAGTCTGGCCTTGGACACTTCCAGGGATGGGCAATCCACAACTTCTCTGGGCAACCTGCGCCAGGGCCTCGCAACCCTCATAGCGAAGTTCTTCCTAATATCTAACCCAAATTTCTCCTCTTTTAGTTTAGAAACATTCCCCTTTGTCCTATCCCTCCCTGTCTGCCCGTGTAAAAAGTCGCTCTCCCTCCTTTTTTATTAGCCTGCTTTGCAAGCCACTTTTTTTTTATTTATATGGAAAAGCACGCTCGGGGGGATTAAAGTGTGACCCAACACCACCCAGTGGCTGGGTGCAGCCGCATCCCGCGAGGAAAAATCAAAACATGCCATTATTTGCAGCCCCGCTGCGGCCCTCGGAGTCACCTGTCCGCTCACGGGCCTGAGGAGGGGGACACGCCATCCCCTCACGGCGCTGCGGGGTCCTGCCCCTGGACTGCCCCACCCGCCCTGGGAAGCGGTGTGGAACGGGGAGAAAACGGTGGAGGAGACGGCGTCGGGGGAAGGGGCTCCTCCCCGGGGCCGGGGGCCGGAGCTCAGCCCAGGGCCGGTGAGGGACCACGGCCCTGAGGAGACGGGCGGGGGGG
>VZRE01005067.1:339643-370293 GCA_013396775.1 Cephalopterus ornatus
CAAGAAAAGCCTGGTCCTGCGGGGCCCGGGGTGGGAAGCGGGGCTCAGGGTCCCCTCCTTGCTGTATTGTTAGCGCGGAGCCTGGCAGGGGCAGCTTGGCCGTGCCGGGGGAGTGATGCCATTGCGAGGCTGCCAAATATCCACCCCCCCCCCAATCCGGGGTGCGCTGTCCCGCGCTGACACCCGCCTCCGGGCGCTCCTGTGCTCTGAAACCAACTTAACACACGGTGTTTCGAATGCTCGGGAACGATTTGGGCTTCTTTACAGGCCGTAGAGGCCGCGTTTGTAACCTGACGTTGTTTTACTGCCCTTGCCGCTCCGATCTCTTCCGGCAGCGATGGAAGCGGGTCCCATCGTGACGTCCAAGCAGCGGCAGGAGGTGGTGCATGGCGTGCCCACCGAGGTGGTGTGCACGGCCTTCTCCAACTCCGTCCTCGTGGTGGTCACCCAGTACGGCAAGATGGGCACCATCGTCTACCTGGACCCCAACACCATCGGCGACAACGTGGGCAGGCCCTCGCTCACCACCAAGGTGCTGCTGGGCAAGGATGAGGTGAGAGCGAGCGGGTGTGCAGCGGGGATAAGGGGGAAATGTGGTAGGTGGGGCTGTGCGAGTTGCCAGGGAGTTGATGAATCACAGCAGTTAGAGCAGTGTTTGAACAGTGATAAGGTTAATTTTAAAATACCTCCTGAGGGAAGAGGGGTTCATCGGAAAAGTATGTGCGCTCATCTGCTGTTTGACATAAAACTCTAACTAACCATCAGTGGTTTGGGGATCTGTTGTTTTGTGTCCTGCAGGATATGGATTGCTTCTCTGTGTTTATGCAAGGTTTGATAAAGCTCTGTTGATTTAAAGGTTGCAAGATCAAATGTGCAGCCATTGATAACCTTTTCGGGTTTCTGTTCCAGTGAGTTTGTTTTCAGGTCTGTTTTGTCACACCCAGCCCCCCCCAGTGTATGCCAGCCCCGTAATGGACTTTAGTTGCCCTCACTTAAGTGTGCCAGCTAGCCCCTTCCCTTGATAAAGTTTAATTTGTTTTGCTTCAACAAAATGAGTTTTTTATCAACCATTTTACAAGACTGGAGAGAAAGCAGAAGAAGATGTGTTTCGCAAAGCGTCAACTGGTCAAGCATTAAAACAGAAAGTTACAGAGCTACATGCTTATGAGGCTTTCCATCAGGGTTGAAGCTATTAAATATTACTTGCTAGCTTTAACTAGGAAAATTATAGCAAGACAAGTTCCTGATTCTATCCACAGCTTCCCCTTATGGAGTTGTTTTTCTTCAGAAATAGCCTTCCCTTTCTGGATGGGAGATGTTTTGTTTTTCTTTCATTGGTATGATATCTGCTAATTCTGACCACCTCCACCCCCAAGCTGCTTTTGTGTTTTATTTGGAAATGGGAAGTGCTATGTTTACTTCATTAAATTCTATTTTTAAATCATTTTAACCAACTTAACCAGTCTAAACTTTAAGAAAAGGCTTTCACTAGTTTGCTCCTTTCCTGCTTGTCACTGTTAACATCCGTGTTTGGGATGGTGCGCACTTCCAAACAAGACTGGTAGTTAAAATCAGTCAGACTCACCCTTCTGACAGATACTCACCTGTGGGTGTCAATAAAACCTAGACAAGCTGAGTGGTTCAAAGCTGTGCTGGACGAGGTTCAGACTGGACATTAGGAAGTCCTTCTTTACTGAGAGGGTGGTCAGACACTGAAACAGGCTTGAGAGGGTCGATGCTCTGAGCCTGTCAGTGTTTAAGAGCCATTTGGACAATGCCCTGAGTAATGTTTTAACTTAGTCTGCTTTGAGTTGGTCAGGCAGTTGGACTAGATATCAATGTAGGTCCCTTCCAACTGAAATAATCAATGCTGTTCTAGTCTATTCTTGTTAAGGAAACCTTACAAGGATGGTTATATGTCTTTTCTTCCCTTCTTCAGCCTCACTACTTATTTCTGGTTTTCCTTATTCTATTAAAATAAGCAACATGCCTGTTAGACAGGAATTCTCTAGGCATTGCAAAAATAACAGGGTTTTTTCCAGAGTTTGTCAGCAGAACATCCCCTCTCCAGAACAAGTTTTTAAACAAAAGGTTGTACTTGCAGACCTCTTTAGAAGTCTGGCTCTGATGGAAATAAAGACATTT
Source organism: Cephalopterus ornatus (assembly GCA_013396775.1). Classification (NCBI taxonomy): domain Eukaryota; kingdom Metazoa; phylum Chordata; class Aves; order Passeriformes; family Cotingidae; genus Cephalopterus; species Cephalopterus ornatus. The sequence goes on from VZRE01005067.1 coordinate 341,789, forward strand.
GGATCCACAGCATTTCATATAATTGGATATTGGTGTCATAGTTTGCGTGGGAGGATTAGTGGAAAGAAAGATTCTCCACACTGACTTTCCAAGTTTTCCTGACAGTGCTAAACTCAATTCCAGTGCAGCTCCAGTTAAGTTGCTTCGGGGTGGTTTGGGTGGCTGTCATTCATGGGTCCAAACTCTTCCCTTTTAGGCTGGTTGAGTTTCTAAAGTTCCCTGTCCCATGGCTTGGCTTTGCTGACCACGTTGGAACCACACAGCAAATGCCATGCTCAGTCCAAGTCCAGGCTCAACAGGTTCTTGACATCATTCCTTGACTCTTCCTCTCCTAACTCATGTGGGAGGTCTCTCCCATGTGTAGGAGTGTACATCTCTATCCCCTTTGCTTTTCAGCCCCTCGTTCATGTTTGTGCCAAAAACCTGGTGGCGTTCGTGTCGCAGGAAGCTGGGAACAAACCTGTTCTTCTCGCCATGGCTTTAAAGGACAAGACCATGGAAGGAATACAGGCTCTACGGGAAGTGATCCGAAGTTGCCAAGTGTGGTGAAGTTGTGCCATCTGGATTCAAGGAAATGATCTTGAGTCCATGACTCATCACCACCTATTTAAAAGGACAAGAAACGAAAATGATGGAATGTGTTTGTGGTGGTTTTGGATGTACTGAGGAATTTGATGAATTTTTCTCTACTGTGTAGAACATTTGTGGGTTTTGTTACTGGGACAGGTTTGCAGTCCATATAGTCAGTGACGGGATGAGAACAATTGTCTCAACATACAAGAGAAGTGTTATTTTTATTATGTTGGATGGGTCATATATTTGGGAAAGGGCTCGGCTCTGCACTTGTGTCCTCAGGAGCTGTAGATGCCAAGCTCTGTAGCTGCACTGTACCACAAAGGGGGAACACCCAGTGCAGAGGGAATAAAAGAAACACTGACAAATCTAATTTCACCTGTTTTCTTTTTTGCTCTGTGAAAATCGCTTCAAGTATAAGCTTTGGTAAAAAGTCAACAGTTGCATAATGGAAAAGATTTTCTTGTGTGTTTTTAAAGAAATGAGCTCTATACGACTGCTTTTGTCCTTATGTCAGTTCCTGATGTAGTCTGAATCCATTTTCCACTTTCGCTCTGATTTTAAAGAGAGGCAGATAATTATGCTCTGCAAATTTCATGAAAGCTGATGTCAGAGTGGAAGGCAGGAACCCAAAACAGTGGTGAGAAAAAGACAAAATAACCTCTGCCAATGCATTACGTGGCATCAGCACATCAGAGAGGCAGAAGATCCATAGGTTGGACCACCTGCAATGAGCAGCTGTCACAGGAGACTTGGGGGCAGAGGGTTTGAGGGGGTTACACAGCGGTGTTTCTGCTGAGTCACTGACAAAAAGTGTCAGATGAAGTTGTATGAGTCGATGCAAAGCTTAATAGCCAAACTTTTGCCATTTGCTTGGAAAGCACATTTGTTTTTACCTCTCCTACGAGAAGAAGTAGTAAATTTTTAAGTGAGCTGTTACACACTGTTGTCACTTATGAACCTGACAGCGCAGATGGAGGCCAGGTCTTGGATTCTGGTCAGGGAGGAGCTGTGCTAAGACCTGTTGGTACAGCAGAATCAGCACAGAGCCTGTGCCTGCCCCTTGTTGATCCAGCTGCTGGGTCATTTCTGTTGCTAAAAAATCCCCTAGAAGTAGAAAAGCAGAAAATAGATTTCGAAAGGACTCTTCTCTGAAACAAGGGTTATTTACAGTATTTAAGGGATTATGAGAAATGAAACTTTTTTTAAAAATACGTTCAAACACTGCAGGCTTCCGGCTGCCCTTGACAAGAAACTTTATCTAAAAATAATTTTCCAAACTGTGCTTCCAAGAATCAAAGGTTTGCATCTGTCATAACTATAAATTTTCCCTCTTCTACACTTCTCCTTTTTTTGTCTAGGAAGGCTGAGAGAGGCATGTGGAATTTGTTATTGTCGATCCTGGTTTGCTAGTAGGGATTCTTTTCCAACACAAAATTCAATGTCTATCTCAAATCCTGGTGCTCTTAGTCTGTCCGTATCTCCTGCAACTTTTGGAAAGCACACATTAATTAGCAATTTGGATGGAAATTGCATCTTCCACTGTGGTGATATGGTGGCATACCAGCACTGTGCCCCGAAGATGTGTCACTACCTAAAAGCCAAGCACAAGTTAACCACCTTCATTTCCTGGCTGTGTGTGCCACCAGGTCTGCACAGGGTGGTGGGTGAGAAAAGGAGATGGGGATCTCTCCGATGTGATGCTTGGAGCCAAGACCGACTTACCTTGGTGCCTTTCCACAGGCGGTAAATCGAATCACGAGCAATTGGTCCTTCGACTTTGCTCCTCTGCTCAGCAGTAAACCAGGGGGAAGGCCTGCCCCAAACAGGCACAAGGTGCCACCAGCTGCCTGCCTTTTAGTCATCACTCTCCTCCAGGTGGGGATTAATTCCAGTTTCAAGGAGAGCTGCCTCTGCCGGCCAGGCAGAGCTCCTGGCCACGGCTGCGGGACTTGTGCCGGGCAGGGGGCAGCGGCGTTGGGCTGCGCTGTGGCTTTCCATCCGTGTTTGCTTTCCGGGCGTGGGTGCCGAGTGCGGCAGACTGGAAAGGTAAGTTGGGTGGCTTTTCCGCTGGAGACAAAGCCCAACCTGCTGCTCCAGCTCCCGGGGGCCCTGGGGCGCAGCGAGGGCGAGCGGGGCGTTGGCAGGGTGAGCAGGGCACAGCGAGGGCGAGGGGCGTGCTGCTAAGGTAAGTGGGGTGCTGGCGGGGCCCGGGGCACAACAAGGGCAGTTGGGGTGCTGGCAGGGAGAGTGGGGTGCTGGTGGGATGAGCGGGGTGCTGGCAGGACCCGGGGAGCAGCAAAGGTATCTGGGGCACTGGCAGGGCCCGCTGCCAGCAGGCGGGCAGGGCTGGGAGGGTGTCCGGAGGAGGAGTCTCCCGCGGGTGCAGGTGGAGGAGGACACAGGGGATGCAGGGGCAGGGGCACGGCAGCCAGACCCGCTCCAGGAGGAGCCCTACAGGGTGAGTGGGGCCCTGGGGGGGTGTGCAGCGGCTGGGGGCATCCTCCACAGACCAGAGGTTGTCCCAGCCACTGGTTCTGAGCACCTGTAGGAGCTGCTGTGGGGGCAGAGCGTGCTGTAAGAGCTCCATGCCTGCGTCATCCAGTCCTCCAGGTGGGATTTAAGGAGGGCTCGATGCTGCCCTGCCTAGATTCATTGCTGTGTGCTTGCTGTAGGTCCTTCCTCCTGGGTGGCCTGGGAGTGGTGTGGAAAGGCTGGTAGGGTAAATAACCCGGTGTCCTGGCTTTATCTGAAAGCAATCAGGATAAAAAGGCATGTCTCCTGTGCTGGTGGGGTTAAGCCTGGATGCTCCCCTTCCTGGGATGTGGGTCAGGGATCTGAGAGGCACTGGTGGGGGGCTGCGAGGGCTCATCTTTCCTTTCTGACTGCTCCACCTCACAGGGGCTGCTGCCAAGATGGGGACTTGTCCCAGGTGTTTCAGGACACAGGGAGGGATGTGAATGGGGAGTCCAGGCTCTGGCAACCTGCGGATAGAGGGGAATCCCTGGCAAGGTGAAAAGCCTGTTTGCAGGTGGCCTGCCTGAACACAGGTTTCAGTTTATCTTCTCGTTGCTCACCTGGCATCTCTAATATCCCAGGGAGTGAGTGTAACAGGTAGATGCTGCATGGCAGTACTTGCAAGGTGTCTGAAAACAGACAGATTGGATGTGGCACTGGCGCGGTCTCATCCAGGAGCTGAGTTTTGCAGCTGATATTATTCCCTGTGTCTCCTTGCTGCCTTTGTTTTGGAGGTAAACGGCTCTCTAACTGCATTGAATTGCCCGACTACCTTGCATGGCCAGGATCTAATTACCTCTGGAGCTGGGAGCCCTGTCTCCAAGTGGCACTGAAGCTTTTGCTTTTGATGACTTGCTCCACCACGTTCAGAGTGTGACAATGTTGGGGAGGCTGCCAGGACCGGCTGCTGGTGCCACCGTGCTCGTACCGAGATGGCTGGGAAAGCTAATAAGAGTTGGGATGTCTCGGGCCAAGCATCTGTGGCACAGCGTTGGGTTGAAAACAGAATAAACGGGTCTAGCGATGAGCACAGCTCTCTGCCGTGTCTTGGGGAGTGGGCTGGATCACTAGAAAAGTGACTAGAAAAACACAGCTAGAAACAGTGAGCTTTCATACAGCTCTATCACGGTGCTCTGGCAGAGGGAAAGAGTGGCCCAATCCAGCCATATAGCCCCAGCCAGCAGCAGGGCAGCCCCCAGAAAGAGTGAGGAGTGACTGGGAAACAGGGCACAACCAGGCTCTTGTCTCCCTCCCAGTGCCATGGGCTATCTCCGTCCTCCTGTTAATGTTTACAAGGCAGGTCCGGTGTTGCTGTGGTCTGTCCAAAGACCAGATCCCTCCCCAGCTTTCCCAGGATCCTTCTTCCTGCTGGCTGGGACAGGGCTACAGGACAGTCACGGGGAGGAAAAGCCTGGCTCCCTGCTGTCTCCATAACACTATCGGCCCTGGTCTCCCTCCAGCCATCCCCACTTGTGGGCACAGGTACGCCGGGTGAGCTCCTGGGGCCTGGCCAGCACTCTGCTGCCCCAGCATCTCTGCTTACAGGCGACTCCTGCCAGGAGGTGGCGGGGGGAAAAGGTATTTTTAGAGCTGTTGATCTGATACCAGCTGAGTTTCCTCTCCTGTGAGGTTGGGGTTTGGGGAGAGGGCAGAAGTGGAAGCCGCAGGGTGAGCTCTTGCTTTGGTTTGTTTTCAGTTTTTAATTGGACCGAGGTCATTCCCTACCACTCTTATCTGTGGCAGATATTTTCATGCTTCTCTCCAGTTCATGCTTACAGTTTTACCCCAGGCGATAGTTACCCAGCAGCTAAAATATTTGTTTATTAACAATGCACTGAGAAGCATCTATAGTGTTAGAGCTCTGCTCTGCAGATTGTTGTTGTTTTTTTAAAACTGCTATTGTTATGCTTGGGAAAAAGCAGCTTTCAATAGATTAGCAGAAAGAGAACCCAAACATGGCAGTTTATGCATCTGTTGGCCTTGAGATATGAAGCTGCCCTATAAATAATTGCTTATTATTAGATTGGTCCTTGCTGACTGGAGCCGCAGGGTACACACAGTGCTCATATGCCCTGGCCACCCCCTGCACCAGGAATGCTCAGTGCCTTGGGGCAACCAGCTTCCAGGAGCACAGACTGACCAGGGAGATGCTGGAGTGCTCCAGCATCCCCAAAGGCCAGCAGGTTTGCCTGAGGTGTGGCAGGCTTGCTCCCTTGTGCTTAATTTGGGTGCAGGAGGGACCACTGGCTGCCCTTCAGGTCTTGGGGTTGGCACTGCTTGGCACAGTGACACCCCCACACTCCTGAAAGGGCTGCATTAAGAATCTCAGTGATGCCAAGCATCTGGCTCCTTGGGCAGACCCAGGCTTTGCCCACAGCAGGCCACACATGATGAACAGTGCCAAATTTGGGGGAGACCACAGGGATCCCGGTGTTTTCTGGGCTCCCAAGGAAGAGGACATCGGTGTCCTGGTGGCTTGTTGGTAAGGGACTCATTATTAACCTGGGTGAGGGGTGGGTTTAACCCTTAAGTCTCTGGTTTATGATGGAAAAGGGTCCTGAGCCACAGGTGTGAACTCACATGGGCACAAATGTACACAGGTCATTCCTTTTCAAGCTGGGAAGTTATTCCTGAGAAAACAAGGAGCAAGGCTGGGAAGGAAAAGCATATGTTTTGGGAGACATGTGGACTGCAATAGACCTCCTCAGAGAAAGGAGGATCTGCTCTTGAAGGACATTGGCATTTTTCTGCTGAAAGAAGCAGAGAAGCAGACCCAACCATGGCAAATGGGTTGGTTTGGCTGAGGGACACCCTGGAAAAACCCTAGGGAGGAGATAAACCTCACAGATGTACACTCTGTGTGGGCTGAGAAACCTGCTGGGACCTTCCCTGTCACCAGCTTACCTCGCTCCTGCCTTCCTGCACCACTCCCTTTCCCTCTCCCTCCCTGCAGATGAGTAATGCCACACGTGCTGTGCCCTCTCCCGTGGCACCTAGCACCCTGGAGCCTGGCACCATGGCCCAGCTGGCCTCAGCCCCCCCATCCCCGGCCTCTTCCCCACTTATGGCTGCCCAGAACGACTCCCAGGACGGCCAGCAGCTCTTCCTGACCACGACAACAGCACAGGCCATCTCCGGCATCTTCGTGTGGTCGGCACTCATCATCACCTTCCACCAGGTACAGGCTGAAGCGGAGACGGGGCTCAGCGCTGGGGTTGACACGAGGGCAGAACTATTGATTGCCCCCAAGTTCATTGCAAATCACTCAGCTCTGGATAAGTATTTCTTCCTGTTGCTGCCCAGCGGGGATATCTCCACTGTCAGGAGCCTGGTGCTGGCAGCTCGGGAGGATGGACTTTGCCCACACTCTTCCCGAGTGGTTGCCAGAGCCAGGAGAGGCTGCAGGGCATTGATACGGCCTGGAGGCCAACACCCAGTGGGGTGTTCGGGGTGCACAGCAGCAGCTGCCCTGAGCCACACTGCCAGTGGGCATGGTTTAGGGTACTGTGCAGATCTGTGCTGCTGAAGGCAGCCCTGGGGCAAGTTGGTGCCTCCAAGTGCTGGGATGGGACTGCTCAGGAGAAGGCAGACTCCTCGCACAGCTCCAGGGAAGGAACCTAATTTCCACATGTTTTCGTGCAAGGGATTGCTCCAAGGACTGGGATGGAGCCTGTTTCATGTCTATTCACTGCGGTGGGTCTGTGGTGGGAAGCTGGCAGAGCTCTCATCCCCAGGAGGAAGGCTGACAGGGAACCCCTGTGGGCTGGGGGTATCTTTGGTTCCCATCCTGACCTTTGGTAGCCACAGCTCTGCATTCTGGGCACTTTGCAGATCTACACACACCTGAGGAATTACACCATGCCCAAGGAGCAGCGCTACATCATCCGCATCCTCTTCATCGTGCCCATCTATGCGTTCGACTCCTGGCTCAGCCTCCTCCTCCTCGGCAGCCACCAGTACTATGTCTACTTCGACTCGGTTCGTGACTGCTATGAAGGTGAGCACAGCCTCTCCTCAGCAGCGAAGCTGAAGGCAAAGCAGGGCTCTCATCCTGCTGACCAAACTCTGGAGCATCCTGATTGCACAAAGTGGCAAATATCTATCACTTTCACTTCCCACTCTCCTCCCTGTAGAGGTTTTCCCCTTCCTCCTCCATCAGCAGCAGGGAGAGGGTGCCCCACAGACAATGAGCTGGTGCCTTTCAGACACTTGGCTGCAGGCTCAGAGGGACCCGAGCACCATGCTCCTGGGGAAAGAGGTTTTCTGGCTCCCTGTGGAGTAGAAATGCAGCTTCTCCAAAGCAGAAAGTAGATATACCCAAGAAACTGGGGAGTTGGGGGTGTTTTGAGGTGCAAGACTAATTTTGCTTTTCTGTCTTGCTGCTCTGCTCCCTGGGGAACTAAGTGGTGTGGGCGTTTGTATTACTTCAGGTTTGGAGCATATGAAACATAAGTGACAGGGACGTCCAGAAAAAGTGTTCAGGACCTGCTCCTAGTTGGCCACCAGCCATTTGTGCTGTCCCTTGGCAATTTTGAAGTCCTTCCTTGCAGAGGGTCCCTGGGTGGACTGTGTGTGCCCAGAGGAGCTGCAATGAACTCTGTGCACATAGTGCAGAGTGTCTGACTCCACTGGGAAGTCAGATGGATTTGACCTGCTGCTCCTCTTGCTGGAACCCTACCCACCAGTATCCCAAATCCTGGTGCAATGCCAGGTTGGATGAGAAAACACCTGAGCAGGAAGGAACGGGAGGTGAAACAACCCCATCCTGAATTTCCATCAGTCCTGCTGATTGTGTCTGCCCTTGCCTTGGCAGCTTTTGTGATTTACAGCTTCCTAAGCCTGTGCTTTGAGTACCTTGGAGGGGAGAGCAACATCATGACAGAGATCCGAGGGAAGCCCATTGCGTAAGTCCCAGCATCCCGTGAGTTCCTCGGCCCTTCACCCACGTTCCCCATCCAGCAGCCCCAATGGCATCTCCTCGGCTTCTGCTTCCAGGTCCAGCTGCTTTTATGGGACCTGCTGCCTTCAGGGTATGTCCTACTCCATCGGGTTCCTGCGCTTCTGCAAGCAGGTGGGTACCCGATGGGGAGCATCCTCTCCACTCCCCTTGGACAAGGGCTCTCTGGGTGGCAGGTCCCTTCCTCACTGCCCTGCCAAGGGGGCTCTGCTTCATTACTCTCCCAAAATGCTGGTTTGGGGTTTTTTTTCCTCTAAGGGAGGCAGCTCACCCAGCTTGCCGGCACCTGGCCAGCAGCAGGGCTGCACACTCACTGTCCTTGCCTCTGACTCACTGCTGAGTCAGGGTCTCCTCCCACTGCAGAGCTCAGATTGCCATCTCTGTCCAGTCCCAGGTTAGCCTGGACACTAACTCTCCAGTGCTGCGCTGTGGGCTGAATCTTGCCACCCATCTGTCCCCAAGCCACCCAGTCCCCCACGTCGGAGTGCCTATGCTGCCTTCCTCATCTGCTCCCTTTCAGCCTGCTCCCTCTCATCTGCAGACCTTATGCTGGTTTATATTTCAGTCCTAAGTCACTCCTATGATGAGAACTGCTCTCTCCTCTGTGTCTCTGTCCCAGGAGTGGAGGGATTGGCTTGTGTGGAGGGGCTGGGGGTGGGATGTAGGGTGTGGGATGTTCCTGCTGCCCAGGACACACCATATCTCTCCCCTGTGCAGGCCACGCTGCAGTTCTGCATCGTGAAACCCCTCATGGCAATCGTCACCATCATCCTGCAGGCGTTTGGGAAGTACCACGATGGGGACTTCAAGTGAGGATGTGGGTTGGGCTGGGGAGGGTGAATAGGAGAGGATGGATCCTTGCTGCATCACATGTATGTCCCGTCAGTCTCCCCAGGGAGCTGCTCTGTGGGTAGTGAGAGCCCAAAGGGCCAAGAATGGAGACTCCCTACTCCCAAACAATAAAGGGACAAAACTCCTGTGAGCCATAATAAAAGAGGTCCCACCAACAGAGGAAAAGCTGAGAGTGGCCCCCTGCTTCCTCTGCCCCTCCTTCCTCACCTGGAGCTGTGTTCTCCCTTACGGCAAAACCTGCACTTTCCCGCTCCCCATTTGATCCCTCTTTGCCCCCCACTTGCTTCGATCCCCACAGCCCAGGGCAGCAGCTCTCTCTCTCCCTGCAGTGTCCATAGTGGATATCTCTACATCACCATCATCTACAACTTCTCTGTCAGCCTGGCACTTTACGCGCTCTTCCTCTTCTACTTCGCCACCATGGACCTGCTGCGCCCGTTTGAGCCAGTCCTCAAGTTCATCACCATCAAGGCAGTCATCTTCCTCTCCTTCTGGCAAGGTGGGTCCCACCATGGATGCCCAGCGCTTCTCCTCCCATAGCCCCACCTGGCTCAGAGATGCAGGAGCAGAGCTGATCTCTCTCCCTTCCCCTGCACAGGCACACTGCTGGCAGTCCTGGAGAAATGTGGGGTGATCCCTGAAGTTCAGATCATCGACGGGAAGGAGGTGGGAGCTGGGACAGTGGCTGCCGGCTACCAGAACTTCATCATCTGCATTGAGATGCTCTTTGCTTCCATTGCCCTGTGCTATGCGTTCACCTGCCAGGTGTACAGGGAGAAGAAGGAGAACTCAACAGGTAATTCTTCCTCACTTCTTCCTTCATCAATGACTAAGTAAAAAGGAAACCCCTCCTTATTTTATTAGTATCCCATTACCAATGGGATGCTAAAAACTACAAGAGGAGCTTCTTTATCCTATACTCAATGAGTTCCTTCTCCCTCTTCCCTCATGATGCCACAAACCATAGCAAGGGGATGGGAAGAGAGACCGTGGTGTGGATGGGCAGAATTAGGGGATATGTGATACCCACATGCTGTAGGAGAGGGTCCATCCTCTTTGAAACGTGGAGGTGGAGTTACCTTCCTTCTCCTTGGAACTTGCCACTGCAAGCTGACGTGGCCCACAATGAGCCCCGATCTTGAATTTCTAATGAAAAGAGTCATCCCAGTCTTGAAGTTCTTGGGCTCATTGACTTACTGATGTCCCATCACCCTCCCACTCTCCCTCTTTTGCAGCAAACCTCGCCCCGATGCAGAGCATCTCGAGTGGGCTGAAGGAGACCATCAGCCCCCAGGACATCGTGCAGGATGCCATCCACAACTTCTCACCCACGTACCAGCAGTACACCCAGCAGTCAATGCAGGAAGCAGAGCACAAGGCACCAGGGCAGAACGGGCACGTGGCTTCCAAAATGGATGGACAGAGCAGCAGGAAGAGCAAAAACATTGAGAAGAGAGTGCTGATCCTGTCAGATGAGGAGCTGTAGGAGATATCAGAAGGGACAGTAACACTGGAAAGATTTAAACCCATGAAAATGGGAGGCATCTCAAGGCTGAGACAGCGTGGTCATCAGAGCACTGGGAAGTCAGGAACTCTACCCAAAAAGCCAGTCTCTCAAAGGGAAGATGCAATAACCTAGGGAAAGGTTAAATCAAATAGTGCCAGCTTCTGCTGTCCCATCTCTCCTGCTGTTACAGATGAGGCTGTGTTTGACCCTGTGTTGCAGCCTGGGCTTTGCTGCCCCACTGCTGGTACCTGTCTGCCAGCCCTGTGCCAATGCTGGGGGATGCCAGGCAGGGAGGGGAGCCAGGGTGCAGGACAGCTGCCCCTTGCTCTCCTCTTACCTCTAAGCAGTGCTGAGGCCTGAGAGAAATGCTTTTCTCAGCACAGTTCTGCTCTAGTTTCTCCCAATTTGAGTAAAAAATGATCTCCAAGGGCCCCGTGGAGAAAACTAGCCCAGGAAGGTGACTTCGCTTCACCTCAAAACCCGGTAATGGTTGAAAGACGTCATTCCTTATTTTTACATCTTTTCCCCTCTCCTTCTCCCAGAAAAGCCTAACAGAGTTGTGCAAAAGACCTTTACCATGGAGGAAGAGCAAGTCATCTTCCTCTCCATCCAGATGTGGATGCAGCTGTCTGAGTAACTCCCCCGGGAGCATGGCAGGACCTCACTGGGGCTAATCAGAGATCTGCAGCTGTATTTTTGAGAGCTGCCGGTGACAGAAGCGCTTGTTTATGTCTGAAGCAGCTTATCTCTGAATGGATCAGAAGTTAAAAGGGATTCCAGCTTCCTTATCAGAGTCTTTATTAGGGAATCGGACTGTGACTGGTGGCGGTAGGAATTCACTTACTGGGAACCGCCTGTTCCTCCTAACCCATCACTATTCCTGGTCCCCGGGCTTTGCCTGACCTGTGGGAAGGCAGGTGGGAGCGGAGCCCAGTTGGGTGACAATGGTGGGGCTAGAGAGGTGCTGGGGGATGCCACCACTCAGGGCAGGACCACTGGTAGGGGAAGAGCCTGAATGGAGGGATTCTCCCTGTCTCAGTTATGGAGAGTGCACATCCTTCTGTTAAATTTCCTCTCTGGTTCTTTTCCCCCCCAATTTTTAGTCTGATTTCTATTCCCTTGTAATCAGATCATCTCTGTGAACTTACCTAGGTACTGGTTGGGCTGTTGTCTGGGGTGGGAGTTGGGTACTCAAAGGACGAGGGCAAGTTTACAGCCTCAGATTTGCAGTCATGTGGCAAACAAACCAAAGGGTAAGGCTTGGAGCCCTGTTACACACAACTCCAGGCATTTGGGTCTTTTTTTTCCCCCTGCTCTTAAGCTGCAAAATGTAAATCATAACATTAAATGATTTTATTTATTTTTTTTCTAATAAACAGCAATTTCTAGCACGGAGCAAGCATTTTCACTGAGCTCAGCAAGCAGAGCCCACGATCTGCTTGTTCCTGCTATAATGCTGATGCTCTTAAGCTTAACGTCCTCCCTGCCCCTCAATGCTGGCCCAGCAGAAATACCTGCACACGCAGCATCCTGCACATTTTGGCATTCCTATGGGATTTGTGCTCATCTTTTTCACTCCACAAAGAATGTGCATGTCCCCTGCTTCCTCTCCTTGCGCAGCAGCTCTTCCAACCCTTGCCTAAGATGTGGATGCAGCAGTTCAGAGGTGCTAGACCAGGTTTAGCTAAGTTAAGCACAGACTACAGCGCCAACAGGACAACCTCTGCTGTTGATTTTTGGAGAAATCTTACCATGCTGAAGCCCAGATTCCACACGAGCATCCTCTAGCTCAGCCAGTCTGGTGAGTCCCCGTGGTCCAAAGCTGCTCATACCTGCTCAGCAGGTGAGACAGCTGCCACTTATCCTGCAATGAGGTCCACAAACAAGAGCCGTATGCTCTGCGCATCCAGGCATTCGTCCAGGGTCCTGCGCATCCTGGGAGCAGGACTGTCCTGCCTGCAAAGTGCAGCCTCCGTGCCCAGGGACGAGGCTGCTTGGCTTTGTAATGCAGCCAGCACCAAAACAGGGACATCTCAGCTGAGCATCTTGATCTTCGCCCCTCTGGGAGAGGATGGCCACAGCTGCAGGAGCAGAGGCTGCTCCGGCTCCTGGGGCGAGGACAGACTGCAAAGGTGATGATGGCACATCTGTCGGTGCACTCGCAGCCTCTGAGATAAAGACCACAGCAAGAACTGTGGTTGTACTTCACTGCGCAAATGATCGACTCCGGTGCATAATGGGCTGCCTCCATTGCTCTGCCAGCAGGTGCAATTCCCACCGCAGACAATAACATTTGCCTATTTATGTCAAGCCCTGATTACTGTATTATATGTAAAACAGATCTTTCTTGCAAGCCAAACAAGGGGGGGGGAAGAAAAAAAAGTCAGCTGTGACTCATGCGAGTCAGCAGTGTGATACCAGCCTGAAGGAGCCGTGCTGGGCTGGACACCAGCTGGCTGCCGCGACAGCAGCAGCAGGCACCCTCCCTGCTCCAGCCGGCGCGAGCTGGGCCTCCTGCTTGTCCTTTTCTTGGAGAGGGGAGAGAGGCAAGAGCTGACGGCTCAGGCTGGGCACTGTCACGGCCCTCAAACCCTTACGCTGTCAAAGTGACAGGGAACAGAAATGCCAGCGGTGGTGTGGGCTGGATGCGGTCCCGCGCTCCTCTGCTAATGCGTCTCCTCCACCTCCTCAACAAGGACGTGGGGAAAGCTGGCGGCGAGCGCCTGGGTGACCTACACAGGAGCCTGCTGAGCCTGGAGCCACGCCAGCAGGCAGCCCGGGAGGAACAGGCGTCTCTCACTGCCAGCAGCAGGCTCTGGTGGTCGGCAGATTTGTTTTCCAGTTGTCACTTGTCCTCGGGCTTTCCCCAAGGGCAAGGCTGAGCTGCAGCTATTGGATCTCCTGGTGCTTTTCGGGCTTGGGTCAGGCAGGTTTACACCCCGCTCATACCAGGGACGATCCTCACAGGGCACGCCGCGCCATTGCACCTGCAGGAGCTACGGCTGACCACCCTACAAGCAGAGGGGAAGGAAGGTGGCTGCTGGCACCACAGCAGAGCCAGCTCTCACACATGGCTGCTCACCATGCAGCACCCAGTCAGAGGCAGACACTTCTTTTTTTGGGTGCTAACACCTACCAGCGAGTCCCTGGGCCCAGCTGCTGACATGCAACAGGCTGCCAGACCTGCACCAGAGAGCACGATTTGTGCTTTTGCCACCCTGTTCACAGAGACCCTTCCCTAAGACTTCTCCCCTAAGCATAGTGAAGGTTGAGTTTCCTTTCACTGCTGAACCTCCACCTGGACCATTCCTGATGCCCTTTCCCTCCTGAAATAATGCTCCTCCATGCCTCTAACAGTCATAACTGGCCCACCTCCCTCTCCTCTCCCTCGTCACTGGCTCCTTGCTGCCGTCTCTCCAGGCAGGAGCTGAAGCAGTTGATGATGCTTTCCTTGTTCAGCAGGGAGACTGCAATCAGCCCCAGGCATCCCCCACTGCCTGCTCAGCCAAGCCCGCGTGGCCCCACCTAATGACCATCCATTACCTGCTGACACACAAAGCCTTTCAGCCCTGCTCCTCTCCACTTTGCCCTACCTCTAATTCCAGCTTTGGCCAACACACCCATCTGCCTCCAAGCAGACGTCAATATATGGCCAAGTGTTTTCCCTCTTTAGCTGCCCCCTAAAGAAAAACAACCACTTGGAATAGGGGTTCAAAGCCTAGACAACTCCTGGGAGCTCACTGCCACAAGGTACCACCCCTTTAAAGCCCCAACAGGGACAAGGAAAAAGATGAAGTGTTGACGTAAGGGGTTTATTCACAGGCAGTCACACAGGGAAACAGTGAAGGAATGTTTCACAACCTAAAGAAAGAAAGAGGAGTGTCTCTCTCCAGCACTGCGAGACAGGTCACAGTGTCTCCAGGCCACAAGTGGCCTTGCTCAGCATCACGACTACAGGCAGGTGCCTGCTGAGCTGTCAGTCCTGCCTGTGCTAACACAGACACCCACTGACTGTGCACAAAGGCACAGCCAGGGTTAGGAACAGGTACACGCAGTCCGAGCATGGGATCGACCCAACAAACAGCTCAGATGACCTATCCCTTGAGCACATACCAAATAGCCCAAGAAAGCACTGCAGAAAGGCTGAGATGGGCTCTGCCTGCCTGGGTCAGACAATTGCAACAGCCCAAGCTGCCATCCCTCTTGCCTTAGCCCAGCCTGCCTCCGAAAAACACACTGCTCACCGCAGCGCCACAGCCAGCGACCAGCTGTGTGCTGCACTGGGGACAGGCAGCAAAAAAAAACCAAGCAAAACACTCCACTGAAGATCAATTCAGGCTCCAAAACGCTGACCATAGACCAGGGCAAGTCTGAAACCAGAAAATGCTTTATTGGAAAGGTACAAAAAAACCAGTCACTGCAGCTAAATTTACAGCAATAAATTACGTTGTGGCTGTCAAGAGAAGTAATGGACACATACACAGGGCTATTCGCCTTACAAACAGGAATCCACATTGCTTGGTATATCAATAATTTATTTTATAATAAAAAAGCAGCACAAAAATAAATATTGAAATGAAATTACTGAGTAACCACAGAGGATAGAATGAGCTGGTGATAAAAAACAACTTAAAACAGAAGACTTCTATCATTAAAAAAATGAAAGCAAGTATCCACCATCTACGGAAACACCCCAGCAGACTGAAATACAGACGAAGGAAAACAAATCCACATTACAAAAGTTTTTCGGTTTTGTTTCTTTTTTTTTTCTTTTTTTTTCTTTTTTTTTTTTTTTTACTATCAGAATAAAAACAATCATGACAATGAAGTTTAAATGATTCGAGAGAGAAAAAACTGCCACCTTCTCCTCCTCCCCGGGGTCTGAGCCGTCCCTCGCGCTCCCATGGCATCGCGCCTGGCCCTGCCACAGCTCGCCTCCGCACCGGCTCACCGCCAGCACCTCATCCCTCCCCGGCCCGTCCTGGAGCTGGCCCGTCCTGGAGCTGCCGTGTCACCCAGGTCTCTGCACTTTGCGGTAGAATTGGGCAAGAGCTGAGACGCTGACTTGTTTCTAAGGGATCTGGAGCTGCCCTGGAGGGAAAGGTTCCCCACTCCCAACAGAGAGCACAGCAAACACGTCTACGAGAACAGAGATGCCCCTCCCGGTCCCTGCGCGACGCTTTTCGTCTTCTCCTGCCTCCCACCCAGCCCTCGGTTCCCACGTCACACTGCGGATGGGGAGCAACCAAAGAAAGGCCAGGCCCAGGGGAGAGGATCCCAGCACTCAAAAAAATCAGAGCCCCGCTCCTCAGCAGGGTCGGGGGGACCAAACTAAGAGGGGCAGAGAAGGGAGCCCCGGCATCCAAACTACTGCAGCAAAGAGACAAGCGAGAGGTGCGGCTGCGGGGGAACGCGCCCCAACGCCGCCGGCGCCACACACCGCACTTGCCCCGGGTGTCAGGCTGGCAAGTGCAGGACGGAGAGAAAAAAAAACAAAACAAACAAAACAAAACAAAATAAAAAAAAAAATAAAACACAACAGAAACAAACTGAACCCCAGAGGAATGCAACGCGACAACCCCAAGCTGGAGGGCCCTCCAGGGAGGAGGGTGGAGGAGCTGGATCTCCAATGCGGTCAACAGCTTTCGGGTCATTCCTCCCTCCACGTTACCTTGCAATTCTGATCCCTCTGTGGAAGTTTAGCCAGGACATTTCATTCCCCTCCAGGTCACCACCCAGGGAGCCCTGGACTGGCAATTTCTTTTAATAAAGATTTACAGTATCAAACTTGGAAAAAAAATTATTTTTTTTCTTTTTTACGAAAAATCTGTACGATAAAATGTATATAATTATATATTTATATATATATTTCTCTCTCTTTAAATATTTCCACGTGGTCCTTATGGATATCCAATATGGATTACCTACCATGGCTATGGTATCAACAGCTTTAACAACACCCAGGCCTCTTGTTCTTTATCAAGTGACCAGAGATTTAAGTGCCTACCAGCACTAAACTAGCAATCACTTGGACAAGCCTTTGGCACCCTTCCAAGAACTGGAAAAAAAAGAAATACTTGGCCACAAGGGAAGTGCCACGTAAAGATATGTTTCTCAACTCATTCCAACAGCAAGAAGACCCCACGGAACAAAGTTCGACCTCCATCTCCCTTGGTGAGACTGGTCTGATTTCCCCAGAGGGGTGTCAAGGGCAGCCAGAGGGTGTTCCTATCTAGCCAGGAATGTTATGGAGCTCTGGAGCTGTTTGAAAGACTGGAAGCATTTGGGCATTTTCAAGTCAACTGGCCTTTTTCATTAAACTTTTCATTTAAAGCCCCAACAGTGCCAGGAGCCTCCATTTTGCCTGTTTTTGGAGACACCTGTAAGGTCTGGGAAAGTTTCCAATGTCTGTGAGCTGGAGAACATGAGAGGACCAGGAAATGACAGTAACATCTTTCTCTTCCTCAGCTTCTGCTGTGGGAGTCAATAACTGGTACTGATACACAGGACATTGATCTGCCTGTTTGGAGATAGGGAAGGAGTGGAGGAGAAATGAGGTAACGCTAAGTGTCATCCAAACTCTACATGTTGGAAAATCACTTGAAGGAAACTCCCTGCTCTCCTCCATAACATGTGGATCTGGCAGGGGGAATGAGCCTTCAGGAAGCATTTCACTGACACCCTTTCTGGGTCAGTAAGGTCACGGATGTCGATGTTGAGGACTGAATGAGAACCAAGTCTGAGGTTTCTCTTTTCATTAACCTATTTCACAAGGGATCCTCCTGGGAAATCCAGAGACTCTGATGACAAGGTGAATCAAAAAGAAAAAGCAAGCTAATGAGTACTTCCAAAGACAAGTAGGGCTTCACTAAATTTCTACCAACTTACTGCCATCCAAGGCAAGACAAAGCCTCAAACAACAATTATACTGGGTGCCAGCTCACTGTCCCTTTTGCAACAACGGTGGCACTTGATTATTCTCTTTCAGTCCAAAACACTCGTGAATTCTCCGTGACCTTTTTCTGTTCTGGAGCCCAAATTCTCTAAGCTCTTCCCCTCATCTTGAACTTCAGCAATCTCATTCTCTTCTCACCTGCGTGACAACAGGCATCGTCCATTCCACAAGTCTCTGACCTGCCCTACAAAACTCACAGTCCCTTTTCTTTCCTACTTTAAAAAGAAAATAAAAACAACAACAAAACACACAAACACCAACATAGCTATTTTTTTTTTTTTACAGTGACCTGGAAACGCTCGTCTTTTCAGTGCTGCTGCGCAACAGCAGAATCTCTCCTTTCAGCTTCCCACCTCCTGCCCATTGCCGAGCCAGAAATCCCTCTCCCAAACCACTGCTCAGAGCCATACGAACGACTTCTCGATCCCAATTCTTCCGTCCCCTATGCACACACCGATTTTCCATCCTGCTTTCTGCGCGCCTCTCGGGATAATTCACCCATTTGCAAGAGAAAACGTCAAGTTTCAGGGTCACATTCACACAGGTTGTCTGAACACTGAGGGTTGTTCACTGTACTCTTTGGATCCCAAATTCAGCATCTGATGTGCTATGGAGAGGAAAAGACTCTTCCAGCTCCCATCTGACCTCCCCGTAGCCCTTCTCTGGTCATCAAGGACTGGCGAGTGCAGCTCTCCAGCTGGGATGCTCGTTGCTAACCTACCAATGCTTTTGTCAAAGAGGAGACTCTAAAACTTCTCTCCTCCTGTCTGAACACTATTGCCCTCTAGTTACACTTCAGTGCTTTAAAAACATCCTTCTGAAATACTCTGCACAAACCCCTGCTCATAGTGCTGATCCCAGCAGAACTGTCCCACCTTCTCTCACAGCCAGTTCTGCCTCCACCAGTAATACTTGCAGCATTTTTCCTCCTCATCTCCCCTTCTCCCCATCACACTGGTCTTCATTCACAGCATTTACTGTGCCTCCCTCCCCTAAGCTTCAGGGAATCCAGGAAAAAAAAGCTGCTACTTCAAGACTGTGGATCATTTGGAAGAAATAAACTGCATAAATATACCCAATTCACAGGCACACCTTTGGGAAGGAGCTATTGGGAAACTTGGGCTTGGAATAAAGGAGGCTGCGATGTAGTTTTTACAGGCCACACAGGTAATGGGGCATATTAAAATATGTAAAATATATATTTTTCCATATTTTAACAGCATGGATCAAAAACAAAAGGTTATTCCTAATGGGTGTGGTCAGACCCAAGCATCAGTCTCCATCGTCCTCCCGCTCCCATCCACTCATACCACGATGAAATCAAATCCAAAAAGCCTATATCCCTGCCCTCTTAATATCAGATGGAAGTGAGGAAGGTAGGGGAGACCCTTCTTACAAGGAGTAGGAGGCCACTAAAGGAAACTCTTTGTCCCATACATTCATCTCACATGATGATTTCTACGGTCCATCTGTTTCCTGGCTCTTGAGCATCATTCACGAAGACTCTGGAGGCTCCTCAGGTATCTTCTCCCAGCTGGAAAGCTCCCCACAACTGAGAGGGGTTTGTGGACACAGGGGGAAGGAGGAAGCAGATCTTGCAATTTGTACTGCATACAGAGCTCAAATCCTGGACACGAGAGGTTGATGGAGCCACTGAGTCTAGAGAGAAGCAGCCAGTTAAGTTCCCTTTGTAGGAACCCTTTGGGTTTGTTTGTTTTTCTCGTTTTCTTTTTTTTCTTCTATTTTTTGCACTTTTGGAAGAGAATTCTTAAAATGCCAATTCTTGACATGACCAAGGACTCCGGAACAATGCATAAGAGCCTTATCCCCTCCCCTCTGAAAGGCTGCTAGTTCCCCCCACCGAGGGCACTAGGACGCTGCTGAAAACGGCACAGAACTGGATGAGATTTCGGCTGATTTCACGATGGTGATGACACTGGTGGTGGCAACTTTGGTCGGGGTAATAGGCCCTCTCGCCACGGTACGAGCAAAGGTCTGGAGTGCTTCGTACTTGGAGCGCAAGGCATCCAGCTCTAGCTTCATGCTGCTGTTTTCTCTGGCCAGCTTCTCCACCTCTTGCTGCAGCTCAACCCGCTGCCTCTCGAGCTCCTCTTTCTGAGTCACGCGCTTGATGCGGCAGCTGGCAGCGTAGCCCCGGTTCTTCAGCGTGCGTCTCCGCTGCTTCAGACGGATGACCTCCTCTTTGGTGAGACCCCTCAGGTGCTGGTTCAGCTCCCGTACGGACATTGACACGAGTTCATCATCACTCAGCACTGGGGCATTCTCTCCTGACTCCTCCTTTACCTGCAAATACCAACAGCACAGGGGTAGCAGCAACCCTACATGAACGGATGTTCTGGACAGCAGAAAGAGACAAGGCCACCCCTCAGCAGCGTGATAGCCCTACCTGGAAAACACCCCTGCAGCACTGTAGAGAGCACAAACTCCACTAAAACATCTGGGTTAAACATTGCAGAGATCTGAGCACTACTGTCATCTGGGTTTGGGTAACCCTCTTAGGTCAGAGAAAGCGGTATGAACCCAACAGCAAGATTTTCAAGGAGATAAATGTAAAGCCAGATGAAGCCTTTTGTTTGTGAAGTCCTTGGTCAGGACCCAGAATTCATACTGAATGCTAAAGATGACACCTTTTTGCAGCATTATGCTGGGATACTAGTGCATGATCTCAAAAGCAGAATAGCTGCTTGTATGCAGGGCTTAATTCAGCATTTTATGGCTTTTCATTGAAGATCACTCCTTTGAGCGGTGAACAAAACCAACCCTGCTTGGCTTCAAGGACACAGCCTGATTTGGTTATGCTGGGGCACAGGCCAGAGTGAAGTTACATGAGAAAACCACACCAACGCCTTGTGCCTTATGTCAAGCAGGTTTGTCACCATCATTATTTTCAGAATCATAGAATCATTTAGGTTGAAAAGACCTTTAAGATCATTGAATCCTGAACTTTCCAGACACCATCCTTTTGTCTTTTGAGAGACTGCAGGACATATGGAATGAAGAGCTAAAACCCTGGAAAGAAATTTCACCAATGTATGCACAGCCTGTGCACAGACCACCTCCATGCTGGCATGTCTGAGGCATTTACTGTCTCATAGATATCAGAGACACCAGCTGAATACATCCCTTCCCCAGTGCCTCCCAGTCCTGAGAGTAAAAGAACTTCAAGCCTGGGAGCATTGGTTTCAGGATGCTGCCAATACCTGCTATACTCAGAAGTTTCTTGGATAGGCAACTGGGATACGCCAGCCTCCACGCCATCCCAGAGACTTCAGACCTCTTTCTGGGTATCGCTGGTATTCTTCTACCCTAACCTTTCCTTTAGATAGTGGCAAATTGTATCAGCACTCATTTGTAAGACTCTCTTGGAATGAAAAAGAACAGTCATGTATGGCCCAACACTGCACAGTTCCACAAAAGCCTCCCTGGCCACCCAGCCCCACCCACCCAGCCTTCTTGCCTACCTTTAATGCCTTGTTCGGTTTGGGATTAGTCGTCATAACCTGAGCACAGTCTTCCGGACAAAACTGCTCAGAAATTGCAACTGGGAAAACAAAACAAGATTTACAGGTTAATCTCAGAGATGAAGGCAGGAAGAAGACACCAAACACAGTGGCCTAAACTCCCAACTCAACCACCACTGAAAGAAATAACCACACAGTTGTTTGAAGCACTGCGATGGATTCAGACATTTGTGTTGACAAGTGCATTGCTTGCTAACACTAAAATCTTGTATTTCTCTATTAACTACACTAAGATCCATCAGGGAAGACAGGGCAGGGAGGAGGTGGAAGGACACCTATGAACAGCAGTCACAATAAGCACCACATGCCGCCTTTCCATGTGCCACCCCTTCCCAGGGGGAGCACAGAGCGTGGCCTCTTAGGCCCCGCCACCTCCCTCTGGAGGAATCCCAGACGCTCCAAATGGCCTATTAGAGACGGAATTAAGAGTTACCTCCACTCATAAAAGGCACTGAAAAGCCACAAGACAACAACTCCCTTCATTCCTATTTTGATGATTATTAACCCAGCTCGAAATTGAACCAGTAACCCAGAAAGAAGCTGCCTGGTTTGTAACCTGCTTCCAGCGCTGTCCCCACCCAAAGGAGACGCCACCAGAAACCCGAACAACAGAAACAAAAGCCCCTGATAACAAAGCCAGGCAGGAGTTTGCCTCTCCCAACACACCAAGACTGTTGCTTCCCGATCCTCCGGCCCCAGGCTGCGAGAGCCAACCTGCTTGATGTATCTAGTGACGTGGAGGCATGTCCATCGACAGACAGAGCGTCCCCTGCTGTGACGCTGCCCTTCACTCTCACCTTAGCCGGCGACTACACCCCTTCGACCAGCGCCTTGCCAAAAATTCACCTGCCCGCATCTCCACCCAAACCCTTCACCCCGCGGTGACGGCAGCACGACGCTCCGATGGGTACCTACTGCGAGCGAGGCGACCACAGCCGCGCCACCATCACAGCCTCTGCCTATGGCTCCCCAGCGGGGAGGGGGCGAGGCGCTGGTCCCCCCCGACGCAGGGCGGCTTCGAGGGCTGCACACCCGCGGCACCGCAGAGCGCAGCCTGTCTGGCGGGAGTCCTTTCTCTCCCCCCACCTTCGCCAGCCCAGCCCAAACCCTCCCCATTTCCACGTCTGCATCGTGTCACACATCCTAATCATTCATGAAAAATCCAGCCAAAGCATCCCAAGCATGATTCCCTTCTGATAGTTGCCATGGTGACCTTGGGAAAGTAGCCAACCCGGAGACAGTCACCATGGAAACAGAGAAGCCCAAAAGCAATAATGACTTCAGGTCATGTCTGTGCAAAGACATCACGAGGTCGTCGGAGAGTAAACAAACTCATTCATATCTGCAAACAGGGGTGGCGGGATTTGGGGGGTGCAAAGGTGCGGTGTGAGGACTGGTGGGAGTCGGGTGGGTGAAGGTGCTGGCTCAGCCCGTGCTGCTGTCACTTGAATTTTATCAGTCAAGACACCTCATCATCACACGACTTACGTAAAGATCAAGATGAAGAGCAGGAGAGGAAAAAAATAATCCTCTAAGTGCAGAGCTGCAAGATACTATCCTAGATATTAGGGAGTGTATTTAGGCGCCTCCTCTATTTTTAAGCCCGAGACAGCACAGCTCTCCATGTCTGGAGGAGGGACAAGGACAGCCGCACAGCGCACAAGCCAAGATGCTCCGTGATGAATGGACCACTTAAAGCAACTGGTGTGCACTGCATTTTCTAGAGCATCACCGAGTCCTTCCCTGCTCTCCTCCAGCACCGAACCCCACCCCAGGCAGACCTCAAATGCTGCCTTGCTGGGGTCACAGGAGTGGGCTGAGCACAGGGGCAAATCTCAGCACCCTGCAGTTGCCTCCAAAGGATGAGTGAGCGCTCAACCTCCGTCTGCTGCCACACTTTGTGCTGTTCAGAAGGGCAGGATCCCCTGCGAGCACAGGCACTTCTTCAGACCCCAGCACTGCCCTTTTGCCGTCCGTCCATCACTTCCCCGCCGCACCAGGCATTTGCTGCCCACTCCTACCTCCCAGCTGGAGGCGCAGACGTAGGCACTAGCAGTCGGGAGGAAGGAATAAGCTCCTTGTCTTGGCCAGGAGGACTCGTCTCAGAGTTGAGGAGCGCAGAGGCGCTGCCAGTGCGTAGAGGAAAGGGCCGGCAGCCCCCTCCCTGCAGAGGCGCAGCGCCGGGCCGCAGGCAGTTGGTGCCATAGTTATGCAGTGAGTCACCAGCTGTTTACAGAGTTTGAGCGCTCACATTCCCACAGCATCAGAAACTCTTCCTTCCCTCAGCGCGGCATCCCCCCTCCCTCGCCACCCCCATCCCTACAAGGGAAGGGGCACGCGGGGCACGCTGGGCGCGCTGGCCGACTAGCGCGCTGCTAACGCCGGAAAAGGAAAGGCAAAAAGGAGGGGGAAGCCAACGACAGCCCCGTGTCACACCCACCAACTGCACAAAAAGCCTTTTGATCCTCACCCAGCGCGTCTTCAAAGCGTTTTCTGCGCCAGCCGATGGAAAAACTGAACGGGGCCACTTGGCTGCGCGGAGATGGAAAGAAATGTAAAGTACCATGGAAAACACGAGCCGAGGGGGGAGGCTGCCTCCAGTGGGGGGTCAGCATGTGGGCTCACCTGCCACCCCAAGCAATGCTCCGGCTCTGCATGATGAAATCCCTTCTGGTCACCTGTTGCTCCATGTCACCAAAGCAACAGCTCCTTACTCTGCACATTCCGCAGAGGACAGACAGCACAGATGCTCGATACAGGGTCTTCTGCTGTACACCTGTCTCCCCCTGCACACCAAGGCACCCCTTCAAGATAGGGGGGGATCCAACCTACTGCACCAGGAGTGATGGGCCAGAGCCACTGCTGGCACAGAGATGAATGAGAAGGTTCAGGGCACCATCAGGAATAGTGATACCAGACCTTCTTGAAGGGTGGGAGACTGGGGTCTGCCCTGACCCAAAGGGGAGGGTTCCATAGCACAAGTAGAAACACTCAAGCAGGCTCAAGCCTCACACTCCAGTGCCAGGAAGAGTCTTATCTCTGCACTAGGTGAAGGCACAGGTGTGGTCCAGGCTCTGCTCGAAACCAATACAACAGCATTCACAACCCTCACCAGCAGCCCTCCACGGCTTCAGGCTCCATCTCCCCATCTACTAACTCCTTCCTATCAGAACTCTTTGGTACTACTCAGCTACTAACAAGCTACTAAAATCAGCACGGCATCTCCCACAGATAGGAAGCAAAATCCACAACAAAATCATAAACCATTCCGCAAACAAGCCATACCCAGCAGCATTCCCTAAACATGCTGCACAGGGGTCTTCTGGGACCCTGCCTGCAATTTGATTATTAGAACCCTTTTAGTCTTTACCCTACTCCTGCCCTTCTTTCCTTAATTGCGTTTGCTGCATCACATCTAAAATTAGGAGCTCAGCTTTTTGGAACAAGGACCATGTTACATCCTGCTCTGTAAGCAGTACGACACACTTCGAATGCTACATCAATAAAGCAGTGAGTAGTAATACACCAACTGTGAGGGGAAAAGGCTTTTCCAGAGCAGCTCCACGCTCGTATTTACAGCAAGTGTTTTGACTGTGGGTTACATAAAGAGCCCTTGTAATTCTGCAATAAAGTTACCCATTGACAGCCTTGCCAACGCCCTCTCCCTCTCTCAGATGACTCCTATGCCTCTTGCAGCATCCTCCCAAAAACCTGGAGGTCTCCAGCTGACATCCTAAGCCTGGCAGTCTCAGCTTAGACCATCTAGAGATCTGCAGTTCCTTTGCTTTGAAAGGGAAAGACAGCAGAAAGCCTGACTCAGGCAGAGGCAGGACAGAGCTTTCCACACAAGGCTTGCAATCAAGAAAGAAAACATGCCAGAGTGAGATTTCAGACTTTCCACGCTACAGGGCTTTCCAAGCACGTTACACATTAAGGAATTACTATAAAGTCGCTGCTGACACCCAACAACTGTGGATGAACTCGAATTTTAAAACTCTTTCTACACTGAAAGACAACCCTGGCCAGAACATGAGCACCTGGCAGACAGCCCTGCTGGTGTTTAGCTTCCATTCTCACACACATACAGCAAACTGAAAACATGCAACCCTCACCTTCCGCCAAGCCAGCGACGACTTCCCGAGGGCAGAAAAACAGCGCAAGGTTCAAGCAGCAACGGAGATCTCTGCCATCACGTCTCAATACTGCACCGACAGCTATGCAGGGAATACTCTACTCATTCCCAAATGCAGCCATTTAATTCCTAGGCAGCTGTTTAAATTTCTCGTTTATACACAAGTTATTCCCAGCTCCAGAGCACTAGCCAAACAGACATGCCTACCAAGGATATCTGAGCTGATAGGTGAAGGGAACTACAGATGCTTAAATCTTCATCGCCGTGCCTCTGCCGCTCAGAGGCACGACATGGATTTCCAGCACATTGCAGCATGGTAGGCAGAGCACCATCCCTCTCGCCATCATTCAAAAATCCATTCTCCTGCTCTGACAACCTTCACACATCCTGTAAGGCAGACTGACGCTTGTCACTCATTTGTAATGAGAGCGAGGAGGGACAAGCTGGTGGTGTGAATCAGAGAGTAGAGAAGCATATGCGAGGCAATATATTTGACATGAAGAGAGAGAAGACACGAGGAGGGGGTGAGTCACTGTTTACTGTTCTAGAGGAGCTCCACGCAGCCCTCACCCAGCTGGCCAGCTTTCCATTTCCCTTATGGATCGGAACCAGCATCCAGCAGCAAAGAGGAGATTCAGGAACCTTCAGAGCACATTTAAGAGCTGCCAGGACACAGCTCTCTGAGGCACTCTCTGGGGAAGCCTGGACACGGATCAGACAGTCTTCAGTGGTTTGGTAAACAACCTAGTCAGATGCTGCAGAGAGCCTGTGGTTAGGGAGCAGGGATATGGAGTACCAGGCGGGTACGCCTGTGTGTCACCTCTGAAACTTCATGGAGGAGGTGGCTGAAGGGGAAAGGTATGTAACAGCCAGCCCTGGTACTGACAAGCTTACAGCACTTTTTCCATCACACGCTTATAAAATGCGGTGACAGAGATATACTGGAATTACACTTCAGCAATCACCAGCCCAGAGATGCATCTCCCCCAGCCACACAAGGTGAGCCACCAAGCAACAAATAACTTGCTCAGACGCACAGCTGGATCCTGGGGCAGAGCTGGGATTGGGAATCCTGACTTTGCTGCCCCCGACCCCACGTGCCAGCCATCAGGTCAGACACCTTCACTGACTGCTAATAATGGAAAAGAGTGGCACCACTATTTGGGGTCCTGCAATATTGCAAAGCAGTGGCATCCACCATGCAAACTGTCCCTCTGCTTGGGACCACAGTGGCAGGGTAATCGCTCTCATTACTGCCTTTCCCCCATAGTCCTTGTGTTGATGGTCACAGAGCATTGCATCGCTCGTGCTTGCTTCATGCTTGGAAGACTCTCTGCTGAAGTTTGAAGATAGCCTCAAACAATAGCTGAGACAGAAGTGGAAACTGCATGTTCATCTCTACAGGGTGCTGAGCCTGAAACTTCCTGATAATTGAAAGTGCTTGCACCGCTCAAGTATTTCACAGCTGGATGTTTACAAAAATGATCAGCGAGCAAGCTTATCCCACAAACCCTGACTGCCGCAGGGGCCAGCGCTCCCAGCTGTCCTTTCTTCGCTTCCCAAACATCTCACACAGCTAGAGATTTTCAATACCGAGTCCTGCAGCACATTCCACGCCATTAATCATCTTCCAATGCTGATGGAAATCAGAGTGTATCAAGCTGATCTGTAGTTTTCCCTTTCAGGAGGCACACAGCAGTACTGAACTCTGTGCCGCAACAGATTGCCGAGACGGGCGACGGCGCAGAAATGACATAAAACATGACAAAGCACGCTGTCCTTGACAGGCAAGCAAAAAGAAAAAAAAAAAAAAAAATTTGCCAAAGAATTTCTGTCTCTGGTTCAGAAACACTTGTGAAGCAAGGCACGAGCCTGGCGTAATACAGCCGGGGAACATTTAACAGGGCTCAGGTTCCAAGCCCTGACAGGCTCAGAGCCTGTGGAGCGTCCTGACGGCCGGAGTCACGGTGTGCCCAACCCTGCGGCAGCAGCCCCGTCGCCGCCAGCCCGACGTCCGGCACCTCGGCCGGGCAGGAGCAGAGTTAACTCCGGTGCCGCGCAGCCCTGCGCGCTGCCATTGGGCAGCCGCGGCGTCCATCACCTCTAGGAAGTGACTGCACGAGGAAGGCTTGAGGAAGGGTTCTCCGCAGGCACCACCGGGAGGACACACGGAAGGAGAGGGGGGAAAAGCGGAGGGACGCGCGCGCCTTTCATCAGTGGGAGGAAAAAAAAAAAATCAAAAGGTAAACTCATTCGCTGCTAAAAAAAAAAAAAAAAAACCCCGACAGCACCACGGCACGACGCGCTGGGCTGGGGCGCAGGGCTGAGCTTATCCGCCACAGGGCTTATAAAAACTGAAAGTGCAAGAAAAAGGCGTGCAGCTTTTCAGGGAAACACTTCGCTCTCACTGGCTCTCTCCGCCCTCGGCAGTCCCAGCTCAGCTTTAGGTGCGCTGGCAAAGGAGAGGGCGGCCAGGTGAAAGCAAAAATGGAGGCCTTTCCCTTTTCTGTAACAACTTTGCCCAAAGGGGGCTCGTTCCTAATTTGAGACCTCATGGCCTGCTTTCAGCAGAATCCGTAAAATAAATCCTCCACGGAGCAGCCCACGAGGGAAGGGAGCAGGCTCTCAGCCTGAGGAAGAGGAGGAAGCAAACAGACCCTGGCACACTCTGAGAATTTGGAGATTTCGGTTCCCCTCACTCGTGGTCTGGATGTTTTTCCACCTCATGCCACTGCCGTCACGGGGAGTTTGAAAAGGTTCCCCCACCCACCCCACTTCTGATTGAATCCCCAAACCGTCCCGCACCCACCAGACAGTCACGCGGCCGTGCTCGCTCCCCGAATGTCACCGTCCCCTTTCCTCCCACTGCCAGTCCCTAGGCGGCCGCAGAGCACCCCGTTTTCGGGGCGGCCCCATGCACACGCATCCCTCCCCGCAGGCTCCGGGACCAGCCTGAACACACCACGCACCTCTCCCTCTTTCGACCCAAAAAGCAGCTGTGCTCAGCAGAGATAAGCCCTGACCCCCAGCCCATCCGACGGGCAGCGAGGCTCCTGCCTGGCGTTTCCCGCCGGCGGCTGCTCCTGCCCGATAACCCGGGGCCAGAGAGCGGCTCCCGAAGCTGCCACCACGCCCGGCCACCGCGGCGGCCACGCTGCCCGTCCCCGGCTGCGCCCCGGCTCCCTCCGTACTACAAAAGCTGCTATTTTTAGTCAGCGGAGCGCGCGGCGTCACAACAGGTTTCCTCACATGTATTTTAAGAGCCATTCAAAGGCAGAGGCAGGCAGCGCGCTCATCCTCGGGGGGAGGGGGAGAGGAAAATAACAACAAGAGACGGGAAAGCATCACCCCGGCGCACACCCGGGGGACCCCCGGCCGCGCGTTCCCGAGGGTGCGGGGGTGCCGCCGGCCCCGTCCCGCGGGCGCTGAGCGCTGCCGACCCCGCGCCGGAGCGAGGGGACGGGGAAGGT